>CM021103.1:135669402-136052265 GCA_007115665.2 Sequoiadendron giganteum | reverse complement strand
CACTCCCACGGTTTTTGCTACACACATATGCAAAACATGGACAAACCACATGAGTTGTTTTTAAAATGTCAAACCTAAATGCACCCGTAGTTGCAACACACCTGTGCTCTAACTGTGGCTTAAGAAAACCTCAACAATTTTTTTACATATTCTGCTTTCCACACCACACCATTCCCCTAGTTTTTTCCTCCATTTAAAATAATCCAAAATTCGTTAATGCTATGAGCCAAAATAGCTATAGACAAAGGAATTTTGAAGAAAATATAAACTAAAAACTATTAATTCTATACAGTTCTTACTATTTGAGGGTTCCCTTTCTAAGAAGTTTTGAAAGGAGGGTGTTGTTGTTGTGCAGACTCAAGAAGTCCTTTTTTAATAACTCTTCTGATCTACATGTATTTAAGCCATCATTAGTTGTTCATTCAGTGTATCTTCTTAAATTGACTAAGATTATATTAAAAAGACAGCTCCAACTACCCTTTTCAGTTTTCTGGATCACTGCAAGAATAGTTTGTGCAAAGTTTTATATTTTTTAGAAGCTTCTCTTCAATTAGGGCTGAAAAACCGTGACAGAGAAACGTAATAGATTATCTCCACGAACATTCTCTAGTCACAAGTTTAAGTGACTAGCCACATTTATAAATGAAAATGATTCACCACTCCTAGTCATATACTCCTAATGAATCTTGTTTGCTAATCCTCTTCCTATATATTAACATTATAAATATTTTGCAAGCAATTAATGCGCATGAAGCTACAATGAGGCTTCTGAAGTGATGTTCAACTATCATGACATATATATTTTATTTCTGTAAGGCAGCAGCAGAAGAAATAGTAGTAGTTAAGTTGCAAAATGCTGATAATAGCAAATATCAGCATGGCATAGAATAGCTGATATTACCTTCAATATAAGATAGTGTTTACATGCCTTCCCTTCTCTTGAAAATGGGCAAATAGTATTAACCCAGCAACAATTTAGTGACAAAAGGGCAGCTCATTGTTAATAATTATTATATTGTAAGAAATCTTCACATAATTTATCCCAGATGGTTGTAAGTGGTTGAATTCATTTTATCATAGAAAATGGTTCTAATTTGTGAATGAGTTAGTTTGGTTGGTAAAGTAGGAGATATTCTTTTTTTTGTTAGCAAAAGTGGCTAGCCACTATAATTATGTTAATATTAATTTATAGATATTACAAAATCTTGGTTCAGGCGAGCATACCGGCGGGAGAGAACCAAGAAGAAAACCCCCGGTTATAGCTCGAGTAAGTACATAAGATTCCTAATTATATTCTACGACTGACTCTTCCCTAATAACGACCTCTTTACATTGACAGACGACATACCCCTTTTACATTTTATAAAAACAGCCCCCTTGACATTTCCAAAATACAGACCCATCACCATTTGAGTATCAAATCCCCTTAAGTAACCCTTTACATTGTCAAAAGACAGCCCCATTACATGACCAAAATACAAACCCTTTTTCATAACATTACAAAATGAAATTATAACTATATTTCACTCGAATTTGACTATAATCCTTCACTGTAATCGACACTTTGTAATTTCTCCATACAAACCTTGGCTTCACTGTTGAAGAAGCTTTGACTAAAGTGATTGCATGACATGCACAAAATGGATTTTTTGAAAAGGTTTTTTAATAACCCTTGCCAACATTCTCCGTGCCTACGCCAAAATGGATGCATTGTAACAAGATATGGACATCCAATAAAGCATAATGGAAGAAGGATTTCTGTCAGCTATCATAGTTGGAAATTCTCAAGTAGACGTGTGCAAAATGTGGAAGCACAGACAAGGCAATGAATTGTTTGACAAAATGCCTTATAGAAATGTGGTCTCATGGAATGCCATGGTTGCAGGATATGCACACAATGGATTTCTTTAAATGATTTACATGATGGTTGCGGTTTTCACCATTATATAGAATTTTGTTAATTTGCTCTACCACTTGTTTAATTAGTGTTGCCTCAGCAAAATTCTCTAGTTTTACAACAGTGATCAATCTAGAATTTTAGAAAGGCACTGTCTAAAGTAGGAAAGAGATTGCCAAGAAAAATCATAGATAAGTGCAAATTACTTACTAGTGGATGGAGAAAGAACAAGGATAAAAGCTTCAGATCTAGAAACTTGCAGCTATCATAAAATTGCTCTTGCTCGGTGCAATTATGAATGATTGTATTGTGAAAAAAGAGATTCATTCTATGATAACAAGAACTTGTTAACTGCTTACAGAGAGATCGTGTGATTGAGAAGGTTATATGATGTAATTGGCCTCGGCGTGTAGCCATCTGTCTGGTGCACTGGTAATGCATATCACAGACGGCGCAAAAAGTTTACAATTTTTTTAAATTTCCCAGTCCAAGCTATGACTAGAGGAGTAGTTTCGTTTCATTTTGCAGATGGAACAGACTCTAAGGAATTGATAGGCTTAGGCCAAGCTTGCAGTTTTCTGTGCACCCTTCACAAAAGACTGCACTTCCAACCTTAGATCTATAATCTAAGTAGTTTCTTATTACTGATCAGAAGAGGTCGAGCCCACTCTACCAGGTTATATTCTCTGCTCGGTCTAGTCTTATCCATTGATGGCCTACCAAGAAGCAACTCCAGTAATACAACACCAAAGCCATAGACATTGCTTCTAGCTATTAGGTGACCTGTAAAACCAGAAGACTAATTGTTATGGCTAATTCATTATTCACAATAGCATTAAAGTATTAAGAATCCTCAGCTGCCAGCAAGCATCATAAGGTGTCTTTGCCCTGTAGCTTCATTGTAGAAACAAGCCATATGAACAACTTTCAACAATGCCACTTGCTCACCAAGACACACGGATACCCTCTTCTCCTTATCGTTGGACTATCTCAAACATTACAATTGATTTTAATTTTTTCTTCTGCTCACTTTTGATTGGTGACTCTTCTAAATTTGTAAATGATAAAAGCCAAAACCCCAGCAAAAATCTCACCAGCCAATCAATAAATTTAGAGAAAAAACAAAAACAACATTTTAATAGCAAAATTCAATGGCACCATAGGTTAAATGGTTTTACCCTGTTCTTGAGAAAGCATTAATTCAAAAAGTTGCCCACCGATTACATTAGTCTCTGCCTATAAGGCAGCGACTAATAAGTTTTTTTAGAATGGAAATTACATTTCCCTACCTAGAGTCATGTATATCATTTACTAAGATGAGCATACCGAGAGTTATATTATTACTTTTGGATGTTAGGATGTAGAGTTCCAACAATGACCGATAATGGTTTGATGGTTTAAACGTTGAATCTCTCAATAGCAGGCCAATTGCTTAATTGAATTTTAAAAAACGAGAGAATGAAAGCTGCAATTATTCAACTGCACACAAAAATGCACAATATCAAACAACATACTCGAAAAACAATAATTTGTGCGAAGGACAAATGTTTGTATCAAAACCACCACAAACAAGAGAATTGGAGCCACAACTAAGCCTGAATGACATAATGCAAGGTAGATTGGAGCAGAGAGAAATAAAACGAATTTTACATGGTTGGGAAAATTTAGCTCAAAAGAACTTACATCAAAGGCATTCACATAAGCTGATGTTTTTTAAATTTAAAGCCAAATTAATTACATATACATAAAATGCTAATAATTTAGCATGCACAACATTTGGTCCTTGCCTCATTGATTATTTATAGTGTTTAGAATCCATACCGATTACACAGAAGATATAAAATAACATATCTTTTAAGCATCGATTTGTAGTCCTCCCTTAGTTAACTACACTTCTACTACAAATATCACTTGTAGATTTACTTGAATTTTTATTGTTTTACATTGAATTTGACATTTGAAAAACATTATAAATTTTTTTGTTTAGTTTGGTCTACCTTTGAAAGCAAACAACATTGTTAATCATTGGCTGAGAATACCTTGATCAATACGATAAATTTCGTTAGTCACATGACCTAGGTCTAAACATTTATGTACATATGGCCATTTCTTGTGATCACCTCAAGGAGTGCCACATAACCATACCACATTGTTATTGGGTTTATTATTGAGAGTTATTACTTATCTTAAAGGAGTTAAAGTTGTTGGAAAGGTGCCTTATTGGGAACCACCGTTTGGTATGAGAGGTGGCCTTGTCACGTTTAGTAGGTTTTATTTAGTCCACATTTTCTTGGTTTGTGTATTTGTTGAAATTATTATAATTTCAAATTGTTTTATGTTGATTTTTATAGTTTTGATTTTTGTGTTGGCTTTTTAATGTTAGAGTTGCTTGTTTTGTTTTATAACATACGTATTTAATTTAATATATATAAATTATTTTTAATGTAATTATGAATTGTTTTAATGTTTATTTTGGTATTTTAAATGGATTTTGAATAAATTTAGTTTATATTATTAAGATGGGAGCTACTTTTTTCATTTGGATTGTTGTTATTTAGTCTATGATTACTTTCTTTAGTAATTTATATATCATAGAAATAATAGGCGTGACATGTAGACCTAGGGTATAGAGTGTGTAGGCTCAAAGGTTTTACTTTTCTAAAAATGGTATTAGCCTTCAAGACCTAATCTTTTTCATTACCAATTGAGCTATATTCTCCTCATATATGATTAGGTACTTATATAGAGAACCTCTTAACCACTCCCATAGTTGGTTGCTTTGTCGCTTTGTGAGTAGCAAGTTGTTATTTTCACAATGCATCCACAAATCCTTGAAAGAGCACGATATCAATCCTTTTCATAGCAAGTTCAAACCTATTTTCATCTTTGTGTTGTTTGTTATAACTTTAATGGGGAATACTCCATTGATGTCATCGTTGTTCTTGGTTATAACATATTCCTCTATGGCTTTTATGGCATGACATCTATATTTCTTTTGGTTGTTACCGGTTATCAATTTAGCAATGCTTGTCTTAAAGGATATTCCTTTAATGGTGTTGGACGGGGAATTTTTTATTATTTTCTAGTTCTGTAGATGTGCTTCTTGCATTGCCAAGAAGTTACCAATCATTCAAATTGCCTTTGTTGAATGCAATGATCTTATACAAAAATTCCATCTTAGCTACTTTGGGTACGAATAATTTTCTACAATCATACTTTCCATGGGGAGAGAAATTTTAAGAGGGTGTAAAGAAGACTGTTTTTTTATGCTCCTTTGCTACCTGGATTGTCTCCTAATCTGACTAAGATTTCTCTTATGCAAAAAGTTATTATTCAAGTCGTGCACAAGTTTGTCCTTCCTATATTTTAGGTAGTGTTTCTAATTATTCTTGCAGGCCAACTCCATTCCAAGCATTTGAATTGCCAGTCATAATGATTTCTTCAATTTGTTTGATGGCACAATTTTCCAATATAATTTCACTTCCACTATAATTTACGTTTTCATTTGATCTTATACACCCTGTTTTCTAATGCTTTGTTTTGCTGTTTGCAACCTGCTGTCCTTTTTTAAGTTTTTCTCACCATGTTGCTCTGTTTTGGGACTTTTTTAAAGAAACACTAGAAAGAGAAGAAAGCAGTCTAGACATTTCAAAAAATTGATAGGTTTTTTTGCAATCAAAATGTTTCCACTGTTGATAATCGATCAGATAAGGGTAAACAAATTCAGTAACATACTCCCTTAAATTTCAAATCTAATTCAGGGTTGTAATGTTGAGATTGACATATGGAGTAATAATAAAAACCGACTTCAAATCACAACCATGTAGTTCGGTATTCATGTACATAAATTGCAATATTACACAGAGTTAACACTTGAGTTTAGTGGTTGTCAAAATTTCAAGTGAACAGGAATTAGGGCAGCCCCTTTTTGGGGCTTTTGTTCATAGCCTATTATAAACTTACGGTATGGTCCCGTTGGGGGCCTTGGGCTTCTATTTTCATGGAGCAAGCAGTCTCATGAGAAAAAATCATGCTATAGGATTAATTGAAATCTTTTCCAGAAAAAATAGCAGCTCTTACCTTTTAGGACTAAAGATTTCAGCTGGTGAAATTGGAGTGGGGCTAGAAATTGCCCCTACAGCTTAGGAAATTTTTTGCCACTTGTCTATTATCTAAATTTTAAATTCCTATCAAAAAATAAAAATGAAAGAATTTTTATTTACTTGCACTGCAGTTCATTCCTTAAATTTTGGAGCTTACAATTTTAAGTTGAATTACACTACCAGCTTTGAAATATTCCTAAAATATCTCAGCAACACCCACTACAATTTTTTAGGAAGCCTCCCGCCATAAGACCTTACCCTTAATGGAGAGCAGTTATTTAGCGAAAATGGAGAGCGAAGAAAAGAAAGAGCTCAAGCAAGGCCTCGGGTAATCTTTTGTTCATTGTTTGATTGCATTTTCTCTTGTACATTGTGTTTGATTTACAGATGGCCGTGGAGTCGAGTGTAGGGCTCAAGCAGATCGCGTGTTCGAGCCGCCAGGCATCTGAATGTTGGAATAGTGCTGATCAGGGGTTAGAATCACACTATAGTGAATATAATGAAAAAGATGAAAGCTGCCCTATCGTGAAAAAGAAAGAGAACGGGAAGAAATTTATGGCCCTAAAACAATTCTCATGATAGATGAAGAAAGTGAAGCTTTTGATATCAGCGTAGATGTAAGCCTCATTATTTTCTTGCAACTCGGTGTAATTTCACATCTTTGACTGTTTGGCATAATCAATACTTTGAAAAACCATCTTTCTTGATTGTATTTATTAAGACTTTTATTTCTTGATTGATATCCATTGTGTTTTTTAATTTCCGGAATTATATCAAGTTCTCATTGAAATACCCTTTGCCTTTCAAGGAATGCCAAGATTAATTGGAAACCAAGTGCTTCAGGTGGTGCTGCCAAGATTCTTAATTCAGGTTGGTTAGGCTTTTAAATTATTTTTTCTGTTTGTTCATGGTGCCTCTACTTTCTCATGGTTCATTTCTGTGTCGGGTTTTGAACTATAAAATTTCAAAAGGCAATATGCAAGAGATGTTTCATGATCATCTTAAGGCAATGGCTAGAATATACCGAAAACAAGAAACCCTATTTTCTTTCCATTCATAATTCATACAATGTAGGTTTTTGTGTCCCTCAAAAACATCTTACATGGATTGCAATGTCCACCTACTTTACTGAATCTTGGCACATTTCATATGGCATATAGAATCCCATCATTTTCCTGTTTGTTAGGTTCAACATGGTTTATATATTCTTCATTCATCTGTACCTTAGTTCACTTGCTTTTTGTGCCTTAGTTTTTCCAGCTTGCCAAGGTCTGTAGGGCAAGGGCTTTTACATCTCAGCGACCATTCTAATAGGGAAGATCTGAAAATAATCTAGAGAAGATTTTTAAAAAATTATACATCCTCATTACTATTAGAGTGTTGTTTCTTCGTGTAAATATCTTCTGTGTGAATTTCTGTTCAAAATTTTTTTAGTTGTTGATTGTTTGTGGGTTTTATTTATCCAATTTTTCTAAACATCTTAAAATGTATGTTAATAAGCATTTTTCCAGAATGAAAATTACATTCCTACCACCTATATATCATTTACAAGATGGGCATACCTAAAGTCATACTTTATTTTTGAAGGATGTTAGGATGTAGAACTCCAACAGCCACCAATAATGGTTGGTTTAGACATTGAACTTCTAAATAGCAGGCTAGTTGCTTTATTGAATTTTTAAGGATGAGAGAGTGACGACGACAATTTATTCAACTGTACACAAAAATGCACACTATTAAACAACACGATAGTCATCCCTTAATTAACTACATTTATCAATAACACTTGTAGATTTGCTTGGATTTTTATAGTTCTACGTTGACATCTGTAGACATTATAAGTTTTTTTGTTTAATTGGTCTACATTTGAAAACAAACAAACACTGTTAATCATTGGCTGAGAATTTGATCAATACAATAAATTTTGCCAGTCACGTGACTTTTGTGAACATTTTTGTACATATGTGTCACATCCCCGTAAAAGAAGACTCATTCACGTGATCATTGCATGGATAATAAAACAAATAAATAAATTAAATATGTCAATCAAAGTCATGGGGAGACAAGTTTGGACAAAGGAATGGTCGTCCATCATCCATTAAAGACCTTGGAAATTTTTAAGTTGATAGGTAAACACAGAGACTCCTCAACTCTTGTCAGCCTAGTTGATGCCTAGGCTATATGAGAACTCGTGGATGTACATCAAAATAGAACAGATGGCAGGAAATGCACAAAAAATGGATTCATTAAAAATGATTTTTGAACTGTATAAGGGAGGACTGGAGACGATCCTCATTAAAAAAAGAGAGGGGGTAGGCTTGGCTGAGAAGGGAGGTGCCATTAATAGGTATGGCATCCCTTCTTCTGGCAGCGAAGACTTCAAGCTGTGTGGAAAAGAATGCCACTTAGCAGCCTTTAAACCCTCATGACCCCCATAACTAATCATTCAAGTCTTGTAGGGAAGGAGAGAAATGTGATCTCAAGGAAGAGACACCGGAGGAATGTAAAAAAGGCATGGGAAAGAGAAGATAGATGGACGTGAAGAGAGGGAAAGTGAATAAGGAGTAGAATCACGTGGAGAGGATAGAAAGGTATTGTTATCACTCAATATTGCGCCCTTATTGAGTTATGAAAACTCAGCCTACTAGTGAAACATTGGATCTCTTCCAGGTTTGTGGGTCACCTATGACGAAAGAGAACCTCCGGAGAGGGCTGGTTCCCTTGGAACTTTACCTAATTAGACCTATGCTACTGCTTTGCCGAGGAAAAGAGTAAGGATTAACTTGAAAATGAACCTACTTCTTTCTAAGGTGATGCAACAAATTATTCTTTCAAACCTACACTGCTGTTTTAACACACAATTTCCCAAAAACCCGGCTAAAATTCACACAACTCAATTGTTTAACATGCTTACACGTCAGCATTTCATGAGAAAGTTGATATGTTTACAACTTTATAAGGAAGACTAGATATATCTTTCAAAAATAAAGAGTGTAAACTTCAGTGACATAACTCATGACCTGTATAAGACATGCTTTCTGCTTAAAGGTGTTGAAATGGGAAAACAAATTTGAGGATTTAGACAAAAAATCACATAAATAAGTATCAATCATTCATACACACACAACGAAACAGCCATTGAGAAGGTAAAGCCACTTAATTTTATTGATAAAACAGGTGCATACACAGCTGCACATAAGTCTGAAAATGAGCTACAATTGCTGTCCAGCAAACAAAGAACTCCAAAAGTTACAATACAATGCTTAGAGAAAAAAGAACTAACTAAAAATTGCTTCTAAAGCCTGCTTATATGCTGTTCAACAGCTTACAAAATAATAGGAGCATGTGTCGAGAGAAAAGGATAAGTCTTCACTTCATCTTGCTGGGTCAAGCTCCTTTTGGTCGTCAAAAACAGAAAAGCCTACTTTTCAGCCCCCAAAATTGCTCCAAAAGGTTGTTTTAGTGGTGAAAAAGTCATGTCTTGACCTCATGTACCATCAAGGCTCATAAAAACAGCTTCTAGATTCTCTCCACTACCCTTAAGAAGCTCAAAACTGTCACCAAACTGTCTTGACTTCTTGTCAACTGCTGCACAACCCAACAAACTGCTCTATATGCTTGGAACTGAGTTACAACTGCTCATTTAAACTTTCAACTGCTTGGAGACTTCTTCAAAACTGTTAAAAGGACATGTGTATAGATCTCTAAGGACTAAAAAGTGACACATGTTCTATATCTTAAGACTTCTTTATGCTGCCACTCCTCAAGTTTCATGGCACAGTCCTCTTACTATGACTGTCTTGTACAGTGTCACTATCCATTTTGCAAAAGACTGTTCCTTTTGAAGCTTGATACTCCTTTAATTCACTGTGCGTTGCAATCAATAACCTTTGTCATTCAACTCTGCTCATCTAGCCTCTTTTGACACTACAACCCCAAGCAGCCTACTGCAATGTATTATCACATTCATATGATAATGACTAAGTAGCAAGTGAAACACAGTTAAGAATCAATGATAATGATGTCTTCATCTCATATTTGTGCCATGAGTTAAGAACACAACTCTGCTGTTCTTGCCCTTTATCCTTAAACAGCAAAAATGCTTCACCATTACCAACTATCTATTCTTTATGCCATAGTTTCTACACAAGAAAATGAACAGATCATTGTCATCTCATGCTTATACAACTATCATGCATATCATTTTTCAAAAACCTTTCCTGCTCTTAACTCTGCCCCCTGATACCACTATAGAGTGGCCTCTTCATGAACTATCCTTTTCATCTTTGTAATCAAAACGTTGTCCTCCTTCAGGGAAGAGTATTGTACATTGTGCTGACTGAGTTGCTTCTCTATGAATATACTGACTGAGTTGCTTCTCTATGAATATGCTGACTTTGAGTTTGAACCCTCAAGGCAGTGATGTCTTTGCCAAGTTATTAATGGTAGGGAACAAACATTCTTGCTTGCAGACCTTCTCTTTGCTAAGAAAGTGTAACATGACATCATGTCTTCAACAACATTCTATTCTTTTTTCATTTCCCTGTCATCATTTCTTCATGGCTACTGTCACTCCAAAACTATGTCTGCCTTCATCAGTATCCTGAGTAGAACTGCATTGTTCTAGGCTTCTTCAATAAAATATCAATGAACTCTAATTCTCAAATATCATTGAATAAATACTGTAACATTGCCCATAGCTTGAAAACATCTGTCATTGCTCATACATAAATTGAGTTTATGTTGTCTTCTGACCAGCCCTTTCTAGAATATTCATAGTGAAATAACATATGAAGACTGTCCTAAGTTATGGAAGTGATAATATTGGCAATCAGCCTCTAATGCAATGACCAAGATCAAAGGTTGGGGTCTTCATCCAAAACTCTAAACACAAACCACTGTCTTCCTCCTTGAAGTTTCATGTCTTCACTGTTTTCAACAAATACAAATCTCTTAAGACTGGCATGTCATGTGACTGTAAGCTATTGTGCCTTTCAACCTATAAGTGACTATCTCTTCCATGCGTTCTCCTACAGCTATGTATGATTTAGAACAACCATTTTGTGCATATCCTTTAATAATAGCATTCCATGAGATCTAACAATTGATTGATTTGTTGGCATCTACTTTCCACTGATAGATACAAACAATAATATTCTGAAACAGCCCAAGAAGGTATGCTTCCATTGCTGACCGTCAACTGTATCTTCGTACATTGCTATCTATGTATCATCAAAATATACCTTTCTCCTCAAAGCTGTACAGCATATAATGTTCTCCACTTCTTTGTGCATAGTATCGGGTGATGAATTCTCAGGCAACCCTTGAACATCTCTTCTGCCAACACAAACATGGAACCCTAGTAACCATGCCGCCCCTGTCTACTACATTAGCCTTACAGTTACTGCTCTAGCTCTCCATACTATAATATATAGTTATTATATGAATACTATTGTATATTAAATTTAATATTATATTGTTGTTATATTATGATATATTAATAATTATAATAATTTTTATCTATATTAGTAATTATAAAATTATTATATTATTAATTAATATATAATATATTAATATATTTTTAATATTATTAGTTAATGTATTGGTATATATTTAATAATATTATCAATATTATAATTTATATTTATATATATATATATTATTTTCTATTATATAAATATATTGATATTATGTAATATTTTACTATTATATTATATTTAACTAATAATATTATTAATATAATTGAAATCAATGCTGGCACCTACCACCCAAATGTTTGGCTGCAAATTCATATGTAAGAGAGCCCACGTTTCCTGGTGGAGATATTATGTAGCGTTACCGACCTACACTTATTCCTCCACTTTGTCCATTACGTAATTCTAGGCATGCCTCTTCCATTCTGGTAACACGTGGGTGCAGACTTGTGACTGGTGAGGTGAAAGATTTATTACAAAATTGTAATCTATTCAAATAGGAGGGCATTTTTAGAGTATGTATTAAATTTGGTTTCTTAAATGTAAACAAAATAATAGTTCAAACTTCTGAATAATAGGTAAAATAATAGTTCAAACTTCTGAATAATAGGTAAAATAATAGTTCATTTTTACTTTTCCTAAAAATCTGTTAATAACACACAAAATTCTTTAACCAATCATATTGAAGAGAAATAATTTTTATAATTTATAAAATTAAATATTTTGCAAGTTCACTTTATAAAATTGAATTTTATTTTTTTTCAAAAATAATTGTTGTTTTTGATTGGTTGAAAACTAACTTATTAATAACTAATTAACTAACAAAAACAAAACTCATTGCAATAGTATTGCCTAATGGCAAGTACTAATAATATTATTATTTTTATTAAGGGTATATCTTAATATTATAACTTAACAAGCATAATTCTTTTACCTATCTTCAATATGACTTTGGCATTAATCATATTTTAAACAAGTTTATCATTACTTTTGTATGTCTCCTTATAGTTGGACAATGCACTGTAGTTTACTTGGTGTACTTATCTTGAAGACAACAATTTTAAGGACTATGACAATGTTATCAGATATGAAGTTTTGTTTAATAAGTTCAAGCACAAGACTAATGGATGAGCTTTAAACATGAGTTCCATATAGTTGGTGATTATATCAAGGAAAATATGATGATATGATTGAAATCTTACCATGTTGTCCAGTATCTGTAATTACAAGAAGCATTTGGTTACAAATGTCAAGTGCAAAAAATTACCTAATCCAAGAACCAAGATATTACTAAAATAATGGGTTACACAATAAGGAAAATGAATCTAGAATGTTAAGAATACTATTATTACTAATATTATAGTGTATATCCTTGCATGGAGATACAATGAGCCAAGTGTTGCCAATTGTCTAGAGTGTGAATCGAACATTGATCATGCTTAACACAAATTTGTAAACGAGGTTCAAAAGGAATTTATGTGGCTTTATTAGGATGATGTCATATATTATTATGATACTTGATATTATTGAACCATTTAGAATTAGGACCCCATCGGGACCATTCAGAATTAGGACCCCATTGGGAGCCTTATTGAGGCTTTTGCATTATTAATAGTGTGACTATACAATGGCTATTGACCTCTTAAGAACAATAGCCCCGATATGTGAACTATCATGGGAACTAAGGAAGGGGTATTGTGGTTGTGTTCAATGATGTTATGTTTGTGTGTAGGAATCATGGCTAAGACAATGATACACCTATGCTGTATGACCTATGAGGTTTTCAATATTTATGATATTGGAAATATTAGATGTAGCATTATATTGAGAAGATATCAAGATATATTGTATCATAGACCATTTGGAAATTCTATTGCAGTGGCAATAGGTGTAATAAATTTATTTAATTTATTTTTATCCTCCTTACTAAATACAATAATAAGACATGCTGTATGATTCTATAATGGTATTTAGATATTGGGAAAAAGGCTTGCAATGGCTATTCGATATGAATTGACCTCTTGAATATAACACCCTCTATAGTTAATTTATTGTGTGAATTTAGATTAGAAGTGTTTCCCTATGTGTTGGGTAAACTAATGTAATTCATGTTGAAGCTTAGCCCCTATGTTGATAAAACAAACCTTGGGATGTTCAAGTGGGGTTATGAACAACATTGGTAGAGTTTGATTAAAGACATTAATATACTTAAAGGAAGTGTCATAGTATGAGTTGAAAAATGCCGAACTTATGATTTCCTAACTACTGTCAACTATTATTAGTTGAAGGGAAATAAAACCTTGATTATTGGAACCCATGTGTGGGTCATTTGAAAGACCTTGTAAGGAGAACTATGTGTGACTTTGATATGTTTGGAAGTAGGTATGTAGGTGGTCCTTGGAAAAAATATGCCTCTACGACTTCAAGTCCGTAGGGGGAGGGTCCAGGGGGAATAACTCCCAGATATTGGGGTTGTTCCTAATTGGTTGAACCTTCTCTCTTCAGTAGGATTTAGATGAGGTGAATGGGTATTAGATGGTTATGAAAGAAAAATTGATAACTTGTATTCAATTCATAATGTGTATCTGAAGAGTAAGCTAAAGGAAAGGAATGAATTGGACTTCTTGGTGGTGGTTACCTTTTGAGTTGAGCTCACCTCGTGTTGGTACTAAGTGAATTCTTTTATGTATTGTGAATATTAGCCTCATACTTAAATGACTATGTAGAGGCTTCTAATTCACTCGATTGTGATCTACTTATTCTACATTAAGAATCCATCTTCTAGTTATAGTGCTAAGCATGGGTCTAGGAGCAGTACTATTATGCTTAAGATTGACAGGTGTCTAGGGGTAGTACTATGCTCGAGATGGACAATAGTCAAGGAGTAGTACTATTATGCTTAAGATTGATAGGTGTCTAGGGGTAGTACTATGCTCAAGATGGATAGTAGTTAAGGAGTAGTACTATTATGTTCGAGATTGATGGGTTTCTAGGGGCAGTACTATGCTTGAGATGGATAGTAGTCAAGGAGCAATACTATTATACTTGAGATTGACAGGTGTCGAGAGGTAGTACTATACTCGAGATGGACAATAGTCAAGGAGTAATATTATTATGCTCGAGATTGATAGGTTTCTAGGGGCAGTACTATGCTCAAGATGGATAGTAGTCAAGGAGCAGTACTATTATGCTTGAGATTGACAAGTGTCTAGGAGCATTATTATGCTCGAGATGGATAGTAGTCAAGGAGCATTCTAAGCCAATGATGGCCAACCTTGGTTGCTTAGTTGTTCGATGGATTGTAGGGAAAAGAGTTTCTAATTAAGAATAAGTAGATAACAATTGGACCAACCTTATAGTATAGTTTTGGCATATCTTGATGTGGAAATGGTATACTTGACCCTATTGAGTTGAGGGTGGACCCCCGGTATAGTATGAGATGCATTGAATCCTCTTCCTAGTTGTCTGATGGTGTAGAAGACTGGAGAAAAGATGGGACCCACGGTGTAGTGCACAATGCGTCGACATTCATTTCATATCTGAGATGCACTAAGGGCAAGTATGTGATAGCTAATGTGAATACATGTTGCGAGACACTGTAGTATATGTGATATGTATGAGCCCATCACTAATGTACTTGTGATGTGCATATGAATTAGTCACCTTGTGTATAAGTGATGTATGCTACAACTAGTCATTGTGTATATGTGGTGTATGCTGGAGCCAATCATTAGGTATATGTGACATATGATGGAACTAGTCACTGTGTATAAGTGATGTATGTTGAAGCTAGTCATTGGGTATGTATGATGTATGTTGTAGCTAGTTATTGTGTATACATGTCGTATGTTGGAAACATTCACTATGTAAATGTGATGTGTATGAGCTAGTCACCTTGTGTATATGTGATGTATGCTCGAGTCACTCCCTATGGGAATTGGGGAATTATGGAATGATATGATCCTTGAGTATTTGTGTATTTTTGCACACTATTGATTGGTAATGTTTGGTATAAAACCAACACTTTATGGTGATTTGCTATTGTTAAATTACGATTGGACTATGTTTTATAAATAGTCACAGTTTAAAGAGAGATTATAGATCTCATACAACATGAGAGAATAAACTCCCTCTAATATTGTGGGGCGAACTACGAAGCCTCTGATTTCCCATGAAGGGATACATAGGTAGGGTCATCAAGAATGAACCCTTAAGGCTTAGGTCTGGGTCTAGGAATGACCTAGTAACCTTGGGAGCTTACCACTCCCATGTGTATGAAAGTAAGTGGCGACGTCTAGCTGATGCCACCATGGTAAATGAAGAAGTTTTGAAGTTAACACTTCTAAACTACATGGATGATGTTCATGATTAAGTTTTTTATTTATCTTGAATTGATTTTTAAAAAATTGGTAGCAACTGAGGGGTGGTTGCTACAATATGTCTGTTTCTTGTGATGACCTCAAAAGAGTGCTACATAACCACATTGCTATTTGGTTTATTATTGATAGTTATTACTTATGTGAAAGGTGTAAATTTGTTAGAAATGTGCCTCATTGAGAAACCATCATTCCGTATGAGTGGTGGTGGCCCTATAACAATTAGTGGGTTTTATTCGGTCCACATTTTCTTAGTTTGGTTTTTTTTTTGAATTATTATAATTTCATATTGTTCTAAGCTACTTTCTATTATTCATATTTTTCATATTTTTTTGTTGGCTTTTTTTAATGTTGGAGTTCCTTGTTTTGTTTAATAATATAGTTATTTAATTTAATATATCTATAAATTATTTTTACTGTGATTGTGAATTATTTTAATGGATTTTGAAAAAAAATAGTTTGTATTATTTAGGTGGCAGTTGTTTTTTTCATTTGGATTGTTGTTATTTAGTCTATGGTTATTTTATTTAGTAATTTGCAAATAATAGTAATCTAATTTTTAAAATTGTGGAGTCTTATTTAAAGTTCTTTTTTGTTATAATAGAAACTCAATTCTTGTTTTTATATTTGGTGGATTTTATCAAATCCCATTATTTTAGTTTGGCCATCTATTGATATTAGTTTGAAATTGCTCCAACACTTATTTTCATCATTTTGAATAGTAGTTTTTATTATTATAAAGTCTAGTATGTATTTTTCTTTTTTCTTTTATATACAAGTTGTTATGGGGACAAATTTCTTTAATATTAATATTAAAAGGAAATTATTTTAGAGTCCACTAATGTATCTATGCAAGGTAGGTTATTATTCTTATTTTATAGGTGTGACATGTAAACCTAAGGGTATAGAGTTTGTAGGCTCGCCAAGATTTTTGCTTTTCCAAAAATTGTTTCCAACTCTTATTTTCATCATTTTGAACAGTAGTTTTTTTAATAAAATCTAGGATATATTTTTATTTTTTGATATACAAGTTGTTGTCATGGGGACAAACTCCTTTTATATTAATATAAAAATGAAAATACATTTTAGTCCACTAATGGATATATCCAAGGTAGGTTATTATTCTTATTTTATAGGTGTGACATGTAGACCTAGAGGTATAGAGTGTGTAGGCTCACCAAGATTTCACTTTTCCAAAAATGATTTTAACCTTCAAGGCCTAATATTTTTCTCATCACCATTAGATCTATATTCTCCTCATGTACGATTACTTAGTTATACAAAGAACCTCCAACCTACTCCCATAGTTTGTTGTTTTGCCCCTATGTGAGTAGTGAGTTGTTATTTTCACAATGCATCCACAAATCTTCGAAAGAGTATGAGATTGATCCTTTTCATTGCAAGTTCATACCTATTTTCATTTTTGTGTTGTTTATGACAGCTTTAATGGGGAAGACTCTTGATGTCATCCTTGTTCCTTGTTATAACATATTACTCTATGGCTTTTATGGCATCACATCTATAATTCCTTTGGATTTAATTTACTACCATCAATTTAGCAATGCTCATCTTAGAGGATATCAATGATGTTGGACAAGAAAATTTCTAATCATTTTCTAGTTGTGTAGATGTGCTTCTTGCATTGCCAAGAAGTTATTCCCAATCATCATTCAAATTGCCTTTGTTGCATGCAATGACTTTATACAAAAAATTCATCTTAGCTACTTAGGTAGAAATTTTTTTCTATAGTCATAGTTTCCATGGGGAGAGATCTTAAAAGGCATTTTTAGCTTTGAGTATAAAGTAGAATGTCATTTTTATGCCCGTCTACTACCCATGATTCTCCCCTTATCTTACTAAGATTTCTCACACAAAAAGTTATTTTCCAAGCCACACAAGTTAGTTGTTCCTATACTTTAAGTTGTGTTTCTAATTATTCTTGGAGGCCAACTCCATTCCAAGAATTTGAATGTTAGTCATAATGATTTCTTCAATTTTTTTGATTATGCAATTTTCCAATGTGAATGTAGCTTCCCTATAACAATGTTGAACTAAATAATTGTCCATCTTATTTAGAATCAACCATATTTGTGCCAATTTATTTTTGAATTTTTGATTTGGGGTATTTCTCTTTAGCATGACATTGTTAGTGATCAATGAATCACCCTCAATTTTGAAATCAATCTTTTTGTTCTCGCACATTTCCAACCCTACCAAAAAGCTTAAAATTTGGCTTCATAGTTATTCCTAGTGATATGTTTTAGAATCTACAAAAATTAAAGTGTCATGCTCATCCCTAAGTATGTAAATTGCATTGGATTCCCTTGGGTGCCTCAAGAGTGTAATGAAATATGAAAATGCAAATAACACTTCATAATAATATCATATGATTATATAACCCAAGCAAAACAAATGTTTAGGGGAAATTTTCACAAACCAAAAGTATAAGATTTTAGAGAAGAATGAGAAGAAATTTACGGTCCTGAAACAACACGTGCAACAAACGAAGAAACTTCATGGACTCGTAACACAAGGCAAAGAAACTAAAGCCTTTGAAATCAACATACATGTAAGCCTCATTATTTTCTAGCAACTCAGTATAATCTCACTCATGTCTTTGACTGTTTGGCATAATCAGTATTTTGAAAGACCGTGTTTGTTCCTTTCTTGATTTATTGTGCAAAATTTCTAGTTGCTTGGTTGTTCTGGGATATGAAGTTTGAAATAGAATAGTTCTTCATCCTTCTTGTACCTATTAATACTTTCATTTCTTTGTAGATTAACTAGTAGTTAAAAATAACATGAAGCTGAAATTTACAGGGTTTCGACTAATATCCATTTTGTTTGGAGGGATGCCAAGATTAACTGGAAACCAAGTGCTTCAACTGTTGCTGCCAAGATTCTTAATCCAGGTTGGCTAGGCTTTCCAATTCTTAGATTGTTAATCCAGGTTGGCTAGGCTTTTCAATTCTTTACATAATATCACCGTTTAAGACAAATTTATTCTATTCGTTCACGACACCTCTACTTTTTCATAGTTTTTTACGTGTTTGGTTTCAAACTATAAAATTTCAAAAGACAATATACAAACTTGACATTTCATCATCTTTTTTACGACAATGGTTAGAATATAAAGAAAACGAGAAACCCCATTATCTTTCCATTCATCATTCATATGATATAGGTTTTTTGTGTCCCGTGAATACATCTTACATGGGGTGTAATGTCCACCTACTTTACCGAATCTTTGCATAACCACGTTTCATATGCACATACAATCCCATCATTCTTCATGTTTGTTAGGTTCAACATGGTTTATATATTCCTCATTCATCTGTACTAGGAGTTAACTTTCTTGTTTTTTTGCCTTAGTTTTTCTAGCTTGCCAAGGTCTATAGGGCAGGGGCTTTTACATCTCGCAACCACTCTAATAGGGAAGATCTGAAAGCAACCTAGAGAAGATTTCTCAAATATTATACATCCTCATTATTGTTGGGGCTTTGTTCCTTCATCTAAATATCTTTTGTGTGAATTGTTCAAGAATTGTTTGGTTGTTAATTGTTTATGGATTTTATTTATCCAAATTTTCTGGGCATCCTAGAATGTATGTAAATAAGCATTTTTAGAATGAAAATTACATTCCTACCACTTTATATTATTTATTAAGATGGGCATACCTAGAGTCATACTATAACTTCTAGAGGATGTTAGGATGTAGAGTTCCAACAACCACCAATAATGGTTTGATGATTTAAACGTCGAGAGTTTGTGGGCTACTACTACTTGACAATGCATGGCAAGAGATAGTTGGGTGGACATCTTCTAATTCTTCTACCATCACTACACCCTCTTCTTCATCCATATCTTCATCATACATAACCTAAATGTAGAATAAATTCTTCTTAGCATATTTACGTCCTTTATTGTAGTTTCCATCACAATTGAAACATAACCTTTTTGCCCTTTTCTCTTCAATTTATTGAGGTGGAAATCTTATAGGTTGAGGCAATGGTGATGAAGGGGCCCTCCAATCTCCCTTGCTAGGGAATTCCTCCCTTCTATTAGCCAAAAAAGTTCTTCCGCTTGCCTTGCCATTATCGTGGCTTGGGATGTAGAACTTGGGCAAAACATGCATACCTCATATTTGATGTGGTCCTCTAAACCCCCAACGAATAATTCCTTCATATTTTCCTCTGTAATATTATTCCCTCTTAAGGGTAAATATTAAAATTGATAAATACAATAAATAACCAATACCTATTTGCCTTAACTTGGTAAGTTGGTTGAAGTAGCTATCCATAAGATTGTCTCCATAATGTGTAGTGAGCTCCTCTTGAATGACTAACCACATGACCACACAACCCTTATTTTTCTTCTAAATTCATGATTCTAAATGAATTGTTCTAGTTCCAAGTATAAAGATGCCATCGCCACCTTTTGTTGACAAGGAATATGATGAAGATCAAAGGACTGCTCCATTTGGCATTGCCAATTGGTTGGGTCCTTGCAATAAAACTTTCTCATATCCAACTTTGGTGTGAAATTCCTAGGCATGGGTTTACTTAAGTGTTGATCCATCTTGAAATTTGAGTCAAAACCCATAAAAATCAAATCCCTTAGAAGTATTATCTCCACCTTTTTATGTGAATATTCTTCCTTATAATTCATACCACACATAAGGGAATTCATTTTCCTTGATAATGCATTCATCATCTTTTATCTCATTCTTTAATAATGAATTTCTTCCTTAACCTTGGTGATTTCATCACTACGAGTAATATTCTTAATCTCTATCTCATCCTTGTCTGGAGATTTTCCAAGTGTGACCAAATTCTTTTTGCCACTTGTTGCAAGGCCCACCATGATGGAATAATAATAATTTTTTAATAAATCACACAAAACAAGTTCAAAGACACACCAAGCAATCATGTAAGAAGTTTACCTAGTTATGTGTAACAATTGATGTTTTATTGGTGCATATTGTTGATACAATTCTATCAAGAGATGTTCCTTGATGTGTGCTAGATAATTCTAGATAACCATAATGAATTATGGTTTTTCCTTTAATAAAAAACCTTGAGACACAAAACTTGAATTTTCTACACTCAAGTTGATAAATTGCTACTTTTATGCTAGTCATTGCAATAAAGACAAAGGGGTCAAGGTGAGTCCAAAATAAAAGGGAAATGTCCAAGGAATGCAATTTTTACCTTTACATTTATATAAATGATAAGTGATAAGTACATCAAGAGGTATTAGAGAGTTTGGCTATTATAATTGTGATTGATTTTTATTTTTTATTGGTTAAATATGCACTATAACTAATGTGATAGAATCCAAACTTGTTAATGAAATGATGTTTGGATAGTAGAGGGAAATTGATACATAGTCTTATGGCACTCAAAATGAATTTACACTCACAATTTGGTCTTTTTGGTGTAGTTGTGTCCTCATAGCACACATGACATTTTCTATTATAAACTTGTAGGATTTATTTGCCTTTGCTTGTACTTGTGTTTGAAAGAGGACTAGCATTGAAAATCATCTTAAGGATCTATTGCATGTTTAGAGGGAAGGCTTACAACTTCATTGATAATGGGTTAGATGTTGATACATCATAATGTGATACTAATGTAATAGTGTATATAAAGTTATGTAATATAATCTTTTGACAAAGCTTTTAAATCATGAGTACAAATGACCTAGGATTATATATAAATGCAAGATCCTAGATCCTCAATTCATAATGTTTTGGCACATAAGTTGACAAACAATGATTATATTCTAAAAGGATCAACTTAAAGATTAGGAAAATATAATTTCAAAAAGCGGGGACTATAATGCAACACAAATTAGTCTAGGGGACAAGTTGTATCCAAAATTTAGTCTAAGATAAAGGAAAGGATGTAGGCAAGGTTATTATGAACAATTGAGAGTTATGAATCACTAGTTAATTAATAGATTCAAGACTATGGTTAATACATGTGGTAAAAAAGTTTAATGGAATAACTTGCATAATAGAAGAATATAATAGGAAATATAGAGCAAATACTTGATAATAATAATATAGAATAACAAGCCACTTTGAGGGGGGCAAACCTCCAAATATCTCTAATGAGAACACAATTCACAATTCGATGATAATAAACTAACCACCAGTTCCTATATATACCATGTACTTATGCACTAGATGTCATATGAGCCAACTTAGATACACAATTATAACACTTAGGATGATTTAAAAATCTAAATCAAAATATAATGATCATATGAATAAATAAAGAGTTAAGGTAGCCACAAGCCGACTACTCATAACCCTATTAACACTTTAAGATTAAGGATGTAACATGCCCCCTTCTTTAGAGAAGCCTTGTCCTCAATGTTGATCAACCAAGAATACTTCAAAAAATCTTTATTTTCCCATGTGCCATCTTTGATCAAACAATCCTTCCACTAGATGAGGACTTTTGTAATTGTTTGACATCACAATGTTGGATCCAAAATGACTCTTCATTCTTTGTCTAGCTCTTGTTTATTGTTTGGGGTGAAACTTTGTGCTCATTAGCCTCCAACCAAGCTAGATACATTGAATACTGAATGTTTCTTTGTTGACTTAGATAGCTCCGACTTGTATGTTACATTGTTTGTCCTTTGTGAACCCTCATACACGGTGGGTTCTTGCTTATTATCCGATTTTTGATGTTTCAAGGATGACTTATATGGATTTTTCTTGTATTGGATATGGTTGTTAGCTAACCTCATCATATTATGTACATATATGGGAGAAGTGATGGATGGTGGTGGATTCTTTGGTAATTGAAAGGATTGACCTTGATCACTAAAAACCCCTTAACTTGAGAGTTTGTGGGCTACTGCCACTTGATAGTGCTTGACAAGAGATCATTGGGTAAACATCTTCTAAGTCTTTTACCATTACTACACCCTTGTATTCATCCACTTATTCCTCATAGGTACCTCAATGTAAAATTATTTCTTCGCAACACATTTATTTCCTTTATTGTAGTTTCCATAAAATTGAAACATAAACCTCTTCCCCTTTTCTCTTAAATTTTTCGAGGTGTCAATGTCATAGGTTGAGGCAATGATGATGTAGCACCCCTCTAGTCTCCCTTGCTAGGGAATTCCTCTCTTCTATTAGCCAAAAAAGTTCTTTCGCCTACATTGCCATTATCATGGATTGGGATGCAGAACTTGGAGAAAACATGCATACCTCATACTTGATGTGGTCCTTTAAACCACTAAGGAATAATTCTTTCATATTTTCCTCTGTAATATTATCCACTCTTAAAGATAAAAGTTAGAATTGATAAATATATTAATTGACCATACTTGTTTGCCTTAGCTTGGTAAGTTGCTTGAAGTAGTTATCTATAAGATTGTCTCCATAATGCATAGTGAGGTTCCCCTTGAATGACTAACCACATGACCACATAACCCTTACTTTTCTTCTCTTCGCATAACCAATGATTCCAAATGAATTGGTCTATTTGCAAGTATAAAGATGCTATTACTACCTTTTGTTGACAAGGAATATGATGAAGATCAAAGAATTGCTTCATTGGTATAGCCAATTTGTTGTGTCATTACCATAAGACTTTCTTATATCCAACCTTGGTGTGAAATTCCTAGGCACATGTTTACTTAAGTCTTGTTCCATTTTGAAATTTGAGTCAAAACCCATTAAAATCACATCCCTTAGAAGTATTATCTTCCATATTTTTGTGTGAATTTTCTTCCTTATAGTTCATACCACACAAGGGAATTCAAGTATCTAATACCAATTAACATAATTTTATTTGGACTATATTCCGCTTTATTATTTTTTGAATACATTCCACGCTTTATATTGATAATTTTTTATGTTAACAAATGGGTTTAATTCTTAGACCATGTGTGTTTTCTTCAATCTTGACTTTCTTTCCTTGGTCATTTGCTGATAATAATATTTACAATTGTTTTAACTTTTAAGCTTTATTTTATTTTAAATCTTATGTTTTTTTCTTTTGATTTTTTTGAGTTTTGGTTAGATGTGGTCTTTGCTCTTTTTGTTTCAATTTTTACAATCCCCATTTGCTCTTAATGAGTTTTCTTGGCATGGATATTTGTAAACATTAATTTATTTCAAAGCTTGTTTTGATCTTTTTAAATAATTTGTTGGAAACGTTTCTTGTCCATGCCTTTTTTCTGTTTTGCTCATTTGGATTTCTCTTGATGCAAGTATCTAATACCTATTTGCATATTTTTATTTGGATTATATTCTACTTTATTATATTTTGATTAAATAATTTTTATTTCAAAATGTTTCTTGCTTTGTCTAATTTGATATTGTGTAAACATTAGTATCATCTATGTTTTCTCTACTCCTTTTGTTTCAAGCTTTCCAATCCCCATTTGCTCCTAATGGGTTTTCTTGGCATGAATATTGATATAAAACTCATTTGTTTTAAAGCTTGGTTTGATCTGTTTTAATAATTTGGTGGAAATGTTTCTTGTTTATGTATTTTTTCTATTTGGCTCACTTGGCTTTCTCTCGATGCAAGTGTTTAATACCTATTTCGATATATTTTTTGGATTATATTCTACTTTATTATATTTTTATTAAATAATTTTTGTTTTTATATGTTTCATCATTTGCATTGATAAATATGTGTGTTAAAAAGTAGATTTAATTCTATACTTTGTGGGTTTTTCTTGAATCTTGACTTTCTTTCTTTGGTCATTTGTTGATACTAATATTTAGAATTGTTTGAACTTTCAATCTTTGTTTTATTTTAAATATTATGTTTAGCTCTTTTTATTTTTTTGATATAGCATGCTTGTCTTTTGCCTTGAGTGAGATTTTTATTTTGTTTCTATTGGATGCCATTCAACCCTTATTTGTCTAATTTGATCATTCACAAACATTAAAATTTCAAACTAAAATTGTTTGCAAGTTTAATTTATATTTGAGTTTTGGATGGATATGGTTTATGTTTGCTATACTCCTTTTCCTTCAAGTTGTACAATTCCAATTCGCTCTTAATGAGTTTTCTTTGCACAAATATTTATATAACACTCATTTGTTTCAAAACTTGTTTTGATATTTTTTATTAATTTGTTGGAAACATTTCTTGTTTATGCATTTTTCTTGTTTGGTTTATTCAACTTTATCTTGATGCAAAAATCATTAGAATAATTTTATTTGGGCTATATTCTACTCTATTATTTTTTTGATAAAATAATATATTTTGAATACATCTTGATGCACGTGGTTTGCGGGTGATTGTGTGCATCTCCAGGGGATTAGTCTCGCCTCAACTCACCCCTTCCTGTACCCCAACTTGGCAATATGTAAGACCAAGGCAAGGTGGGTTGGACGTTGGGTTGGGTCACGAGGATAACCTTGAGTCAACAATTTTTTTTTTTGAACACATTTCACACTAAATACATTGATAATTTTTTGTGTTAACAAATGGGTTTAATTCGTAGACTATGTGTGTTTTCTTCAATCTTGACTTTCTTTCTTTATCGTGTGCATTCCCAAGAGAAATTAGTCTCCTTCTTAGCTCAACCTTCATGAACCCCAACTTGGCAATATGTAAGACCAAGGCAAGGTCGGTTGGGTGTTGGGCTGGGTCACGAGAATACCCATGAGTTAAGAAAAAAAAAAATACATTTCACGCTAAATAGATTGATAATTTTTGTGTTAACAAATGAGTTTAATTCTTGGACCATGTGTATTTTCTTCAATCGTGACTTTTTTTTTGGTCAGTTGTTGATAATAATATTTACAGTTGTTTTAACTTTTAAGCTTTATTTTATTTTAAATCTTATGTTCATCTCTTTTTATTTTTTTCGATATATCTTTTCTATCTCTTTTCTTGAGTGAGAATTCCTCTTTGTTTCTATTGGATGTGATTGAACCCTTATTTGTCTAATTTGATCATTCATAAACATTAAAATTTGAAACTAAAATTTGAAAGATTCTAAATTTATTTATCTTTTTTCTGGATGGATGTGGTCTATGTTTTCTCTACCACTTTTGCTTCAAGTTATTCAATCCCCATTTTCTCTTAATGAGTTTTTTTAGCCAAAGTAATACGTGGTATTTGAATGTTGACAAAGTCGACACTGGAAGTGATACCAATCTGCAACACATGAATTAAACTTTGACTTAGTCTTGAAGGTTAAAGCAGACCAAAGGAATAGGAAACATGGTGTTTTGGTTGCGCTAAACTGGGGAAAGCACGAATCAAGTAGAAGTCTAAACCTGCAATGCAAATTACAAATGTGAAGCAATGAGAATATATGAATTGCTCAAACTAGGGAGCTAGCCAAATAAGTTGATATGTAGGAGACCATTATTAGAAATATGGCCAGAGACAGAAGCTGCAAATAATTGAATTCAAAATAATACGTGCTTCAGCTCACCATTTTCATTCAAATACATTACATATTTATAGGATTTCTCACATCCTATTTTATAGGAAACAACCCAAACAACCTCCCTATTAATATTGAGTTGTTTTTTAACAATTCAGACATACAAACCACTAATAACCTATTAAACAAACTTTATGACTATTAATAATATTAAGTTGTTTGTCAACAACTTAATATTATTACATTTATTCATTACCCATAATAACTACGTGAGTTATTCTATTTAACTCACTTTACCTCACACTCTATGTGAACACTACTTTCCAACACCCCCCTTAATGTGAACATGGGGTGAAAGTTCATCACTATACTTGATAACCACACACAGTAGCTCACCAAACACTATAAGATAAGAGTAGGGACAAACACATCTACTCATGACAAGCAATAGTGGAACTAACCTCACTACGCTTAGTACTCCCATCCAAGAATAGGGACAAACACATCTACCCATGGAACCGAGGATAGGGACTAACACATCTATCCAAGGTCTCACATCAAGTTTGGATAGGGACAAACACATCTATCCAAGGTCTTACATCGAGTTTGAGAACAGGGACAAACACATCTACTCTCAACAATTATGATTGGGGACACACACATCCAATCATAATTACCAACTCGTGTGATTGGGGACAAACACATCCATTCACAATTAACCAACAATAGTGATTGGGGACAAACACATCCAACCGCTTACATCATCTTGTGAATGGGGACGAACACATCCATTCACAAACTAACAAGAAATGTGATTGGGGACATACACATCCAATCACAAATACAAAGCTTAGGAACCAAGTCTTTGTTGTCGCGTATGCAACCACCATTATAGATCATTGCCACTCTGATCACAAATGATATGAGACGGTTGCCGTTGCCACCTGGAAACCGATCTTGGCTTTAGTCTTTTTGGTACAAATAGTTTTGTCACTAATGCATATTGCGGCCTCATTGTTAGTGACTGACAAGAGGTCGTTGATTGTCCTCCAGCGTCTGGTGCCTCCATCCTCCAGTAGATTTCTACTTAGCAAATTTGAATTTGAAGTTCAATTAAAGAATTCCCCCCCAAAATGGATGTCACGTACAAGCGAGAGTGCACCCAATTACAATAATTATTTTTGACATTTTTAAATTTTGACAAATGACCATACCACTAATGACTCGTAAAAATGGACCCTATAATATAACTTCCAATCTATAAACGAATAGAATAAAAACAAAACTAATTACCATTAATGGCTTGACTTAGTATCTCTAAAAAATCTCTCGTAGCCAGCAATAGAATACCACCCCGGTAAGCAGATAAAAACCAGATGTTACAAATTGGTCTAATCCTGAAATTTCATAAACCTATATGAGTGACTTGCAAACAATATCGATGACAATTACCTTGAAAATTAATTCACAACCTTTCTAAAACAAACCAAAGAAACTTTTGCTGTAAGGCAAGGCCCTGTTAGGAAAAGACCTGCTAATGAACGAAAAAATCTTAAACCCAAGGCATGACTTGTTTTTAGTTTTTTCTTTAAACTCTATGAAAACCTAATTAGCGGTATTTTGACTGTATTTTGGGAGTCCAAAAATAATTAGTCCCTCTTTTCTTTTTCCAATGAAGATGGTTGAAAGAATTTGACGGTCACCTCTACCTGTCACATAGGAAATTTTGTGTGCTTTTGGGAGGTGTAACAGATCTATTGATCAAAAACTTAAATATATAAAAAATAAAATAAGTAAATAAATAAATATTTTGTTAATTAGGAGGAAAAGAAAACTCATTAAGGAGATAATTAGTCAATTATAAAAATCAAAGTACAAGTTAATTAATTCAAGAAAATTTTGATTTTCTTTAAGAATTACAAATTCATATATAATATATTTTTGTATTTTTATTTTTATAAAAAGGGTAAAAACTTTATTGAAATAGGAAGATTAACAGTACATAAGAAAGAGGGAGCCCGTTAGCTCCCACAAGGGAAAACCCAGAACATCAAGCACAAACAAGAACACCAGCCCACCAACCATCAACAACTTATCCCTCTATATCATCAACAATGACCCTCTCAAGTTCAAGAACATACTCAAGAGATAAATGTCTCCACCCCTCAATCCTCCAATCATCCTCATGCTCAGAAGCCCACTTGGCCAAACAATTAGCCGCCCTATTCCACTCACGCAAAATATGGACAAAAGACACCATTTCCAATGTAGAGCACCTCTGCAAAATCTGTCTAACCACCAACACAATCTGCCAATTAACATCAACAACCTTTTTCTCAAGCAACAAATTAACAATAATTTGCGAATCAAATTCATAAATAACCTTACGCCAACCCAAGGTGCAAGCACGCTCAATAGCCCAAAGAATCGCCAGCCCTTCCATAAGGTTGTTAGAATTCCGCCCCTTATGGATGGAGAAAAGAAAAATGACTAAACCATTACCATCTCTACCAATTCCACCAATACCAGCAAGCCCTGGGTTGCCTCTAGAGGAACCATTAGTATTAATCTTCAGAAACTCTGTTGGAGGAGGCATCCATCTGCCAACCATTTGAACCTTATTTTTCGCTCTCCTCCTTCTAACACAGGCAGAGACTGGAGTCAACCGCTACACCCTCAATCTATTCACAATTTCATCATCACTTCTTTCCAACAGAAGGGCCACTTCACATTTAGCTTCCACTGTCTCCTAGATCATACCAATAATTTTGTGCCAAACTTGTTGAGCCATCTTCTTTTCTCCATGAAAAATCCTACGATTCCTTTCCAACCAAATTTGCCAAAGGATGAAGGTTGGACCAATGCTCCACAAAATCTGGAGAAAAGGGGCCTGGGAGGGGGGCCTTCCCAAATTATTCCAGAGCTCCACAAGAGAAGACACATGAACACACAGATGTTTCCAAACACCCCACCACCAATGCCAAAGCAACATAGAGTAAGAACACCGAAAAATTCATATAATATATAAAGATATAAAAATATATAATTTTCAAGGTCGAATTAGTAAGAAATTTGTAATAAGTTGTCAATTAGTTAGAAATTTATAATAAAAAATGTGTATTTGTAATAAGTTATTAGGATGTATTTCTAAAACAAGGTCCTAATAGAAACTCCTCTAAATTATTTTAAATAAATAAATAATATAATTCTTAAAATAAATAAAAATGTTATCTCTTAACTTTTTTAAAAGTAAAATAAAATAAAATAGCTCTTTAATAAAATAATAATATTATAGATAAAATAAAACATTTTTAAATAAGACACGCATTACTTCAAGTCAAGTTCTCCTCACGGTGTGTTGATGTTGATTAGTTTTAAGATTTAATTAGCAAAAGAAAAATTTAGATGATTATTTTTTGGTTATAGCTAGATAGAGTTGTTGATGATTGTAGTTTACATCTAAAAATTGATAAGCATTTAGTATGATTTTTTTAATCAAAAACTCATTTGTCTACTTGAAAAAATCTCAAAGTATTATTAGTGATAAAATAATTTGAAATGAAGAATATAAAAGCTACCTAGTATTTATAATTTCATGTACAACAAGTATGGAGACAAGTATGGTAGTTTCTATGAATTGAATAATGGGTAAGGGATCAAGACATGAGGATTAATAGTTGCATAGGTGGCAAAATATAGATGGGCAATAACCAAATGCAAAAGTTGACAAGAATAAAATATGGTCTTTTGTATGTTATCTTCTACTTGATGCAAAAAATAGTACGAACTGAGTGATACAAGAATCACAAGTAGTATAACATGATTGTGATTACAACCAATAAATAAAAAAAGCTTGAACTTATAGATTAGTCACTCCCAAATTTGAACACAATCAATCTTCACTAAGTACAAAATTGCATGATTTCATTTCAAATAATGATGTCCCTTTTACAATGTGCATTGTCGTATTCATGAGCAAAGACAAACATCAAAAAAATAATATAAAAAATATGGGCAATAATTAATATATCAACTATAATTATAGAGATAAATTATATCTAGCATAATAGGAGATATGGAGACATTTATCTAGTATAGCATATCAAGTTTTAAGACAAGAAGATCAACTTGAGAAATATAATAGATTGTCAATAAATATGCATAATTAGATTTTGCACTATTAACATTCTAAAACATAAAAAAAAATACAATCAAAACTAAAAAGACTTCAGCAATATTTGAAGAGAACCATAAAATTTGAGAGTTTATACAAATAAGTATCTAACTTTAATTGTCTATAATGATTATTACAAACATGAATATCAATAAATAAGATGCAATTTCAATTTTCAAGAAATGTCAGATACTATAGAAATAGCAAATAAAGCATAGTATGATAAGTAATGATATGGCTTATAGTTGACCCCATATAACATGTATATAGAATATAAATATTGAATTTGTATTACACAAATTTGACATAGAAAGTTAGTGGCAGCCCAAGTAGCAGAAGTCTATTATTGTTTGTGTTTGTAGTCTACTTGCTTCTTGCAAAGTTTGTATTGGAATAGTTATCATGAAATTATTGCTTTATTATGTAAGAAATTACAATAAGTAGCAATGTGTAAATAGTAATAAAAAGGTTGGAAAATATTGTGTAATATCTTTTTGTTAGAATGTGTTGATTATTGCTTATCACAATTAGCATTAATGGTAATATTGTTCTAGTTTAGTGTGAATGTCCTTTTGCAAAGAATATCATGTAACATGAAGATAATTGATTATTTGTCTTCAATGTAGTCTTAGTATGTAATATTTTGTAGATGAGGCAACAACAATTGAATAATAGACTTATCCAAAGAATAATGTACTATTTATTTGTTATCACTTGTTAGAGTAGTTTTAAGATAGAGTAGATGTAGCTAACTTTTTCATTACACTTAATATAGTAGGCAATTTGTTCGTCGAGTGTTCCATAACTATCAAATTCATAATTGTATTTTGAACAAAATACAAGAAACGAACTAGAGAATGGGTTGGCCACTTTTAAAGTTCTGTGAATTTGCAATAGATATTAAAGAATGTTTTTGAAAAATTAAGCAGCATTTACAAGGTGCCGAACCCTTCACAATGGGCCAAAAAGGCCAAAGGAAAACATAGTTCAAACATAACTTGAACTAAAGACACAACCAAAAACAACTGATAGACAACTATCAAACCAGCTGACAAATTGTTGTCGAAGACCAGCTAATGGACAACTGAAAAAGAAACTAAGCAACCCTAGATCTAGGGGGATCAGAGCAGGCTCCATGTGTCCGAGACCGAGAAGCAAAAACAGATTTCTTCTTTCGAAGAACAACCGACCAAGGAGGGTCACAAGCAGGAACCGAAGTGAACGGTGAGGGGAAAAACTCCACCTCCACCACCACAGGAGCACCCAGCAACGAGGGAGCTGGCAACAAGGCAGCCGAGAAAGAACCCATAGTAGAGGCACCCAACAAAGGGTGAACAGGGTCTGACAGAGCATCGACAGCAGGTGCAAGGTGAGGCAGAATAGAGTCAGCAGAATGGTCCAATGAAACAATGACATAATGAGCCAAGTCAGGCATAACAGTGCCAACAGAACAGTCCAACGGAGGAACCAAAGAAGAGGGGTTCAAAAGAGGAGCAACAACCTCCGAAGAAGAAGAAGAAGTACCCACTATGAGGTGATCCAGAAGAGCATCTTTCCACCAAGTCGCAACGCCCTTGCGGCGTGCCTAAGGGCAAGCAAAAGCCAAGTGACCCACTGAAAAGCACCTCCTACACCGAAAGGGGAGACCCTCATAGTCTAAGAGCTGCTTCCAAGGTCTATCCTCCACCAGTAAAACAACATCCCCATGGAGAGGTTTGGAGATGTCCAAATCGACTAGAATCTGAGCAACCGTGGTGTGCCCAAACTCCCTAGTAGTAGTATCCACCAATAAGAAGCGACCAATGGTATTGCCAATGGCCTCAAAGCACGATTCCTCCCAGAACTGGAGGGGAAGGTTAGGCAAATAGACCCAAATAGGTCTGGTGTTCAAAGGCTCCATAAGGGGGTTGAACGAGCGAGTCCAAGGTCCGATAGACAAAGAATGAATGCCCCACATCCAGCCTATGTCAAGAACACAACTTCACTCACGAGGGGAGCCAAAAGTAGCAATAAAGAAGCCCCTGGCACTAGGGTAAAGCTCGATTTCCCCAGCAACCAAAGGCTTCCAAGAAGCCTCCACCCAATCATGGAGGTCCAGGAGGGAAGGCCACAACCCATTGAATCTGCAGACCACCCCCATCTTCAGATAAAACTCTTCATTTTCAACTATCTCAGGACCACACACCACCACCGGGGAGTCCCGAGCACAATGAATGGACCTCAAGGGAGGCCTAGCAAACACCCTGGCAGCATCAGAAAAGGATTTTGCCTTCCCCGAAAAACCCCCAGCAGGAAGAGGACTAGAGGCAGCAAAACCACCAATAGAACCCAACCCAGGCACAGAGGCAGGAGAAGGACGAGAGCCCCCAACAAAAGGAACAAAACGCACCTCCGCACCACACACCTCTGCAACCACTGGAACATTACCAACAACACCAGGCCCAGAGGTCGATGGGAAAAAAGAGCTAGACAAAGGGAGCCCAGAAGGTAAACCAACATCATTAACAGCCTTGAAGGCATCGTCAACACCATCCAAGCATCTGTTGAATAAACCAGAGGGGGAAGAGGGAATAGTCTCGTCCACACCCGAAGCAACCCGCAGTGGCCCAACGCCACCAACAGAACCATCCAACAGGGAGCCATCGACAGAGAAACAACTAGCAGAGGAACCACGACAACAGTAATCGTAGGAGGTCGACGGTCCACACTCGCAGGTGGCCGTTGGAATCGCGCGCCAGAGCAATTTTGAAATCACCCGCTCATTGTTCCTTAATTGTGATATTAAAGAAAGTTACTGTTGTTGAAAAAAAAATTATTATAAATTTAAAAATCTAACAATTTCAAAATAATTAACTCAAATTTTGATTGCAAGAATCTATTTATTCTATCCAATGTTCTTCTATTATTTAGTTTACCAATAAATGTTGACTAGCATTTGCAGAGTGTGTTCTTTGCATCTATTTATTTTACAATGTTTTTGAAGAGCATCATTAGGAATTCATTTCTTCGCACTTGGTCTTCCATTGTTAAGAAATGGTGTGTCAAATTTGGATGCATTATAACTATTTACTATTATCAACAAAATTAGTTTTTTTTTATTTAAATAAAAAATGTGTTAAAAAATAAAGATGTGAAGTGGAATAAAGGGTTGGAAACATATTGCACCTATACTTTGTTGATGGTAGAATCCCCATATTTTATATCAACTGGATTAAAAAAACATTTTTTAGTGGTAACTACCAATACACCTATTGTTCTAGTAGGAAAATCGTTTATAATTGTAAGCAATTTTTTTATTGTGGTACTTAATATGAAGTTGCACTCTTGGCAAAGGTGGAGTATGATTTCAACAATACTTGATTCCTTCAAAATAAAGATGAAATCACAATATTCACAATCATAGTAAATTTTTGAAGCAATTTAAAAACCCAATATGCAAATTATTGATCTTGCAATTATTTTATCTTCATGTTTTTTGACAAGCTTGCCAATCACATTTAAGGTGATTGTCATTTCAAGTTTTATATATGTTAAATTAGCATGAATCCCTTCACATGTTATGTTGGTTTAATGATGGCATGTCTTGCAAGTCATAGTATAAAACAAACTCACAAAGTTATCAAATTCAAGTGATCTGTTACAAATTTGTGCAAATCAAACTCACTGAGATGTCAAATTAAGAACAACAAACTAGTGTTTGATCATATACAGTCAAGACAAGAAGAACAAATGCAATTTTAAACTCCCAGAGGCTCCAGGTGATTACAAATGGTTTATTCACTGAAATAGTGTTCCATCCATTCTACAAGGGTTTACATTTCACAACACATTTGGCCTCAATGTTCGACTTGGTTACATGCATACCACCGACTAGCAGATGACTTCGATCCTCCTTCCAATTGAGCAATGTCATCAAGTGTTGAGTGACTCTTTCCTTTCACCGTCAAATGCCTTTTGAATCATGAATCTCCTATTCTCTTCAACATCCAACCAACCACTATTGTAGTGTCCCTCCTCTTCAAGAACTCATCCTCCTCAATTGTCAACCACCAATAGTTATCCGTTTGCTAATTGTTGATTGTTCAAGGAGATTCGACCATGAAGCTATTCAATACATTAAGAAACAAAACACACTAAAATAAAAACTAATCTACCAAACTAAAAGACAAAAATAAAACCAAATGAGGTAAAAAGAGAGGGATGCCCTACATCAAACTCCCTAGGCAAGAAAAAGTTCATGAGCTCCTACTCATAAGATCTGCAATAGAATAACCCAACCAAGAGAGCTCAAATTCAGTGAGCCAAAAGGAATCTTCCACTGGATGATCGCTCCACTTCACCAGATATCTGAAGTACTCATGCCTTCGGGTTTTCTTCCATAACTATGTATCAAGAATGTTGTCGATATCTTGTGGAGAAGATGAAATACCTCGTTGTTTCTCAGTATTTGAAGACTCGGTTTCTAATGCACCATCCTCAACATCTTCCTTATAAGGATACAAATATGCTACATTAAAAATAGGTGAAATGCCAAGGTTTGAAGGTAGAGATATCTCATATGCATTATCTGAAAACCTCCTAAGAACTTTGTAGGGTCCTTTTTTCTCATTTTCAATTTATTTTACTCTCCTTTGGGAAATCTTTCCTTCTGAAGGTGAGCCAATACATGATCTCCAACTTGAAAATGTATCTCTCTACACTTCTTGTAACGCCTCGCCACACAACCCTAGAGGAAGTTGCAATTAACTACTTAAATGGACTATTTTTTTTGTTTAAGTACAATTAATAAACAAGTTTACTAACTAATGCCAACAACCTCTAAGGTTACGAGACAAAGGTTATATAGAACCTCAACAAAAAACATGAATCTAAACCATACCATTTAATTACTGAATAAATTAACACATACATCCCAAATAAGATTAATACATCAAAGCATAATAGATAACATTCAATTTCATTTATCCATAATTAAACATTACAATTACATCTCTCATTCCCCGAATGAGGCAAGTCCAATAAACATGATTACAAATTATATCTTTCCACCTCGATAACAAAGGAGGAGTAATAAATTACAAGAGTCAACTGAAATGAATAAAGTATGAAATGAAACTGGATCCCACGAGCTCTCCAATTGGAAGTCTCGTCCATACGAACATGAAGAAGAACCCAACGGATAAGGTGCACGCCACCCAACCAAGTGGAACCCAAAGTCCCACCCCCCGTGCTAGGAGATAGTAATCCTAGCCAAGGCCATCTACCTCTAGACACATGCTAACACGTAATTGAACCAAACTGACATAACCAATCACATGCACCACTCAAATATAACATGAGTACAATGCAAGTACAACTCAACATGGTTACATTACTTTAAGATATAAAGTAGATCAAGTATGTTAAGAGAACCATACACATAATAATCGAATACCAACTATGGTCACATCTGGTATGTTAAGGAGACCATACCCATAAAATCAAATACCGACGGTTGTCCTAGACAAAGTGTCATCACACAGCTCGTCATGAGTTACTCATGCAAATCTTCCTAGGCTCTGGCTAACTTGGTGGCCTCAATCGATCCCTGGCCCTCATACTTACTAATGCAGGATCAAAAACCTTTCGTGCAGACATGATAGGTGACCTTGTTATTCCAGGCCTTCCCACTCATCCCAAGTCTAAACGAGCCTTTGCGTCTATGAGTGAGGCAATATTATCTTGATTAGTGAGAAGTACTACCTAATCTTCTAAGTATTGATTTAGTTTCACTTGATTATACTACTTCCGAAGGTTACCCAATCTTACCTCTTACGGGCTCTAGCCCCTAACGAAAGCCACTCTTCTACTTGACAACACACACACCATCCAATCACCAAGGGTACCAAAGTGCAAACAGACAAGATATTACGACCACTCCTTTCTCAAGAGGCAACATAAGATAGAACCCTCTCCAAACACTGGAGGTAACAACAATAACAAAACCACTCCTTACAATGAGGCACAAATCACATAATCCACTCCTTTCATAGGAGGCACAAAACATCCCCATTCGTAGAAATCAGTTAATAATAATGACATAACTTCATGCACTACCCATGAGAGTTAACCAACGATTGACATCACAAAATGACAACCCCCAACCTCTAGGGTCCTCTGGAAGACTTACAGATTAAGACACTTAACCCATTTCCCCAAACATGAACACAGATGAAATAATCACATAAAGCAATTGCGAGGAAATAAACTAATTTGGATATATTAAATCCATTTCCTTGAATAACATTCAGTAATTTATTGCGCGACTGGCTGTGGGGATGGGCGTGGCTCCCCCACACGCCTCCCATGGGGGGCGCGGTGGGGCGAGCCCCCAATGACCCTCTCCTAAGCCCTCCGATTTTTTTTTGATTTTTTTTTTTTGTTTTTTTGTTTCTTTTTTATTTCATTTTTAAAAAAAATTGTTCTTAGAAATGCAATTTTAAAGAAATCCACATTTTTAAACAACTGGATTTTACATTTTTAAACAATTGGATTTTATTATTTTTTTATTTTTAAAAATAAATTGCCAGCATAACCCCCTTTTGACATATTTTTAAAAAAGTATATGTTTCCCTTCCATAATCAAATTCTCAAACTAAACTGAGAGATTGAAGGAGAAACAAATATTTATCGTTATGGATTTTCATTTTTCTCTTCTTTTTTTGAAACAATTCTTTTATAAAAACAGAGGTTTTTATTCTGAATTTGAAAACAAGAATCTATTAGGGTTTGTTTTGCAATTCAAGCAAAGGAATCTAAATGTGCTTTTAACATGATTTTTCAACAGCAAAATATAGACAAATATACTTTCAAAACAATTGAATTTCAAAAGAATGAACCTGTTATTCTTGAGTTTGAGAAGATCCATATGGTGCTTAGCTTCCAACCTTGCTTCCAATTTCAGCGCCACAAATTTTTACAACTTCAATCCAAAACCCACAAAAATCCAACAATTCCTCCTCTCTTCCATTTTCAATTTATTGTGAGTTAAGAAAGGTGGATTTCACATCTATAAATAAAATAATTAAAAGAGTAAAGTTATTTCATTGTCATGTTAAAGGTATCATCCTTGTGTATAAGATATGAAGGTGTCCTGGTTTAAATCTGCATTTGAGAATTAGTATATTAGTTGTTTTACAAAAAAAAATAAGCATATGGACTTATCATTCATAAACTGTTCATTTTGTGTGGAACTATACAGAGCATTAAATGATTCTATTTCCCTTCCTTATTGGCAAATATAGCACACTCATTCCGGATAGGATAACAATAAAAAAAGGAGGATTAAGCTAAATAAAAAGAGAAAAATATGGGGGGCGACTGTGTGCAAGGTCGAACCCCATGCATATGTCATCCCTTAGTGGCTGCGGTTGAGAGAGAGGGCTGAGCCCCACATACAGGCCAACCCTGAAAAAAAGGAGGCCGATATCTTTAAGATATGGCAATAAAATATATATACATATATATTAAAAAAATATAAGAACATTATTACACTGAAATAAGGGAGAAAAAGGTTGTTTTGAAACCCCTTGTCCATCGGTCATTGTAACTCCACCCTTCGCTGACCTCCTCCATGTCCATCTGAGACTTCCTTTTGGCATTCTCTCATAAACTCATACGAGATCATAGGTCTACAACGTAGTTCCTCTGCTAACAACAACCTCAACATTATTAGAATGCCAGACATAGCCAACGAAATAGTTAATGAATTTCGAAGAAATAATTCAAAGGGTTGGGAGGCGCAGCATTGAAAAATTGTAGTCCACTTTTATTTTTTTGTTCTGGCCACAACTGTTGGTTAATCTGTAGATCGTATGTCGATGCTTGCTTGGTCATCGTGATTTAGGAAGGCTATTATAACTGCATAAATATGTATTGAATACATGGTCCTACCACTAGCTTGGCCCATCCTTCCTCTATCAACAACCATCGTACTTGTCACTATCAAAAGCTAACATGTTTGGAGATCAACACATACCTTGTTATAAGAAAGATTTTGAATCACTTGCAATAATGACAAGATTTGAAATGGTTGTATATAGAAATCCTGATTGTCAAATCTGGAGCCATAGATAGGTTGAGTGGTTCAGAGGCAGTATTAATTTTTACACCTAAAACTTCCTCAGCCTGTAGACTTAGTCAGCCAAAAAGGACAGTATTCTCACATTAAAACCATTTACCAAAAATCAAAATGGGAAGAATTTTGAGCATCACCAATTATGGCTAGTATGATTAATAAGTTCAGCTACCTTCGAAGTGGAAAATATTATTTTACACTCCTTGAAACATTAATTACTTGATAGTAGTTGCTGGATTAGGTGAAGACCAAGAGCGTTGAGACCAGATCTCACTCTAATAGAGCCCTCTTTAATTTTCTATGGAAGTGGCCTGATTCTAAGCAATAGCTATCAAATCTGGAACACCATGTTTTGTTGTGCAAGGAACCATGATAAGGCAACTTACCTTCCCTCATAGTGTATGGAGGTAAAAAATACTGCCACTTCCATAAATGACACGGCAGTAAAAAAAAAAAAAAAAAATGTAAAATATTCAGTTGCCAAAGCCATTTGAGTCTCTTGGGCGGTCAAATTGTAGATGTGGAGTGGTTGGCTTGAGTTTTGAATAGAATATAATTAAATCAGAACTTAATGAAAAGAGAATTACGAGATGGTTTAAATTTTGATAATGTCAAATTAGATGGTAGATTGTCCACATAAATGACAGTATTATTATCATGGTGAATGTTTAAGCATTGATTTATTTATATAATATTAGTATTCGTATTAATGGTGGATAAAATAAACATATACATATAACAACAACAATACTATTATTTTGAAGATTTGCTAGTAATGTACTATTAACGTTAAATAATAAAATTACTAAAATATAATGAGTCAATCACGTTATCACTGGATTTTGTTGGTTGATTGGAAAAATAAAAATAAAAATGATACTTGTAATCGAAGCAAGTAAATGGTAATAATATTTTTATTTTTTTTACTGGTGATAACTAATCACCAGCTAGAGGGCGTTGCCATCTTCTCCCAACCCAGTATAGTGGAATAACAATAAAGAAACAGAAAAAGAAAGAATAAGTAAATCATTCTTTAGTATATAATTAGGGTTTTTTTTTATATTTATTATTATTATTATTTTGGTCTAAGTTTATTTCTTTAGGAGATTAAAATGAAATGGATTTAAAATAATAAACTCACATCTGAATTGATATTTTATTATAATCGTCAATTGAAACGCCTTAATCATGGTATGAAATTATATAATCACAAGTGACTATACTTTTATCTTATAGGAAAGTTTTAAAAGTTCTATGCAAATCTAACAATTTATTATAGTGAAAATTATAGGTGAAACATTAAAATATATAATTGTTTAGATTACTAATTTATATATATTTCTTCTTATTGATTTATTGAATGAACGAGAGCTATTTATTTTATAACAAATAAACAAATTTATTTAATGTTGTAATAATCCAGGGTTATAATTATGCAATATGGTAAGAGAATTTGGTTTTCCCAATTTATTGCTGCAATGAGCTCAATGAGATTGCCAAGATCTCAGTGATTAAATAATAATAACATTTGTTATTTTAAATGCTAATTTTATTATCCCATTTAATAGTATGAGTTAATGTTACTAAACTGTCAAAATTAGTGATCTTATGAATAATGCTTGAGTAGCAAATAACAATGATGACATTGAAATTAAGTATTATTAATAAAGAAAAAGAAAAGGGAAAAAAAGAAAACAAAACAAAACAAAACAATTAATATTACTGAATTGTGAGAAAAGATAAGTATTATTGAAAAAAAATAAAAATTAGAATAATATTATCTAGAAGAAGTAATAATGGAATAATAATTATGGTAGTGAATAAGATTAGTTATGTTAATATGAGATTGATTTTTAATAAAATTCCATAATGTTGTCATTATTTAATTTGGTGGTTAAATATCAATTAAATAGTACTACTAAGGAAGTAAATGTGATAAGTAAAATAAAGTTATGAGTAAAATCACATTTTAAGTGAATATGAGTAATATGAAGGGAAACTTTGAGATCATTTTCATGGTAGAAATAAGTGTAATGAAATCAATTCTAGAGTTGAAAGAGAGAGTAGTAGTTACACAAAGGTTATCTTTGAACATGTCATTTGGGAATGTAAGATTAGTTTCAATTAGGGTGGCATTTAAATATGAGTAAATGAGTGGATAGGAAAAGGAAAAGGTATCAAGTAATATTAATGATTGTAATAGCAACATTAACATAAATATTAAAAGGGCATGACAAGTTTAAATTAAGTTGGAAAGTAAATATTAAATTCTGTCTATATATATATTTATGAAGGAAAAAGAGGCTAGTACAATAAGTATGGTCATATAAAGAGGATTCACATAAAAGGATGAAGTTAAAACATTTAAATATGGAATTCGAAACATTTTATGATTGTGGATTAATAAAAAAATAAATATTAGGAGTATTATATAAGGAAAGTAAGCTGATATTATGGTAGTAGTTGGTTAATAACAATAATATGTATTGGATTTAATAATAGTGATATGTTTGATGTGAATTTGATCCTACTATGAAGCCAACTCAAATTTAAATGGTTATAGTTTGATTTGATTACCTATGTACAAGTGTATATAGGTATAGCACATCACCTTCTTGAACTTGGTATAACATTGGCATCTAGTTCAAAAAAAAAATTGTAGGGTTTTTCTAGCAAAAATTTATGGGCATGACATACAACACTAGTATTTTTTATTTTCTTTGTAGTTTGTTTAAGTCCATGTTGAGTAGAGATGTATTTTCTTATTTGTTATTTAAACCAATTTACATTTTTATTAAATAACTGTTTTAAAAAAATGTAGATTTCATAATGCAAAAGTTGCCACTATTAAGATCAATTAATTATTAAAAACATGTATTGGTATAGTACAATGTAATGAAGATGCAATAGTACAATGGCTATAAGTCTAGAGGGAAGTAGAATAAGAATAATCAACATATTACAAATGTTAATAATAGGCACCTAAAAAAATTGTAATAAATGAACGTTATAAGTTTACAATAAATTTATAAAGTTCATTTATCTTATTGAAATAAATGTGATACAAAATGCATGATTTTGGTTTGCAAAAGCTATAGGTTTTCATTTTTTATTTGCTTATTATATTGAATAATATGTGCATAGCATGTTTTTCCAATCTAGGGATTATGTAAAATGTGATTGTTTTTTATAGATATGTTTACTAGCATATTTAAGTGGAATTACTTTGTTCATTAGTTTGAAATTTACAAAAGTAGCAAGATGGTCACTCCAATATGCTTTTAATTTGTAAATAGAAAATGTTTATGTATTTATATTACACCAAATGTGGTCAATTATTGGTTTGTGTAGAGTTTGTAATTGGTTTAACAAAAATTATACATGTGATTTTGCATATGGTTCAAAAGTGATATTTTAGTTTTATTTTATATAAACTTGTCACTATTAAAATATCCTATAGTGTACAAATATACTTTGTATATTTACATGTGAAAATACTTTATTCATGATGATTATATTTCCAATACTGGAGCATTAGGTCTTGTATAAAGATTACATACATTGATTTGATTGGTAAATAAATGTATTGTTATTGTATAGTTTCAACATTTGTTGTTTTATAATGTCTCATTTTAGATATAAAGAGATTTTTTATTTAAAGTCATTATGCCATCTATGTGATATGTGGAGAAGCAATTGAAATGTTCAAATAGATTGTTGGATATTTCAAGAACTACTTTTTTCTTTACTTAATTTTTTTGTATTAACATATTTGAGCAAGAACAATGTTTCAATTAATTTTGTTCAATAAAGTGGTGTATATGCTAATTTGTGTTGTTTTATGATAGTGGGATAAAATTCCACATGTTGCATTGTAAGTCCTTGAGATTGGTGTATTGTTCAAGCACATGCTAATTGTATTGAAAATTGTTTTCTAATAGTAATTTTATTATTAGTGGATATTATATGGATGGGCCTAGTAATGTGAAGTATAGGTATCCATTCTTTATCAATGAGATCAGTATAGAGTTGTTCTAATATTCTAATTTATTGTTGGTCAATTTGTATGTCATTAAATTTGATCCAATCAATATCAAAATCATTATGTTTAGTATATGCTTTCAATATTCCATATGATCTGCTAACTAGACCATCCCATGTGTTGTAATTACTAGCATATAATTTTAAAAGTATGTAAACGGTCTCAAGTGTATTCAAGATGGCAGAGTGGCTATATGGTTCTAAAATCATATTTCATTGTAGTTTTCATCATTTTTGTTGATTGCATTTAATATTATCATTTATTTAGGAATAATTGATAGCATTTTTTGTCATGTGCATCAACATCTTTTCTTTTGTACAATAAAAAAGGAAATGTTGGGTTCATGGGCAATGAATGTAAGCAATGTTCATTTAGGTAATCTAAATCATCATTTGTTTGTAATCCTACATGAATTTTATTGAGGATTGCAATAAAATTTTCATCCTTTTGTTGCATAGTTGAGGTCAAGGAATAGTATTTTATATTTTCAATCTAAAAGTTGCAAGGCATCAATTCAGTTAATATTGGCTTATTTTCAAATACTACAAAACCAAGCATAGGTTGTGCTTGATAAAGATCGCCATAGAAAATTATATCAATATTTTCAAAGTATGTAGTCGGTATTTGCATTATATCTTGTAATAGTCTATCAATATAGCATAAGAATGTTGAACCTACTAATGAGATTTCATCTATTAAGAGCACATGCAATTGTTGACAATGTTTTGACATTTTATGTAATGTTTCAGTGATCAATGAAATAAACTCTAATTTGTTAAAAGGTATGCGGAACATTGAGTATAGTGTGACTCCACCTATGCTATATGTTATTTTTCTTGTATAAGAATTTATCAAACCTTTCAAAAAATTTAGATCTTTGTTAATAGAATCATTGTATATACAAAAGAGAGCTTTGTATATGAATTTTGCAATGAAATTCTTCCTAGTTTTGACTCTGCCTATTAGGAACAAATGCAATGGAATTTTGTTATTTTCATTTTTAATATAACATCTTTTTATAATTGATTGTTGTTTTTAGTTAACTTTTCCTTGATTTGTAGTATTCATCATTGTTCATAATTTTTGGGTGTTGAATAATTTCAAATGCATTGGAATGATACTTTCATTATTTATTGAGCTTTACAATCTCAAGATCTAGTTGTATGTTCTATCTTTCTTCATCTATTTTTTTTGCAAGGAAGGGTTGTTTATCAATGTCATCATTTTTAGAATTGAGATCATTGATAGCTTTGTCAATATCACCCCATGTAGATTTGGTGATATAATTGTATTTTGCATGGTTAATTTGAATTGTTGTTTAATAATATAAATCCTATGTCTATAGTAGTGTGCACAAGTCATTAGATATTTTTTGATGAGACAAAATATGTCATTTTTAATTCTAGTGTAACATTGTTGTTTCTTTGATAATGATTGATGTAAGATATGTAATTCTTTAAGTGTATTTGATAGAGGATCCCAATTATGTTCAACACTAGTGAATGTAATGAATAAAGTAGGTGGTCCAAGTTGTATCATTGCAAATAAATTTTTTTAATTGATGTAAGTAACCTAGAGATATTTTTATTATTTTAAAATCGACATAGCCAATGCATGATGCAATAATTTTTTAGGTTAAGTTAATGTTTGACATTTTTTGCTACTAGCTTTCTTCCTTTTAGTTGACCTAAATACGAACTCTTATTCATATTGTAGACAAAACTTGTAGTATAAGTATTTTGATGTTTTTGAAAAATAAATTGTTGTGTGGTAAGAAAATTGTCTAGTTGAATGTAGTAATTCTCATTGTGCAATTTTTTGGTATGTGAAATTCTTAGCAATGTCATCATCACATGGGTTTCTAAAAAATAGTGTAGGAAAGCGTATTTCTTTAACATATTTATCTTTAAAGATTCTAATGGGATAATTCTCTTGTGCTATTTCTATATTTTTGTCTTGGATTTCTTGTATATATTTGGATTGAATAAATCCATGTATCAAAATTTTAGGATGATTTTCATGTTCTATTTTACTTCAGAATCAATTTCACTTGAACTAAATTCATTAATGTTTTCATTTTTATGATTGATTTCAAGAGCTTGTTTCTAGGTTCTCTGTATCCAATAGTATTTTTTATTCTTTATAACATTATTTTTCTTAGATGATTTTTTCTGGATTCAACTATGTCTCTTTATTTGTATTGACGTTTCAAATCACACTTAGATTAGGAAGAGGAAAATAATGAAATAGATTACAAAATTGGCCTTAAGAAGAGTTGGGAAGAAAGATGGGGTAAGAATAAGAAAATAGAGAATCAAGGAAGAGATGGTTTGAGAAGGGGGGGAAAAAATTAGGAAGAGAAAACAGTAAAAGGGGAGAGAAGAAAAATTGTTAAAAAAAGTAAAAAGTAAAAAATAACAACTAATATATTAATAGCCACCACTTGTAGCGAAGTTGGCTGGGGCTTGGGGTTTGCATCCCTTGAGGTCACAAGTTTGACTTTTCTTTGTAGTGGGAAAGGAAAGGGTCAATATTATTATGTTAGTTCTTGATTTTCTGACTCGAGGTATAGGAATGGACTTTTCCCCTAACCTCCTTAAGGTTAGATAATTTTAAGACAAACCACTATGCGGAAGCAACAGCTGCCTATCATGGCCTGAAGATGGCATAATTGAAAGGGTATAGGAAATTTTGGCTTGAGGGGGAGCCTCTCAACATTATTAACAATTTGAAAAAACTTACCCCCCCCGTCGTGGAGTATTGAACCTATGATATTGGATGCTATAGAAATTCTTAATTCTTTTGATGAGATCTACATCTCTCATGTTTTTAGAGAAGGCAACGGTCTAACAGATGTATTTTCTAACCTTGGTGTTAGGGGTATTAGGGAGTGGGGTGTGAGTGACCTCCTCCCTATGGAGTCTATTGCATGTGCAAATCATGATTTTCAAAACTTCCAGCATGTATGATGATTTGTTATGGCTTGGAGCCTGCATGACTAGTATCACGTGGCTTGCCATAATGTGGAGTGATGGTCTAGTTGATCCGCATTGTGCTTATGGTACCTTATTGGATTTTTGTATGGGTTGAAGTTCTAGGCTCATTATTTGTTCCTGCCATATTCCCGGTGTCACATGAATTGTGGGTAATTTTGGGCTTTCATTCTTGAAGTTTCTCCTTATTACTTGCAAGGTTCTCAAACTTTTCAGCTCTACAAATTTTCGAGCCATGGGAGGAGATAGGAATCATGCGGAGCTATTTTCTTGTGATTCTATGAGGAGAAAGCAAGAGGTGTGGCATATTTTAGAGAAGGGCGAGCTCACTCCTTACTTGGAAAGACTGCATGGTAATAATCCCCAAGATATGACTTAGTTTGCTAAAGCCTAGAATAATCGGGTTTTCAAACTTGGGGGAACTGAGTTTGATGTTAATGAAGACTTCATCGCAAATATAATAGGGCTTCCTATTGATTGCAAGGTGTTTAAAGACAAAAAGGAGTTGAGGGTTGCGATGCAGATATTTTTCAAAGGGTTTGAGGAACAAGACTTGAAGATGGCTAAGAGCGGCGAGTACCAATGCAACTCGCTTAAGGTGCTTTGGGGGGACATTGCAGAGGAGCTCATGATATACATTACCCTCAAGGGTCATTTCTCTATGGTAAACGCTTATCATTTTGTGCTTCTTAATCATTTCCACCACAAAAAGAGAATTTCTTTCCCTTTTTATTTGTTAGCGTCACTAGAAAGTGGTATGAAGGACCACGAGAAGAATCCAAAGAACACGGTGTTGCATGTGGGGCTTATCATGTTAATCTTTGAGTATGCCAAATCTTTTGTGATGTCTAAATTGATTTCTACTCCCAAGGGTAATAAATTTAAAGTGGCAATGGAGTATGAAACTGCCTCTGATGAGGAGTCGCTTAGCAAGAAAGGGAAAACAAGGAAAATTGTTCTGGAAGAGGAGTCTTTTTCTGAGGAGGACGCAGATTATGTCCTAGACTCTCAAGCTTGTATGGAGGTAGTTTCAGAGCCCTCTGATGCGAGTAAGTATGGGAAAGGGATTTTGGGTTTGAAAAGAAGGATTATGAGACTTGCAACGACGAAAATGTTGATGATAAGCCAACTCTGAGCCTAAAGGAAAAGGTTGAATTTGTCGGCTCTAGGTTTGGATTCTTTGCCTAAGAAGGGTTGAAAGGTGGGTAGTAATAAGAAAATTACTATTAAGTTTGCTTGTTAGCTATAGAGATGCAAGTTGCCTCTCCCTTGAAGGCGGTTGGTGGGAAGGGTGTTGTGGAGTCTCCGGGTGTGGACCTTGATATGCAGAAGAGAGACCTAGAAGAGCAGAGGAAAAGGAGGTTAGTTGCTGAGGAGACTGTAGATTCTATTCGCGAAATCAAATTGCTCGTTACTGGTGGAAAAGGTAAGGAAGTCAACATTAACCGGGACAAGGTAAGCTCCTCTCAAGAGGATGATGTTGCGAGTAAGGGTGATCTTAATTTTGACCGGGAAGATATTCCTGATTTTCTTGGGTTGGCCAGGGAGGGCTCAATTTCTTTATTTAAATTGTTTAGATGGTTGTTCCATGAACTTAACATGACCAATATCAAAGTTTGGGGTGCGATCAACAAAATTGGTGAGTCTTCTGTATAGAACCAGATTGATGAATTGTATGACTCTCTAAATATTGTTGTTGATGAAACGTTGAAGATGAAACCAAACCTTGAGGAAAGAATCCTCACCCTTGAGGACCAATTGGAGAAAATATATGCTAAACTAGAGAAGGGTGGGGAGGGGATACAATATGTTGTGATGCTTGAATCTGTTGGCATTTCAACTCCCTTGGAAATGGCCAAGAAATTCAAGGGTACTACTCTTGTAGAGGTTACTGGTGTTGGTGGTAAGTTGCTGGAGGAAGAGGTTTCTGTGGAGAAAGATGATGGGGGGGATGAATGCTTTTATTAGTGAGGTGAAAGAGAGTGGGCTTGGGGCCAGAACGAGGAACAAGACTAAGGTGCAGGCTGGGGCTCCTACTATGGATACGCCTGAAGTTATTGATAATGGTTAGAAGGTTGTGGTGTGCAACATAGAGGTTGTTGATATCCTGAAGAACATGTGGTGGGGCTACTTTTGTGCCTCCTTTTTGGCTTATGTTGCACTATTGGTGTGCTTATTTTTGGTTGTTGCATGCTTTTTGTTGTTATCTTTTGTTTCAACTATCCTTTTTGTAAAGGGTTTAGGGCCCCTTCAAAACCCCTTTTTTACCTCTAATAAAAAATAACTAATATATTAATTAAATTAGATTGTATATTAATCAAAACAAGTATACTATTTGAAAAAAAAATGAGCTCTATAATGGCGAGCAAGAACAGGAGTGGGAAGCCGAATTTGAAATTTTTGGGTGTCGACGATGGTGATGATCCGGATCCTGACGACGATGGCTACGTCCTCTAGCCTGATGTGCATTTTTGTTTGGCTACTCCCATCCTTGGGCAGTTCTTTTCTAAGTTTGCGGTGGTTTTTGGTGCTCCCAAACCTGCGTGGTGGTGTCTCCTGTGTGAGACTGTTTCTTTGGCCGACGTTGTCCTTTGTGGGCAAGCTTTGAGTGTTTTATCTATTGGCTCTTGGGTGGGATGGGCATCTCTGCCAGCTGTGAGGGTGCTTTGCAGGTTGGCGCGAGATGTCTCCAGTTTGTTTTTTTCCTGAGGCTCTGAGCGATGGCGATGGGCATGCAGGGGATTCAATGGATGGTGATGCAGACTGGATGGTCTCTCCCCTTGTGTCTCCTGAGTTGGATGGCGCTGTTGCGTCTGTGCTTGGTGCGGGTAGGCTCTTTCCTCCTGCGATGGTGCTTGGATGGCTCGGGCGGCCTAGCATTTGGTTTGTGTGAGGTGTTGTTCCACCCTATGTTTACAGCTTGGTGCTTCTTAGTTGGTTGCCTGCTGGTGGAGGTTGTCCCGTGTGGTGTTTGGTTGTGTGTGAAGGAGTGACTGCACTAGATCTTGTGGTGTTTTATGATGAGGAGGGTTTTTCCTTTGTTCTGCAAAGGGTGTCGAAGCCCTGTTGGTGGTGGTTGTTGCTCATCATGGTTGGGGCTGCGAGGATGTGGTGGACTGGTGATTGTTTGTTGTTGACCAACAACTTCTTGTTGGGGTTGGAGCTGCTAGACTAGCCTGGCTTTGGGCCTTTTTGGTATGTGCGTTATTGGTTCCTTCAAGAGGTTCTCTTGACTATGCCTCCCTTGTTCTCTTGGCCAGAGCTTTTGGGCGTAGCTCTTGGTGTGTTGTGGTGGATGGGAGGAGTTTGCTCCCTAGGTTGGTGTGGCTTTAGATATTTTTCTACTATTGCTCTTGTGGGCCTTGGCCAGTTTCGTTTCTAGTTGTTCTCTGCCTTGTGGTGGTTGATTGGGTGGTATTTCCTCTTGACCCAGTGGGGTTTTTGGTTGTTACTCTATTTTCATTTCCTGCTATCGGTGTTGCTGATGGGTGGTGTGTTTTCTTTTTCTGCGGATGTGGTGGCTTCCATTGTGTTCCTACAACCTAATCCTATTGAGGTGGATCCCTCTTCTTTCATGGTGAAGTTGGGTGTTGTGGTTGTCTTTGGAAGCTTCTTCTGGTTTTCTCTAATGTTGTCCCTTTTGAAGTGGGTCTTACTCCTATGGAGGTGGAGTAGGGGGTTTTTAGAGATCTCTGGGTCTGGTGGAAAAAGTTCTCATGTTATCGTCTCCATTAGAGGGGAGCTCTCTCCTTTTGAGGTGGAGTATGGGTTGGCTTCCTGGTTCGGCTGGTTTTCGAAGAAGGGTTTGGTGGTGTTGTGCCCGTGCTACAAGGTTTTGACTATCAGTGGCTTGACTGATCCTAGTTGTCTTCAAGGCTTGATAAGTGGTGGGTTATTCCAGAACTCTAAAAGTTGCTCTGCAACTTTGTTTGATTCTTATCGTTATCTTGGTAAAAAAATTTTAGGCTCTCTATTGTTTGATTTGAATGGAAGGTTTGCTGCAACCCATCTGCGGCAGGTGTTTAGTGGCCTGGTGGTTTCAGGCAATCTAGTGGCCCTGCAGTGTTGTGAGTTTTCTAGTTCTATAGGAGGGGGTTTTTTCCTATGTGGTATGTTACTCTTGGTTATGGTTCCAAGTTTGGATTGCTAATTGGTCTTTGACCCAAGACTGTTGTGGGTTCTGAGTGTGCTGTTGCTCCTGGTCACTGCTGGCCAGGTGTTGTTTGTGTCTCTGTTGTTCTTCGGCGGTGTTTCCGCTGGTGTGGTTTCTTTGGCACTGTCTCTGTGCTGTTAAAGGTTCTTGGTCCTTTCAAAACCTTGTTTTTTTACTGTCCTTCTTGGCCCTTGTGGCTCGTTGTGTAAAGGGTACAACACCCTGTAAATGCTGCTTATCTTTTCAAAAACAAGTATACTATTTAATTAATATTTATTATGAAGGTCTCCAATATATTTTTTATATTTAATAATGTTAATAAATAATAATATTAGTTTGGTATAATAGGTATATTATTTGATATAAACTAGCTAATATTTATATATTAAACATATATCAATGAAATTAAATTAATTATAGCATTGATAGATTGATATATAAATTAATAAAATTATTATAATTATTAATTAAACATAACTAATTATACATTAGTTAATATAGTAATTAATTATTAATTAATATCTATTTAATGGATAACAATTTAACTACTAATTAATCAACAAAAAATACTAATATAATTACTAATTAATATCTATTTAATGGATAATACTTTAATTACTCACCAATCAACACAAATGGATATTAATTACTAATATTTTGTATGTTTCCATTTTAATCTATAAAATAATTACTTTTGTTAAATTAATAAAATATAATAATTATTTTTTATATAAAAATGTTATTTATATATTAAAATAATACTTAAATTAATGTTGAATAGTGACAAATAAGTTATAATATAGAGGCCTCCTTTCTTAGGTAATAATAACTAAATTAACAATATCACTGGACTATGAAGAAATAGTTTAATAATATTAAAAAGAGGAAAATTAAAAACCAAAAGAGTTTTGAAAGAGTTAAAAAAAGTGAATGAATTGAGAAATAATAGAAGCTAAAATTGTATTACAAATACACAAGCTTAAATAAACTAATTAATAAACATCATAACTATTAACCAAGCTTAATACTTTCCCTCTAGACTTCTATAGCTTAATATTTCATAAGCTTACTATAGGTTAATATGAAATAAAATATAGTCGATTTTGGCTTATGCAAAGAATTCATATAGAATACTACTACATTACATAACAATAATACAAGTGAGAAGTCTTCTTGACTAAGATGAGAAATAAAATGAGGTTGCATATTTCAATTAATACATTTAAATATATAAATATAATGACATCATGATTAACAAGGATAGCCATTATCTTGGTACGGTGGATTGTTGCAAGATTTAAATACAAATCCTGATATTAAATAAACAATTACAGGTAGTTAGCATTTCATCCATCTTCCCATGCATAATATGTGCATTTGTTGTTTTGATCTCATCTACAAGATGTATCGCAACATGTAAACTAATTTAGCATTTGTGTTTGGAATAATAAATCTAACATTAAACTAGAACTAAGAAATAATTATCCAATTCATGTTTGTTGGATTTATCTTGTGACTTATATCAAATGTTATTTACATTTGTAAGCAAGACCATAAAAAGTTTGAAACACTTAAGAAATGAGAAATATCATTACAATAGAATCTTGTATTCTAAACTTATTAATAACGAAATATTTATTTTTTGAAACAAAGAATGAACTTGTAAAGTTTATCAATTGATTAGTAAGATTATGTCTACTATTTTAGGTTAATATTTTTAGTATAAAAGTGGACATAGCATTCCATTTTGTATTATGACTTCTCACATAGAGTACACTAAATTTGTATAGATATAAAAATAGATAACATATTTAGTAATTTAAAATTAAGAGATACTTTACATGAGATGTTTCATATTTACCCATAATATAAAAGTGAAGAAATATATACTTTCATTTTGAAAGAAGCACAAGCAACACAAAATTCTCAAATCCACTGTCATGTTAATGATCCATTATTATCTTTTCAATCAAAGAACTAAGAGGGTAGATAGAGATTTTTGTGTTAAAGACATTGTGTAAAAGAGGATGTAGTTTTGGTCATCTAAAAGTTTGAATTTATTGATAAGTGGGAATTTCATTTCTAGTCTCATTTTTCACATTCTATTTTGAATAACGGTGGTGATCGAATAGTAGCCATGAAATATCAATAAATCAAAGGTAGGAGGTTATTTTAACATAGAGATAAATGTATATTTATAATAGTTAACTATATTTGTTTTTGAATATGGGTGGTTTTGCTATTTTTGTGCTTGCGAGGCTTTTTGCAAGTGAATTTTGGCAAAACTTGGTGGAGGTTAAACTATGATTTTTATAAATTAAAAAATTGGTTAATGCTTTAGAATTTTGAATGTTAACTAGATTCAAATGCATGATTGCATTTACTCTAGGTTGGTTTTTCACTATTGATCTTCATTAATTTGTGGGTCTTTATACTTGTATTTATCCCTTATTTCTATTTATTATATAAATTATTTTGAGTTCATTTTTTTACAATCTTACACTTTTATCATTATATTATTATTTATACTTTCAAAAAATGATTCCTTTATTTTGTTGCTTTTTATTATAACAACTCATTTATAGTCCCATGCACTTACTCTATGTATTTCATTTTATATTTAGATCACAATAGAGGAAAATATTGTATTTATGAAACCACTAATATAATATATCTATCAATATTAGGTTGATGGTAGCTATAGCAAAGAAAATAGATTTGTAATCTTTTTTATGGCACCGTCTAACCATGAAGTGTGACTAATTATACATCTCAAGTTGGCATGATGACCGAGGAAAGTGTACCTTAAAAATAGAGCTCACATGCTTGACAAAATTCTCATTCTCAACTTTCTTTTTTTAAGGTACATGTAAGATGTGATTTCAATTTCTCTTGATATAAGATAATTATTATTGTATATCTTTCTTCTATTTGTGTCATAATTTACTATGTTGTACATATGCATGTTCATTCCACAACTTAGTGATTTATCAACTAAGTTGTTAGGTTGTGGTCCTTTGTGTTGTAATTCTAGGTTTCATGATGTAAATCAAAGCTAACTTTCAAGTATATTCAATGAATACTAACACATCATGTCCTAATTGTTTAGCATTTTAGATGTTAATATTATTGATCATATCACTTTAGATCTTGATATATGATTATGCTTCCACATAAATTAATTTCACTAATTTTAAACTTCTATAATTCCTTATAATTACTTATAAAATAAAACATAAATTAAATATTGATATTGATTTTTGAAAAAAAATATATACTGATAATTAATTATTATACGAACTCTTCTCTAATTAATACTTTACTTACTTTTTAACCTTTCTAAATATTAATGTTATTTTGTTTTATTTTTTTACAAATTATGAGTGGCATTTGCTTTTGACTTATGTTATTAAAACAACATTTAATACCACCATTTGAATAGGGAATGTAGTCTTCACGTTGAAATAGATCTCGATCATGTGCATTAATGGAAGTAGTTTGATGATGGACATTACTATGATAGCCCAACTACCCATTTGAGTCTTGTTCTTCAAAATTGTTATGCTTGTAGTTTATAAAAATATTTGATTTGTCCATAATAAGTGTTAATATGTAACGTGGGCGAAAAGGATGGGTCTCCCTACATTTTTTGTCACCAAGATTGAAAATAAAATGGAACTTGGTGTGAGAATAAAAAACATCGTCTATTTTCAAACACATGGCTACAAACAAGTGGCAAACATGATCAAGCATTTACATGCATGGGCAATTAGAGTGTGTTGAAAGCTTGTTTATCATGCATGCTTTAGGGTCATAATGTTCCTAATTATTATTTTTAGATTATTTGATCCTTAGTTTCCCCTTTAGAGTCATTTATTAATATTTAGGGTTTCACCTCTATTACTTATTTTGTTTTTAAATTTTTATAGTTGGTTTATGTATTTTATGGTTGATAATAGCTCCCTCCACTTGGTTGATCGAACTAAGATAAACATCCAAACCCTTGATCAAAATTGTAATGATGAGCCAACCATCTTCACCAAAAAGACCTTTTGATGTAGACCTAATTGTAAAACTCCCCGGGTCATCCAGAAAGGTTGTATGCACCCATGAGACTGGTGTTGCAAGTGGTATATTAGAAAATGGAAGGGAATGTAGGGATGGAGAACTCCCTCTAAGAGTATGGAGCCTCTTCACCCATTGGTACAACAAGAGGGTTTATAGGGTCTCCATTTAGAATGTATAAATTTATGACCTAGGAAAATTAATTTTCCCCAACATCTTCATGAGTGTGAAATTCAACAAGTATGTGGCTAAAAACTATGATAAAATTTTTAGAATCGTTAGTTTGGCCAATGGTGGAGTGTTGTTGCATGTTGATAAAGCTTACATTTATAAGGTTTTTGGCTTGAAATTAGATGCAAAAAAGGTTATAGGTTTTAGTATTTTCAAGAATAAGTATCAACAAGATAGGCATAGTTATAGATTATTATGGTTACCAAGGTGAAAGCTGAAGGGATTTGACAAAAGATCTATCAGAATTCCAACAAATGAAGTTGAGCCCTTCAATATTGGACTATTTGAGGACTACTTAATCAAGACTTATCATTCACTTTGTCAAGTCCTTGATGGATATGCCAAGACCAAAATCCCTGTGTCATTGATGTACATGGTAGTTGACATTCAAAACCCTCTAGTGAACAATGAATTTGATTTTTCCACTTATATATCCAATGGGATTCATAAGAAGTTGATGGAAATTAAGGCCAACAATAAAGTGGTAAACTTTAGGAGGTATTCCCTACTTTTCTACATGTTTCTATATGAAGGAAGGACAAAATGAGACCAAGTATTGTAGGTCCAAATGGTAGATGATAATGATAATTCTCTCCCTTTCCAATGTTCGAATCATGTCTTGGACATGCACCATGAATCTTCAAACTATGTGGTGTTTGAGGACCATTTTATCATAAGGGTCTTAGGTTTCGTGGGAGTAGATGAAGGCAAGTTGCAAAAAGAAATTATGGATTTCTTAAGGCCCAAAGAAAGAGTGTTTGAGTTGGATGTGCAACACAACTAGGGATACTATTATCTCCATTTAGATTCAATAGTGATAAGAGTATATGGGCACCCTGTGGGACCCCACATTGTGCCAAAATATGTTCCTTTGAGATTGGTATATCTAGAGATGATATGGTAGTTAAACGAAGTTGACAAAAGCCACCTAAATGGACAAAACAAGGGCTCTTCCTTTCCATTCTCTAATGTATTTTTAGATTTCATAGTGACTAGGGAGGGACTAAAGCTCATTTACCCCATGATCCAAACATACAAGATGGTCCTAGAGATCACAAGAGTATTTTATCTTGAAGGCTTTATCAACCAAGTTAGAACGAGTGTTAAAAGATCCTCATTTATACACCAAATTTTCTTTGGTGAAGATGTGATGAGAAGCTACCTCATTAAAAAGGAGTTGAATAAAAGAAGAATGAAATGGGTTGCTTTCAAAAAATTAGAGGATCAAAAGGCTAAGTAAAGAGCCAATTATCCTTGAACATATGTAAAAATAATAGATCCAATTTCCAGGATCAAAAGGTATTGGATAATGCTGACAAGTTAATTGGGAAAGCCCTAATGGTTGAGGAGAGACCCTCCTACTAGCCACAAGTTGATCCATCTATGTATGGATCTATTAGAAGAGGAAAGGTTCCAATAGTGAAGGAACTATCCCCTCAAGACCAACCACTTCTAGTAGTCACACCTACTCAAAAACGCCCTGCTACTACTATTGATTCACAAGAACAACCTTAGAAGAAAAGGAGGCTTGATCAACCATCATTGGTTTATTATCCTCTAGTTATTGATGAAGAAGAGGAGGTAGAGGTCACTAATGAGGAGGCAAGTCAAGAAATTCCTTCTCCTCCATGGGTAAATGTAGCATGAATACCACAAGGCCAAATGGGCATAAATGTGGGAAGTAGGAAGGATGAGGTCAATGACACAAGGGTTGTTGCATGTACACAATTCATCTCTGATGATCAATTTGTTAAATCTAAGGAGTTTAAGGACTTTATAATTAAAATAAGAATAGAGGAATTCCATGAAAAGCTAAACAAATAAAAAGGTGAAGTCCACTCCTCCAAGTATGAGGAAGTTACACAAAATGTGCTAATGGAAATTGAATTTGATGTCAAAAATATAACACTAGAGGAAGGGAGGAGGTTGGTAAGAGAGAGAAGAAAAATTCTACTGATAGAGTGGGATATTGCTTCTATAATAGCTTTGATCACTATTCAGAGACAAAATGAGAAAATATTTTCTTTTTTATGAGCAAGCAAAGCAAGCATACTTTAGATCAGGTTTCAATCCTAAGTGGGAAACCTTGGCCATATGGGCTCTAGCTCAAAAATATAACAAGCCTCAATCGACAAAGATTGCACAAGAAATGAAGAGGAGTCTAATTGACAAAAGAGTATCAAACACCACAGCTCCCCAATTAGCTTTATTAGTTGTTCATACAACTAAGTTCAATGAAGCAACTACCAAGGGACCATAGAAATAATATGATCAATTATTAAAATATCATGTTAAGATTACTATTGAATACAATAAGTTGAAGATTTAGGAGCCACCACCAACATTGCCACCATTTAGTATTGAAATAGTAAGTTCCTCAACCTCAAGCTTCTCAAGTACTCTGATTAAATAAAATGAAGCTTTAACTTCAAAGATAGAGAAGTTGGAGGAGAAATTGAAAAATGCTCAGGGGGAATAGAAAAAGAAAACTAATAGTATAGTGGAGGAAAGACACCAGTCCTACCGAATTACAAAGATATGATTTGTGAATCTTCAATGTTGATTACACAACTTACACTTGGTTTGATGAACCTTCAAACACACTCCTACACAATATATGATCTTTTGATTATGGTGCAAAATGATTGAGATGCAATTCACATTACATGACCCAAATGTAACCCTCACACTTCCTTGCACATGTAATTATGATTCGTCATTGAATGACTTCTAGATAAAGATATATATATTTCTATACATTAACAATATTTCATGTCGACCAAGAATTCCTTAACACCATCCATAAGTAACCAGGTCAACTAAGAGTGGACCTAATTCAGATTGACATGAGGTGTATAGTGGTTCAGTCCTAAATCATTTTTTTTCTGCCAATAATATATGATGTTGTGTTCTTCCTTCAAAGATCTTAACTTGGACCTATTTCATCTTCTCATGCTTCCTCTAGTTAGCACACACTTCCCTTCTCTGGTACAAACACTCAGACTCTATTCATAGAAAGCTAGTGAACATAAACAACACTCTGTTACATCCAAATTTATTTTTGTTGAAGCCCACCCTTTGAAACTTTGGAACTTGATATAATAGGAATAACTTTACTTTAGGTCCAAACCGTAGGCCATAACATTCAACTGCAGAAGAGTGCAGAGCAACATACTATTACAATGTAATATAGTGTATGAGTAACAATCCATAGAACACTTCCACAAACACTTTTAGACTACTTCCATCAACTAGAATAGATACAAGGATGATATTTCAAGCATACTATGTGTAGTCTTCTTCATTGTTCTCAAATGCTCTGACATGACATGATCATAACATAAACACACCCCGATTTCAAAAGCTCATAGTACAATTATATTTAATTTTGATTGATTTGCAGGCATTACTCCTTTGACATATGTGAGCACCTTTGAAATCAATGATGACATATGTTCAATAATCTCCCCCTTTGTCATTGATGGAAAACATTAAAATGTTGTTGACACGTTAAGACAAATCTAATGTGTTAGGATCAAGAATTCTCCCTATTTGAAACAACGTTCCACTTTCTCCCCTAAGAGTATTAACATTTTGAGTTTCTTTTCTTCCCCTTTGACATTAATGGCAAAGGAAAATAATATGAAAGTATATCTTCTGAATAGACTCCCCCTAAGTCCATACTCCTACTAGACATTTTGAACACTCTGCTTCTGCTCAACTAGGTTCTAAAACATTTTGCAAGGCTACCAAGCCTACTTGTGGTAGGGATTTAACCCTCCCCCTCAACCTATGCTTCGTCTTGATTCAAGAGGAGGGAGAAACCACTCCCAATTTATGTTAGAGATATTCAAAGGTCTCTTTGGGCGGAGGTTTTGTGAAAATATATGCTCCTTAGTCTCAACATACTCCAACTTTACCTCTTTTTTTGTAATCTTTTCTCTTACAAAATGATACTTAATTGCAATATGATTTGTCCTTTAATTGAGCATCAAATTCCTAAAAACATTTATAACACTAGTATTATCACATAGAATGGAAATGGGTTCATCAAGCTCTATCTTCATCTCCTTTAAGATTTTCTTCATCCATAATACTTAAGTGCAACATGAATTTGTCGCAATATACTTCGCTTTTACTATAGATAAAGATATTGAATCCTACTTTTTGCTTAACTAGGATACAAGACTATCACCAAGAAAGCAAGCTCCGCCACTTGTACTCTTATGGTCATCTATGCTTGTTTCCCAATTTGCATATGTGTTTGTAGTTAATGTGAAGTTTTCACCCTTAGGATACCACAAACCAAAATCTATTGTAGCCTTTAGATATCTGAATATTCTTTTTCTATCCTTGACATGGGTTTCTTTGGGTGCTACCTTAAACCTAGCTACCATTCCAATGACTTGCATTATATCTGGTCTGAATGCAATTACATACAACAAACTACCAATCATTTATCTATAATAAGTCTAATTTGTCAGAGTTGATTCATCATCCTTACTCAATTTACACCCAGTAACCATAGATGTACTCATCAGTTTGTATTCTTCCATGGGTGATCCCACAATACCGTGTCTCACTTTTTTCCCAAGATGGACATTTACATCAATATTTTTAACTGAATCTTCATCTTCTAAGACCTATAACAGTTAAACCATCAATAATTTCAAGATGATGCGAACTAGTAATTTGTGGAAATTTATGTGTAGATTCTAAATATATATTTTAAATTTATTTTGAAATAAAATATGAATCTTTCAACATCTCCTTTAATAACTGGTTTTAAACAAAAAACAACATTTTCAAAAGTGACATTTGTGTCGTAAAACATAACTTTTTTTCTATAAAGGATTATTTTTTTATTTTTTTTAAATATAGATTCTCAACATCAATACCAAGGGAATGAATATTTTTTCATAATTTTTAGTTACATATTTTTTTAATTAATTTTTGAAGTCACTGTAACTATAATTTGGACATATGTGTGTTTCGTATAGCATAACTTGTTTATGTATATGTCGAAATCATTTTTTTTTGGTGAAACAAAAACATCAATATAGATGGAACAAATATTTTTTGAATTTGTGTACAGTGTTTTACTACTTTTCAACCTCTACAGAATGAAGAGCTCGATGTTTGGAGAAAAACCTATGTTCGGTAAAAATTGAAAACTAAATACATGATAAAATGAAAACATATCAAAATTATACTTGTTGGAAAGCTCATTTCGAGGGCTAAAATCTTGAAAAATATCTTGTCAAGTTATGCTCATTTGTAGGTCCAACCTAGGGTTTGAAATTGAATTTTTTGAGGAGATTTTGATGTAGATGCAAAAAAAAAATTATTTTTGGCACCTTCGATCGAAGGTCTTACCTTTGCTAGAAGGTCCCCATGCAAAAAAGACCATTTTATAGAAGAAAATAATTTGTGGGAACTACCTTCTAGCGAAGGTGTTTAGTTGCATGCCTTCACTTGAAGGTAACTTCAATTGAAGGTTTTACTTCGCTCAAAGGTGTGCTAGTGAATTTAGCCCGACCACTCCAAAAATTTTCACTTTCCAAAAGTGAGACACAACTTTGTGATTTCACCCCCATCTTAAACTTTCTCAACATCTCCTTTATATATTTATTTTTTTGAGAAATGAGTATGCCTTTGTCTAATTGAGAAATTTGTAAGCCAAGGAAAAAAGGACAACTCACCAAGTATTGACATTTCAAGCTCACTCTACATTGCATCCTAGAACCCTTTGCACATAAAATCACTACTACTGCCATAGATAATGTCATCAACATAAACAATAACAATCAATAATTGATCACCTTTTGTTTTTATGTATAGGATGTTATCTATGCTACCTCTCCTGAAACTTTATTGTTGTAGATCTATCCAATTTGGAATACCATCCTTTGGTAGCTTGTTTGAGTCCATAAAGAGCCTTCTTCAATCTGCATACAAAATATATTTTATTTGAATCCTTATGGTTGTTCAATGTAGACTTCCTCTTCTAATTCTCCATTTAGAAATATAGATTTGACAACCATCTTATATACCTTGAAATTCCCAAATGTTGATAAAGCCAAAAACATTCTAATTGCTTCTAACCTTACTATCAGAGAAAATGTCCCTCAAAGTCAATTCCCTCAACTTGAGCATATCCTCTGCATACAAGTCTAGCCTTATTCTAGATTACCTTTCCATCTTCATTCAAATTATTTCTAAAGACCTATTTTGTATCAATGATATTTTTGTCTTTAGGTCTCATAACTAACTCCCAAGTTTCATTTTCTTAACGTGAGTCAATTCTTCTTCCATAGTATTTGATGGGTTCATCTATTAGCCTATTTTATATTGCTTTTATGCATACTTTTAGACATTATTAGACAATCCTTCTAGACAATACTCTTATGCTATGCTATCTTTTCATGCTTATTATACAACCTTGGACCTAAATTATAGTAATGGAAATATAGTTATGATATAGTAGCATTGCATGGTTTATATGTGAGTGTGTATGAAATGTGGATGGAATTCTAAGTTTAATCATGGTAGTTAGTTTTGTGTATATGTCTTGTGGATTAACCTCTTGCAGCCTGAGAAGATACTGCAGCCTGCAACAACTGGAAGTTGCAGCCCACAATAAAAGGAAGACTAAGACAACGAAACAGGGGAAGTGCCAGATCAAGTTGAATGCAATAATTATCATGTGGAGACACCTGATGGATTTGGTTGTGCATCATTATGATAGCTAATAAGGCATTGAGAGGAAGATTTTTTTTGTTGATAGGATTTTGGATGACTGCTTATGTGTTTTACATGCAGATCTATTTTACAAGAACTCTTCTTTCTTTTTCAATTGCAGTTGAACAATTCAAATCGTAACTATATACTTTGATATCTAGAAGTTGTAGTTAATGATTGCAGTTAGGAGTTATGTTTAAAATAAACTCTCTCGTGCTTGTATATAGCTAGTGGTTGAGTCCTTAGATAGCTGAATTGATTTTAGTATTTTGTTATCAATTACTTTTCAGTTTTAGTTATCATCTACAGACATGTTGATTATTTAGAATGATTTCATTGAATACAATCTGTGAGGAAGATTTTGTGTAATATTTTGTGATGCATAATGAATGAAGTTAAGTTCATATGAATGCATAGAATCTGGATGGTTAGATTTGATTTAGTTAAGTGAAGACAACCACTTGAGCAAGCCACTCAAGGTAATTGTTCTTCACTATATTTGCAGTTGTTTATTTTTGTTTATTGGTTATTTTCATTTATCATTACTTCATAAGTTGCATGCAAGTTAGAATAGATTCTCATATTTTGATTATCAATAATGAATGTTTATGAACATGGTTACAATTAGTTAGCTTGTAGTCCTCTGAGGTTAGAATAATTTCAGTTACTAGTCTTGATCAATTTTGAGTGGGTACAATAATTATTTATTAGCAACAATTCAATTACAGGTTAAGTTGTAGGTACCTGTAGCCATTAGCTCTAGTTTGTTTCTTTCACTATTATGCAATTCTATAAATTTCCAGCAAGTAGAATACCTTAATTAGGATAACCTAGGTAGCCTCAAGTCTTTGAAGTCACATATAGTGTAGCACCATCACAAGTTTACAAACTTTGGGTTGAAAATTTAATGTAGTCTTTTCAATGTTGAATGGATTGTTCAACTAGTCATGCCTTTGAATTATGTGGTTTCTACCAAGTTTACAATATACTAGTTTAGACTCTACATTTTTGGCATCGTTTTCAGGGATGGTCCTATTTTCATAGACTTTTTTTCCTTTCCAAGCTTTCATAGTTTACACTTTGTTTACAACAATAGGACTAATATACTTAATGTTTTTCAACACACCAAAAAGTTAAACTAACATTACATGTAAGATCACTACTATACAAAGTCATTTATTGTATGCAGAGACAACAAGATTATTTGGGAAAATTCCTCCCCTCTACATGCCAAGAATCCATAGAAAAAATTGGTGACTCTAGTACTTAGAATGAGGGTAATATTGAAGAGGAAATTTCCTTATCACTAATTTCTAGCACACAGATAGAGGGGACATACCGAACCATGGGTGATGTCTTGGATGATCCTGAACATGCAACCTTTGAGTTCCCAATCACCAACCAAGAAAGGGATATTGTGTTGAAGAATATTCCTCCAACATTACCAATATTTTATGGATTGGTGAATGAAGACCTAGATGCATTTATGTTTGAATTTTATGTCCTATGCAAAATTTGTGACTATACTTTTAATGCTCACAGGCTCAAAATCTTCCCTACGACTCTAAAAGATGCAACCCTAAGATGGTTTATGGGATTAGGCAAGGATGTTGTCCCTGATTGGGATACCGTGAAAACATTGTTCTTGGAAAAGTACCAAGACTATTGTAAAGGACTTGGTAGGAGGAGAGATGATATTTTTAGAATTTCATAGAAGGAGGATGATCCATTAGAAGATCATGTGGAAAGATTTCAATTTGCATTGAAGAAAAACTCACAGAACAAGTTATCCAAAGAATCCCTCAAGTTAGTATTTTTGAGAGGGGTGAATGAGGACTGTATGAATGCCCTTAATCTTATTGGGCAAGGGGATATCTCTCAAATACAACTTGAAGAGATCTACAAGGTCTATAGAAATTATTTCAAGACCTTCACTAAGAGGCCAAGAGGAGAGAGGACATCCACTATTGGGAAATCATCTACTGGGGTTTCAAAGACAGAATTAAGTAATTTGTTGTCCAACATGAAGGAGGATATTATTAGCCACCTAGAAACTCAGTTGGACACTCTTTACATCAAGAAGAAGCAAGAGGAAGTTGAAGCAATGCTCACTGAATACTACTCAAGCTATAGGCAAAGGAAAGCAAACTATAAATGCAAGAGGGTGGCTAGTATTCAACAAAACAAAATTAAGAAACCTGATTTTAGCCACTTGAAGGAGAGGATGGAAATTTTTTTTATATAGCCCAAAGAAGGTGATGGAAACTAAGACAAGGTATGCCACAATACCCTCTTAACTTCAATTCATCCTTCCCATTGGAAATTAAAAAAAAATTGCTTGGAATTCTCAACCTTGGCCAGGTAATCAAAATCAATGGAAAAAACCTCAACAATGGCTACAACCTCAACAAAATTAGAATTAGCAGCAACCAAATCCTTGGTCACAAAAAAAATTCTAGGGTTCCAATACAATCCCTAATGGCCAATACAACAAAACCAGTTCCAATACAATCCCTAATGGCCAATACAACAAAACCAGTGGCAACCTTAATGGAAAAAGGCCAGCAGTGGCAACAACAAAATATGAATTATCAACAACCTATGCTTCCTTCTCACCCCCAACAACAATCCATTATTCCTACATAAAATCCCACATCTCAACCACCTAGACCAATTACCTAACCCTAACAACAAGTTTGTTCAACAAGCTTATACTAATGAGGTTATGCAATACCCCCACTTATGTGGTAGAGGTGAGTAATGTTCACCTTAGGTTGGGGAAACAACTAGTTTGTCCTTCATCCCCCTAAATCATTGAGATGGGAGATGAGGAACTTACAATTGACTCTTCAAACAAATCACCTCTAGAACCTGAGTTAAATTAGGCACACTAGACTACCTCAAGTCCAAAGCCTCCTTTCCCTGAACACTTAGCCATTCAAAAATGTCACACACAGGTTGAGATAGACCTATTAGGTCAACTAAAGGATGTAAGCATTAAGATTCCTCTCATCCAAGCTATTAAAGATATCCTAATTTATACCAAAACTATGAGAGACCTATGTCTTAAGAAACTAGGGAGGAAAAGGAAGGATCCTCATACAGTTCATGTCCTAGGAAACCTTGGTGATATCATGTTAGGAAACATTATTGTCCCTAAATACACATACCTTGGTAGTCCAGTAGTGGACACTAAGATTAATAGGACCCTTATCAAGAACACTTTGATAGACTTAGGGGTAGAAATCAATGCCATGACTAAAGAAACAATGCAATTACTTTAGTTAGCCAACTTTAGACCTACACAAATTGTTCTACAGTTGGTTGATAGGTCATTAATCAAGCCTAAAGGAATCATTGAAGATTTAGTTATTGCATTAGATTCTTAGGAATATCTTGTTGATTTCATAGTTTTATAGCCAAAGGTTAATCTTTGAGGATATCCACTCATCCTAGGCAGACCATGGTTAGCTACATTCGCTGCATTCATTGGTTATAGGTCTAACAATATGATAATATCTAATGGGGCTATGAAAAAAAAATTGGTCCTCTATCCTCCAGCCTAACCTTACGTTGATCTTGAGCAAACTATTTGGGCCACTTTCGATGAGGAAGATAATTATTCTCTACAAACTTTGATGAAAATAGAATGCAACCCTTTGTTGGATGATCAAGATGAAGATGAGCTAATTGCTCATATAATATAGAATGACTATGACAGGAGCCCGCAACAACAAGATTGTCTCACATGCCTACAAGACCCCTTGCAAAGTATTATACTCACCAATTACTTAGAAAAAATATCTCAAATATTTTATTCCTTATCGCCACAATAGTTTGTACCAATCATTTAAAGCTTTGAACTCTCATTTGTACAATAATCATCCAATGAACTAGAAGTCGTACTAGGAAAAATGTTGAACATAAACAATGCATTAATTGAGGAGTAGAAGAATTCCCTAACTACTGTGATGCAAGCACACACATCAACATACACATGGGACTATCATAATATGAAAGGTATAGATCCTGATTTATGTATGCATATGATCTATATAAATGATGGTTATAAACCCATTAGACAACTTCAAAGATGAATGAACCCTACCTTGACAGAAATAGTCAAAGTTGAACTTCAAAAAATCCTTGATGCAGGCTTCATTTATCCTATATTTGACATTGAATGGGTCTCACCTTTAGTCGTTATTCCCAAGAAAGGTGGGAAATGGAGAGTATGTGTAGATTATAGGGAACTGAAAAACAACCACTAGGAAAGACCACTTTTCATTGCCCTTTATAGATCAAGTGATTGACTCTTTAGTTGGGAAGAAGTAAGTTTCATTCCTAGATAGTTTTAGTGGTTACAATCAGATAAAAATTGCTCCAGAGGATCAAGATCAGAAAATATTAAATTTCCTCAAGGTACTTATGGTTACTTCGTTCTACCCTTTGGTTTATGCAATGCTCCAACTACATTTTAGAGAGTAGTGCTCAACATCTTTTTTTATTATGCTCATGACTATATGGAGATATATATGGATGATTTCACCACATATGGGGAAACTTATGAGGAAGCCCTTAGCAATCTGGAAAAGTTATTAAAGATATGTAGAGAACACAACTTGTTCGTCAGTAATGAAAAATGATTTATGATGATGACTCAGGGATTTGATTTAGGAAACTTCATATCTAGTGCAGGGATTTAGGTTGATCCACATAAGATAGAAATCATTTCTACATTACATGTTTCATAGAAGCAAAGAGATATCATAAGTTTTCTTGGCCATGCAGGCTACTACAAGAGGTTTATTAAAAACTTTAGTAAGATTGTTGCACCATTGTTTGTTTTGCTAATTAAAGATATTGAATTTGATTGGACAATAGAGTGCCAACATTCCTTTGAAGAGCTGAAGAAGGCCTTAATATAAGCACCTATTTTTAGGGGGCTAAATTGGACCTTACCCTTTCATATGCATACTGACGCTTCATAGTTTTTCTATTGGAGCAGTTTTGGGTCAGAAAGAGGGTAACAAAGAGTATGTTATTTACTACATTTGCCAGAAGTAGTATAGGCATATAGAACAATCTGGAAAACAACAACTAGTTTTACACCCTATGAGGTAGTATATGGAAAAACAATAGTCCTTCCAATTGAGTTTGAATATAAGACATTAAGGACAATAATAGAGTTGGACATGAATCTCACAGTAGCTCAAAAGGAGAGGTTACACCATTTAAATGGGTTAGATGAAATTAGGATGGAGGCCATCCATCACACTGAGATAGTACAACAGTAGAGGACAAAGTGGCATGACCAATATGTCAAAACAAAAGAATTTATCAGAGGAGACTGGGCCTTATTATATGATTCAAGATACAAGGATTTTAAAGGGAAACTCCAATCCAAGTGGTTAGGACCTTATGAGATCAACCAAGTCTTTCCTAATAGAGCAGTACAGTTACATACCATAGATGTAGTGAGGTTCTCACTCCTAGTTAATGGCCACCGATTGAAACTTTATTAAAAATTAGTATAGAAGTTATTTTCTCTTTGTTTCAGTAGTATGGACCTCACAGTGATCATGATACAGGTTTAGAAACATAGAGTGAAGGCTCAAAAACAATAATAAATACACTAAGTCCTTTAGGTGATTCAGAGCTAGAGCTACATAGCTCAATCCTTGAGATCACTCAGGATTAATTTCTTCTTCTACCTCACAAGCACACACAACACAGTTATAATGATGTACATACTTTTTCCAATGGGACTTGTCTTATATATACAACTGTTAACATTCAGAAAGGGCCCTGCTGCACTAGGGACCTATAGCACAACAAATGTAACAATACAGGAAGGGACCCGATGCTGAAGGTACCCATAGCACTGTCTAGCAGAAAAATTTCAAATCACTTGGCACCACATTAATTTCAATTCATGAGTTCTCACCCCAAAATTCTCACATTTAGTATCCATCTTTTCATAATAAGTACCTATAGCATGGCTATTTTATTTCTTGCTGCCAATTCAAAATTTAAACGTTTGAATGATCACATCACCAACTATTATTTGTCCATTACCTTACATATGCCACCTCACCATTCATTCACCTATAATTTATTTTGGTCACATCAAATCGAATTGTGGATACATGCTATTCAACTCACATGTGCAACGTTCAATTAGTCACCTCTGATAGGTACGCAAGGTACACTATCATAACTATCAGAGATTTCTCAACGCTTTCATTATATCTTTTATATTAAATTAAGCATGTGATATATTCATAACATTTATTTCCATACTTTCTAATCATACCCTTTCCTATCACGAATTCAAGTGAGGTCAATTCAAAACTTAAATTGGGGGAAGTGTACAATTCAACTGATTTTTTTTATCTTCACAACATAAAACCAAATGCAATAGATAGATATGACATGCAAAAACCTCCTAAGATTGCACCTAATTTTTTCTGATACTTACAATTTCCAATTCCCTAATCTTGTGAGCTTGAGCTAATTCGAACCCATAACCCATTTCTGAGCTCAATTAAGTTGATACTAAGAAGGGGAGTTGTAGTTACAGTATAGTGGTAGTGGAAGTGCATGAGTGATTAACAAAATAAGAGAAGGGTTTGAAGGTGGTGAAGTGGAATTGAGCTGAATTTTTGAGGTTAATGCATCGAGTAGAATTAAAAGAGATTCATAATGGGAGGTGATGTCATTAGGAAAGAGTCGTCGGCTCACAAGAAAATACTGGAAGATGCAATGGTATTGTCTATCTTCAAAAGAGTGGGTTGGCTCGATTATTTCCTAAAATTGACAGAATTTGACAATGATATAGCAAGAAGGTTTGCATCCACATTGGAGTAGGATGAAGCACTGGTAAAAGGGTTGTCAGTGGATGCATCTAAATTTTCCATAACACATGTATCTAGGTTGCCTAAAACTAGAGTAGAGTTTCTAGCATGTGCAAATGTAGTGTTTGCAAGAGAGGAATTTTGTGAGCGAGGAGAGAATTTGGAGTTGTCACCACAAGGTACAAAGAGGTTTTATCTTCCATGGTTTTGGGCTAATTATGCTTCTTATGTCATTAGATATCTTACTTATGATGGTTGAAAAAATCTTTTGTATATTGTACATTTTAAATTGCTTAGTCACCTTCACCATAATAGGCCAATAAATGTGCCAAATTTTCTTTATAATATGTTAAAAAGAATGGCATCAAAGTATCAAAGGAAATAGAGTGACATTGCCTTATCACATTACTATTTTATTTCCCTCTTAATAAAATGAATCTTGAGAATTTAGTACCCATAGGTAGCCTGGATGAAGCAATGGTAAAAGGGTTGTCAGTGGATGCATCTAAAGTTTCCATAGCACATGTATTTGGGTTGCCTAGAACTAGAGTAGAGTTTCCAGCACATGCAAATGTAGTGGTTGCAAGAGAGGAATTTTGTGATCGAGGAGAGAATTTGGATTTGTCACCACAAGGTACAAAGAGATTTTATCTTCCATGGTTTTGGGCTAATTATGCTTCTTATGTCATTAGATATCTTACTTGTGATGGTAGACAAAATCTTTTGTATATTGTACATTTTAAATTGCTTAGTCACCTTCACCATAATAGTCCAGTAAATGTGCCAATTTTTCTTTATAATATGTTAAGAAGAATGGCATTAGAGTATCAGAGTAAATAGAGTGACATTGCTTATCAAATTACTATTTGATTTCCCTCTTAGTAAAAAGAAGCTTGAGAATTTAGAACCGACAGGTAGCCTGGGAAGGTTTTATAAAATGTGAAGATATTAATAGTTTACTTGAGGCACCTGTAGTACCTGAAACTTTAGAGCCACAAGCTGAACCTGTAAGAGAAATTTCTCCTATCTCACCTACAACTTCACCTACTCATAGCCAAGGTGAGCTAGAGGAGCATAATGTGCCAGAGTCTAGGTCACCGGCAGTGGAAGAAATTCCATCTTCAAAACCACCAAAACCTAATAATAAAATAGGCAGTACATCCACAACATCCAAACCTTCTAAAATAAAGATGAAAAGGAAGCATTCTCAAAAGAAAAATAAGGATATTGAAAAGGAGACACCTACTCCTAGATGTTTAGGCCAATTGAAAAAGCAAGATGCTATGAGGGGGAGTGTGGAAAACCTTGAAGAAGGGGAAAAGGGCCAAGAATAGCAAGAGTAAGACATGATGTTGGTCGAGACAAATTCTGCAGGGAAGGGAAATATCCCTGGAAATGTGCATACACGTGTGAAGAGGAAGAGATATGTGTCTACCACTTCTGATTCAGATTCAAAAGATGTGTTTGTTGCCAAGAAAACACAAAATAAAACCCCAGATAGTCCTACCTATCAAGACTATATAGGGGGAGGTAATGAGCAGTTTTTGGAAACTAAAGAAATGTTTATAGAAGATAGAGATGCTAGGAAAGAGCTTCAAGAAGCTTTGGACATAATAAAAAAATTGGAATAGTTAGTGTACAGCTATGGAAAGAGAGACAAGGAAAGAGAAACAAAAATACAAGAATTAGAAGAAAAATTGCAAACATATGGCCACGGTACAAAACTAGATTTATTGGCACAATTGGCCATTAGTAAAATAGGGGATAGAGAACTTGTAGTACCAAATCAAAGACCTCTTCCCATGAGAACTTCAATTTACCATACAACCTTGTCTCTTGGTTATCAACTATGGAAGGTGACTAATGAGTTTGCATAAGAAAAAGAAAAGTGGAAGAAAGAAAAAGAAACTTTGATTGAAGAACATGCTAAGGTGTTGGAAGGGAAAGAGATTGAGCTAAAAAAATCAGGAGTCATATTGGAAGAAGTGGAAGATATAACTACTCAAATCATAATATGGAGACCTCCAACAAGGACATATGCACTATTTTTGCAAGAAAAATTTCCAAGTTTTTAGTTCAGTAGGCTAATAAATAACCAGTCAGTTGGGATGAGCAGGGAATTTGAGTTTCCTGATGTTTTTGCTAAATCTACACCAAAAGAGAAGGATCAACTGTGTGAATACTATTTACACAAATATGTAGTGCCAAATTCAATAGAGTGGAATCCTTTGATATTTGTAGGGGATCTGCAGATAAGGGCACTGACATTTTATTATAGGAATGAACAATTTAGGGGAGAAATAATGGAAGAATATGAGAGAGAGAACTAGTTGCTCTCCCAATCAGGAAATATTTTAAAGACCTTGACGCACTTATAGATGAATGGTTGAAACTCCTGGACCATAAGGTGTAGAAAAATATGAAACTAAGGCCGGAGGATTACAAAAGAATGCAAATATTAGTTGTGGGCTTGGGTCAACAATGTTATAGTTATATGCAAAGCATATGGAGCAGCTTGATCCCAGAGTTGCAGAGAAAGGAAACTCACTCAGTGTACAATTTTACTACCATGATTGAGAGGGTATGTAGATACATGAAAATTGGTGTTGGCATAAGAATTCACTGGGTACCACTCACATTTCACCCACCTATGCTACTCTATCCAGTTCCACATTAGATCGGTGAAAAGGGGGAGGAGTGTGAAAAATCTAGGATCATCAGAATGAGACAAGTTACAACTTATAGAGATTTCTACTTAAAGTAGATCAAGGGTGTTGATTGTTTCATGGACCTCAGGGAGATCACCCCATGATATAATCTGTACCCCTAGTGTTTTTCTTGAGGATAAGTAAAATTATACTTGGGGGGGAATGATGGGTTCATATATTAGCCTATTTTCTAGTGTTTTTATGCATATTTTCAAACATTATTAGACAATCCTTTCAGATAATACTCCTATGCTATGTTATCTTTTCATGCTTATTATACAACCTTGGACCTTAATTATAGTAATGGAATATAATTATGATATAGTAGCATTGCATGGTTTATATGTGAGTGTATGAAACGTGGATGAAATTTTGTGTTTAATCATGGTAGTTAGCTTTGTGTATACATCTTGTAGATTAACCTCTTGTAGCCTCAGAAGATACTACAACCCACAACAACTGGAAGCTATAGCCCACAATAAAAGGAAGACTTGGATAGTGAAACAAGGGAAGTGCTAGATCAAGCCAAAGGCAATAATTACTGTGTGGAGACACCTGATGGAGTTGGTCATGCATCATTATCATAGCTAATAAGGCATTGAGAAGAAGAATTCTTTTGTTGCTAGGATTTTGGATGGCTGCTTGTATGTTTTATATGCAGATCTATTTTACAGAGTTTCGATTCTATTAGAACTCTTCTTTATTTTCAGTTGCAGTTGAACAATTCAAATCTTAACTATATACTCTGATATCTAGGAGTTGTAGTAAATGATTGCAGTTAGGAGTTATGTTTAGAATAAACTCCCTCGTGCTTGTATATAGTCGGTGGTTGAGTCCTTAGATAAGTGAGTTAATTTCAATTTTTTTTTATTCTAGTTACTTTCGACTTTCAGTTATCATCTGCAAATATGTTGATTATTCAGAATGAGTTCATTGAATACAATTTGTGAGGAAGATTTTGTGTAATATTTTGTGATGCGTAATGAATGAAGTTAAGTTCATATGAATGCGTAGAATCTAAAGGGTTAGATTTGGTTTAGTTAAGTGAAGGAAACCACTTGAGCAGGCCACTTAAGGTAACTGTTCACTATATTTGCAGCTGTTTATTTATGTTTAGTAGTTATTTTCATTATATCATTACTTCATAAATTGCTTGCAAGTTAGAATAGATTCTCATATTTTGATTATCAGTAATGAATGTTCATGAGCATGGTTATAATTAGTTACCTTGTAGTCCTTCAGAGGTTAGAATAAGTTTAGTTACTAGTATTGATCAGTTTTGAGTGGGTATAGTAAATCTTTATTAGCAAAACTTCAGTTACAAGTCAAGTTGTAGGCACCCGTAGCCATTCTAGCACTAGTTTGTTTCTTTCATTGTTATGCAATTTTGTAAATTTCCAACAAGTAGAATACCTTAATTAGGATAACTTGGGTAGCCTTAAGTCTTTGACGTCACATATAGTGCAGTACCATCACAAGTTTACAAACCATGGTTGACACTTTAATATAGTCTTGACAATGTTGAGTGGACTGTTCACCTAGTCATACCTCTAAATTGTGTGGTTTCTACCAAGTTTACAATATCTAGTTTAGACTCTATAGTATCCACCAAACCTTTTTTTTCCTCACCTCTATATAAGAGTTTGGTTCAATTTTTGATAATAAGGCAAAAAGTACATGTTAATTTTGTTTATCAATTCTTATTTGGTTCAGAACCCCGCTATATTTATCTCCTATGATTTGATCTTCAAAACAATTCTTCTAAACATACCTATCCAAAGTCTTCGTAATTGTATTCTCTGAGTCAATTTTTGAGTCTTCATCACTAATGTTGATTAGTTATTTATTATATTCTTCATCCAAAATATCAATATACTATATTATTTCATCAATACTTAAATTGACACTTTTCACAACCCTTTTTAGTCTCTTGTTATAGCATCCATATGCCTTTCTTGTCATAGAATTGTATTAATGTGAATTTGCACCCCTAGTGCAAATCCCCTTTTTTCCCTTTAACACCTTAGAAAATCAAAAGAGGAAGTTTAATTCCACTTAAGCCTACTACTTACACTCCACTTGGCACTCTATTTGCATGTCGGTAGGGTCATTTCTGTCGGGGACGCCCGCTCAGTCCGCAGACGTCCGTGCGGTGCACTTATGTCCCTAGAAAATTCCTGCAACTGAGATTGCAGAGGCATTACATTTTCGATTGGAAGTCGCAAAGTAACGCCCCTCTTCGGCTGGCCTACCAAAATATGGCCATTTTTTTCCTTTTCCTTCATATCTTTCACCCTTTCATCCATTATCTCTTTTCAACAGAAGTTTTGGCAAGTTAGCTAAACTCTTTGAGCATTCATTCCAAGCTTTGTAGCAACATCCTTCACTCTATTGCAACAACTCAACACTTTGTCACTCCAAAAAGGTGAGTACAGGACATACACCGTGGAAACGGAGGCTTGATTCCCTCTCGTTCTCTCTTCCACAAGCCTTGAGTGCTTTGGATGGAGGCAGTAAAGCTCCTCCCTTCTATCCTTTTGCTTTTGATTGGGTAAGAACTCACTGTTTTCTAGTGTTTCTTGCATACGTAGCTTGTAGTTTCTTTCCTTGATCATTTCTCTATACTATTCAAAACTTGGTTGTTCATGGAGGTGGAAACACCAAGATGGGGGTTTGATTGAGGTAGGCCCCTATATAGCTCCAACAATTTCTCCCTTCCTTGTGTGTAGGTGGAGAGTGCATGGAGCAAGCTGGCGAGGATAACATTCTAAGAAATTGTCTTCGTCACCTTGGTGGTGATATATTTCTCTTATTATATTCGCACTTGCTTTTCTTTCCTCTTAATCTCATTCTCTCATTTTGAATGTCTCTAGACTAGGATAGTAGTCTTCCTTTTGAGAAAGAATCATGTCTTCTCGGTTCTTTATTCGTACAGACGCCAACACACCTATGAGACACCAGTGCACCGCACTGTCGTCTCGAAACTGCGCTTCCATCCTCAAACAGAGAGATGTCTGAGACACGAATCCGACTCTAAAGGCCGACTCATCTGGTCCCCTTCCTACATTCAGATTGCAGAGTGATCGAAGGGTTCATAATCCTCATCATTCTCATCCTCGTCATCCTAACTTCCCTTGATCAACATGTTTTCTTGTTGATCCGACATTGCAAGTAAACATTATAACTGAGGCGATTATTTTTATTAACTTCCTCCACAAGGATGGGTATGATGCACCTGAAAGTATCCTCTACACCCATGACGGACTTTTTGTACCTCTTATAAGGAGTATTGTCTTATCGGTCCTTGTTGGACCTAAGTCCGTAAGCCTTAAGTTCGACATCATCCCGGGATCCGAACTCTTCAGAGTGAAGTTGGTTATCCCCTAGCTTGTGGCTATCAATGCAGTTCCCTCAGTCATACACAAGTGTTTGAATTTTGTTCATGGAGGTTCGGTGCACGTTGTCCATGACATCGAGCATAGACCAATGGTTGCACGTGGTAGCTACACCTTAGATTAATTTTGGCCTGCCTCACTTGGTCCTCTCCCTCCTAGGAAGGATCTCTTACACAACACTATCATAACTATAAGAGGGGGCACACTAGGCTGAAAGTGAGGTACCCTCCTTCACCTTATGTTGTCTCACATAGAACTTTCTTAAAGGCCGATAGTGATGTTGTGAAGGCACATAGAAGAGAAGAAGAGAATTGGTCTTGAGATCCTCCTTCTTCCTCTTTTTTGGTTTAGCCTGATGCTTCCTCTCATCTAGTTGTGGTACCATTTGTTTATGTCTCGCGTTTGCGAGAGAATCCCATGGTGCCTGCTTGGCAAAAGGCCAAGAGTCTTGCATTTGAGCTTCTTGTCTTTTCGATGAATCCTAGGCCTATTCAGTATGGAAGATAGAAGGCCCCCGGTGGAGAGTCCTCCTTGGCTCGGCTTTCGTGGCCTCCTACTATTCTTGTTGTTAAAATAGTGAGCAGGAAGAGGCCCACCACTGAGGCACTAGAGGTAACTCCTCCTGCCAATTTCGAACATGTTCCTCTTGCTTCCATTCAGGATACTACCCTTTTGTTGGAGACAACCATGGAGGACACTCCCATGGTTAAGTAGGATCCTTTTGTTCCTTCACAAGTTCCAGCTTCTGGTGCGAAGAGTCGTAGAAATTGCCTTGTTCGCGAGCATAACCACCGATGAAAGTCTCTCCTGGCCGAGAAAGCCTCCTTACAGAAGAAAGAGGAGGAGAAGACCACAGCCTTCTGCAGTGTCTTCCTCTCTCCCTCCTTCTATCCCTTTTCAACCTAATTCCATACCTCTTTCGACTCCCGCTATGAGCACACCTGCACTTAGAAGTGTGCAAGTGTTTATTGCTCCTTCTGTGGGGCCACCCTTGTTGACCTCTGTTTTGGATGTCCTACCCTTCCCAAAGCCCGTGGACATGGTGAACACCTCAATTGTGTCCACTGCGGTTATTTCATCTTCTCCCTCAATTCTCACTTCATTTGTGTGGATTTCACCTCCTCTGATGAAGAAGGTAGAACACAGTCCCTCTAGTAATGGAGGACGTAAGAAGATCCCACCTCCTATGAAAGGTGGCCCCAAATTGACTTGTTTTGTCCTAGTCATGGAACCAGCTCCAACCTCCCCCAAGTTTTTCACTACCCCCGAGTTCCTCGGTGAGCTTAGCAGTGAACCTCGGGTGCAGACTCCTCCATCCGTTGAGGTAAAACATGGCAATCTTGTCAAGTGTTTAACTCACTAGATGAAGTTCTGATCCTATCAGCAATCTTCATTAGGTTGTTGACCCTAGACCCATGAGAGTTGAGCGACGGAGACCTTACCAGTCCCTCTACCTTAGCCCTTGTTATGGGAGGATCGAAAGCTCCTCCCCTTAACATTACACCATTGCAGGCAAGTCTTCCTTCCTACAATGATCTAGAATGGGAAGCTGACGACCTCTTGGTCGACCAGTGTTAGGGGGAGACCCTCTTTTTGATCTTTAGATTAGATGTGTGCGTCTTGTGACATGTGTTCCCCGTGATAGTTCTCTATGTGCCTGGATGACCCACGTCACCCCTATAGGTGATTGGATACGGGCATGGTGTGTGTGTTGTAAAAATTCCTCTATAAGTGTCATCATTCTTCCATGTTTGTGATTGACTTTCGGTAAATTGGGGATGATGCAAAGCATCGGGAGCATTTAGGCCTCCTTCCATGTTGACCCAATTTTTTATTTTACTTTGACTTTCATGCTTTCTTCCCGATCTGGTTGGGGATTGATGATTGTTCGCCTCTTACCACAGTTACCTAATATATTTAAATAAAGGTAGATTTGACCCCGCATAACCAGATCCCCCTATGACCTCCATGTGTGATCTTTTTTCTTAACTTTTCACTTTATCTTTCTTTATTCTTTGATTGAGTTTTTCCCTTCATGTGTGACAACACACCTTCTGCATCATTTGGTCCTTAGAAAACTCATTCGTGGCCGAACGAATCTTTTCTCGAAGACCCTTCACACACTTCCTTATTAGAATTACATTCTCAGCTTAGAACCCCAATGAAACATGTTTCCTCCATCAAGGGTTTGTAAAGAAAGTACATGGAATCCTCCTCCAAAGTGGGAATGGTCTTAGTCTTCCCCTTGTATGAGCACATCTCCTTCCTTTCAAATTCCTTGATGAAGTAACATCTTTCAAAAGGATTTTCCTTGATGATGAATCGATTCAAGAAGGAAGACATTAACTTTGGAATAGTGTGTCCCTTGAGTGGACCCCTCTTCTTCACGTTGGGTTTCCAAGGGACCCCTTCACGATGTTTCAAATGTTTTCTTGACATCTAGTTCGGGGGCAGCCCGATTAGACCGGTTTCACATCTTCACGTCTAGTCTGGGGGCAGCCCAACTAGATCACCTTTACATCTTCGCGTCTAGTTTGGGGCCAACCCAACTAGACTTTAATTTTCAAACAACGTGTCCCTTGAGTGGACCCTCCTTCCTTTTGAAGGGTTCTCGAGGGACCCCTTTGAAAGCCTTACAACTTAGTGATGGTCTGTGTGACTATCCGTCCACTAGCCTATGCGGCCGCTTCTTGATGTGTTCTATCTATGGGTAAACATGTCCCCGCTTCTAACTTTAAGGGGTCCCTTTCCTGGTCTCCCTCATGTGAGAGTTCTTGGTGGATACCTTCCTTGTAGGCCTACGGGTCTGTAAGGTGCTTTTCCTGGTTTCCTTCATGTGAGATTTCTTGAAGGATAACCCCCCTTGCAGGACCGTTAGCCTGTAAGGAACTTTGGTACTTCAACTTTCTAGTTTCGCAGAACTATGAAGTCCTCTCCTGCACTTCCGAGTTCGCCAGACCGTGCTCTGCTTCCTTGTCGGTTTAGGTATACATCTCTTACTCTACTACTTCCTTTACTACTCTAAATTACAAAAGCACTCATTAGTACTTGTGCTCGCTAAAGTGGGAGAAAAATGTATTAACGTGAATTTGCACTCATAGTGCAAATCCCCTTTTTTCCCTTTAACACCCTAGAAAATAAAAAGCAGAAGTTTAATTCCACTTAAGCCCGCTGCTTACACTCCACTTGGAGCTCGATTTGTGTGTCGGTGGGGGTGTTTCTATCGGTGATGCCTGTGTGGTGCACAAACATCCATGTGACACGATTACTTCTCTGACAGATTCTTGCGACTAAGACTGTAGAGGCATTACATTTTCGATTGGAAGTCGAAGAGTAACACCCCTCTTCGGCTGGCCGACCCAAATATGGCTGATTTTTGCCTTCTCCTTCATATCTTTCACCCTTTCATCCATTATCTCTCTTCAATAGAAGTTTTGGCAAGTTGGCTAAACTCTTTGAGCATTCATTCCAAGCTTTGTAGCAGCATCCTTCACTCCATTGCAGCAACTCAACACTCTGTCACTCCAACAAGGTGAGTACAAGACATACACCATGGCAACAGAGGCTTGATTCCCTCTCATTCGCTCCTCCACAAGCCTTGAGCACTTTGGACGGAGGTGGTAAAGCTCCTCCCTTATCTCCTTTTTATTTTGATTGGGTAAGCACTTATTGTTTTGTAGTGTTTCTTGTGTATGTAGCTTGTAGTTTCTTTCCGTGATCATTTCTCTATACTATTCCAAACTTGGTTGTCCGTAGAGGTGGAAACACCAAGACAAGGGTCTGACTGAGGTAGGCCCCTATACAACCCCAACAATTTCTCCCTTCCTTGTGTACAGGTGGAGAGTGCGTGGAGCAAGCTGGCGAGGAGAGCATTCTATGAAATTGTGTTCGTCACCTTGGTGGTAATATATTTCTCTTATTATATTCACACTTGCTTTTATTTCCTCTTAATCTCATTCTCTCACTTTGAACGTCTCCATATTAGGATAGCAGTCTTCATTTTGAGCAAGAATCTTGTCTTCTCGGTTCTCTGGCCGTATGAACGCCAATGCACCTATGAGACGCCAGCACGTCGCACTATCGTCCCAGAACTATGCTTTCGTCCTCAGACAAAGAGGCACCTAAGACACAAATTTGACTCTAAAGGCCAACTCATCTAGTCCCCTTCCTACATTCAGATTGTAGAGTGATCGAAGGGTTCATAATCCTCATCATTCTCATCCTCGTCATCCTAACTTCCTGATTTGATTTAACGGATCTATGGCAGATGCTTTGAATGCTTAATTAAAATTTAATTCTTAATGAAATTAAATTAACAAAATTGCAAAGAGATTAAAGAAAGAACGAAAAGAGAAAGAAAAAGAGTGCAAACAAAATTGATAATGGAGTTCCTCATTTAAAATGACTATGTCTTCGGGCCCCTCTCCAATGAGTGGACTGATCCAATTATTCCTCCAGAAATTCGGTTACATTCATCGGCAGAACCTCCTCTTGGTTTACAAAGAAATTCTCAAATGCACTTCCAAAGTGCATGGAAACAAGCTTCTCCAAAAGCACAAAAATACAATAATTTCTCCAAGGAAAGCAACTCTCACACTTGCAAAGTTCTTCCAAAATCACTTACTTCACACCCCCCATTCTACCCCTTTTTATATTACATTTTATGCCAAAATTGATATAAAACTAATTAACTACCCAATCTCCCTTACATAGAGAAAATTTCAATAATATCCTCCTTTAAAGATTTTTGGAAGGATAATATCCCCTCAAAATAATTCCCTTTCCATTTGAATGGTTACGAAAGGATTTATTTTCTATTATTTAGGGGATATTTTTATGTAAGCTTTTATTTGGCCCCTAAATTTAGGAATATTATTCCTAATATTTCCCGTATAGAGAGAATACGTTAGGCTCCTTAACCCAAGGGATATATTAGGCCACTAAAAATAAGGATATAGCCCTATCCTAAGGCTTTGAAAAAATCAAATGAAATCTCTTTAGAGAAGATGGTGGTTGGTGGTCCCACCACCCTCTCCTCCTTTTTAAAAGCTTAATAAAGATAAGGGGGACCTCCTTATTAGGTGGGCCGCCCCCCCCACTCTATGGGTGGCACCCAACTTAATGTGGGTCGCCCCCCATACCATGGGTGGTGCCCACTTGATGTGGGCCACACCCCTTGGAATGGTGGGGCCCACCAATATGATTTTTTACATTTATATATATATTTTTTCCTTTTTTTGTTTTTATATTATTCGAACAATAATATTGTCATGGGATGCCATGTGTCAGGGGCTGATTGGTTGTTGAGCTGATTGGTCGCTGACATTATTAGGGCAATTTTGACCCAATCTTTGACCTTTTGTAACATTGCCATACGAACTTCGTTTTCCGTGAAACAAACTCTGTCATAATCGTGACGATGAGCACTATGAAATGGTGTTGACTTTGACCAATTTTGACAACTTTGATTTTTGCCCTTTTTTTTTCCTGGGTCTAAGAGTTAACCAGAAGTTTGACCATAAATATCTTGAGCTCCGAGACTCTGATTGACTTCGTTCAAGTTGCGTTGGAGTCAGGATCCCGAGCACTTTTTAATGATACTGAAACTAGAGAAAAATGGAGAATTTCAAAATTTGACAAAAAATCCTCTGGATCAGTCCTCCCCACTAGAGAGCTTTTGGACCTCTGAAAGCTGGTTACTTGAAAATTAAGTGAGGGTAAAGTTCCCTCACTTTACTAATCTCAATCCACTTTTCCTTGCTTGGATGTATCCCCTTTAGCCCCACTCAGAGGTATTCAATTGCTCCTCTTCGTGAAGTCCTGGTGTTCTTGTTGAGGATGACATCTTTAGGAAAATCTGACATGTACTCTGGTGAAAGGTCGTCAACGGATGGAACTTTCACTTCAATCTCCTCATCTAGTATCATCGGAGGTTTGTACAACTTCAAGTTCTCAACGTTGACTACCGAGTAAATTTGCATGTATGGAGGAAGATTAAGGCAGAAGGCATTGGTGCCAATCTTTTTCAGAATCTCGAATGGACCATATATGATTGGCTTGAGCTTCCTTCCTTCACCTTCCAGTATTTCCTTGCTTATATGTAACCAAACGTGGTCACCGACTTGGAAATGGTGGTCGGTGCGATGTTTATCATACTGAGCCTTGTATTTGGCTTGGATCTTTTCCAACTATGCTTCTACTGCTTGATGAATTGCTTGGACTTTCTGGATGAACTTCAAAGCCTTCTCTGAATCATGGTGTCCATCTTCAACATCATCCTTGCCAAAAGAAAAATCCATCGGTGTCTTGGGCACGTAACCAAAACAAGTCTCAAAAGGAGACCTCTTTGTAGAAGAATGAGTTGCATGGTTGTAAGCATGTTACACATAATGAATAATTTCATCCCACAACTTAGGATGTTTGCTGCAATATCCTCTGAGCAGATGCACAACTGTCTTGTTGACTACCTTTGTTTTTCCATCAGTCCACGGATGGAAGGTTGTACTATTTTTCAATTTAGTATCCATAAGTCCCCATAAGACTGACCAAAACTCCCCAAGGAATCGAGAATATCGATTTGATACAATGGAAGTGGGTAACCCAGAGTGAACCCGTACAAACTGAAAATACATATGAGTTGTCAGTTCAGTAGTGACTTGCTTTTTACATGGCATAAGAATACACATCTTACTGAACCGATCAACTACTACATACAAATAGTCATGCCCTTTTCTAGACATAGGTAACCCCCAACAAAATCCATAGAAACACTTTCCCATAGACGAGATGGTACAGGTAAAGGTGTGTACAACCCTAATTTACTGTTACTTGGTTTTCTATTTGCACACATCACACATCCCTTAATATATTTTGTTACAATTTCCTGCATTCGAGGCCAGTAGCAATATTTTTGTAGTTGTGCCAAAGTTTTACTAACCCCAAAATGTCTTGCAATTAGCAATGTGTGTGCCTCTCTGATTACATGTGCTTGTTCATTCTTTGGAATTCATAATTTCCCTAAGTGATACAAAATTTTATCATGCACATAGTAATCCTTTTCTTCTACTTGTTTGCCTTGGATTAGAGCTGCATAGATATCCTTAAAATTTTCATCAGTAGCATATTGTTCTTCAAAACTTGCATGCATCATAGAACTATTTTTAAGGATTATCAAAGCATTGGAAACTAGAGGTCTAGAGAGCATGTCTGCCACTTTATTATGGGAACCTTTCTTGTACTTAATTACTAAGTGAAACTGTTGAAGAAAACCCATCCACCTAAAGTGCCTACTTTGTTGCAACTTAGTTTGTGAATGCAGATATTGCAATGGTTGGTGATCGGTATGGATTACTGTTTCCTTCCCTATTAAGTAGTGTTTCCATTTTTTAACACTTTGAGCTAATGCATAAAGTTCCTTATCATAAGTAGGATAGTTAATGACTGCACCTGAAAAGGTTTCAGAGTGATAGCATATTGTCTTACCTCCTTGCATTAGCACTGCTCCCATGGAAAATCCACTTGCATCTGTTTCGATTTCAAACGGTTGGTGTAAATATGGTAAAGCCAGAATTGGTGTTGTGCTCAACTTCTCCTTCAAAGTGTTCAAGGCCTTCTGTTGTGGACCTCTCCATTGAAAATTTATCTTCGTACTGGTCAATGAGTGCAATGGTGATGCAATGTAAGAGAAGTTTACAATGAACTTTCTCCAGTACTAGACTGCACCTAGGAAACTTTTGACTTCAATAATTGTACATTGGCCTAGGCAATGTTACAATAACTTCAACTTTCACAGGGTCTACTTTCAATTGACCACCTCCTATGACATAGCCTAAGTACACTAAGGATGTCTTAGTGAATTTGAATTTAGAAATCTTTACAAAGAGTTTTTATTTTCTCAATTCATCAAAAACTTTTTTTACATGACTTACATGATCCTCCAAAGTTCGACTGAATACAAGAATATCATCTAAATACACTATGATAAAATCATCAGTAAAAGGATGAAAAACATCATTGATGACTCTTATAAATGTATCCGATGCATTGCAAAGCCTGAAGGGCATGACCAACAACTCGAATAGTCCTTGTTTTGTCTTAAATGTAGTTTTCCAAATGTCATCTTCTATAATTCTTATCTGATGATATCCGCTACGCAAATCTAACTTAGAGAAATAAACTGCATGTTTTAACTGATCAAGTAAATCATCAATACGGGTAAGAGGATACCTATTCTTTACCATTATCTTGTTCAAGGCTCGATAGTTGATGCACATTATCCAAGACCCATCCTTCTTTGGAACCAACACAATTGGAGAACCACAAGGAGATGTACTAGGACGTATGACTCCTTTTTCCACCAACTCCTGAACTTGCTTTTGGATTTTCTCATTCTGAAAAACTGACAAATGATACATGTCAATGTTTGGAAGAGGCACATCCTACTGTAAATGGATTTCATGTTGTATCTCTCTCTTAGGTGGCAACCCCTTTGGTTCCTAAAATAAGTCTTCATAAGTAGAAACTATTTTGACCATCTCATTTTTACGCTTTGGATCACACCCCTTAAATGCTTCATCATTTTCATCCTCTTGAGATTTTACGAGCATTAATACAAAGTTCTTACTGGAATTGACCAACCTTTTCATTTGACTAGTGCAAGATTATACTTAACTTTGTGTGCAATTACAATGTATTCTATCCCATCCTTAAAAAGATGATACTTATTCTCCCCCTGTAGAAGATTGCTTTTATGTCATACAGATAAGGACTCCCTATCACAAGCCCACAAATATCCAAAGGGACAACATCTACTTCTACCTCATCAACAAAGCTTGCAGTGATAGCAAATTTCAGTTTACATTGTTTCGTTACTTGCAGTTGAGCATCATTGCAAACCCATCCAAGCGGATATGGCTTTGGATGAGGTGTTGTAGTTAAATGGAGTTTCTTTACCACCTCTTCGGATATTAAGTTGACTTGAGAACCCGTATCAAACAGTGTGTCAATCTTAGTGTACTTAGATACAACTCGGATATGAAATAGTTCATTTTGTTGTTTATCATCTTTAGGAGGAGTGGATACTTTGCTTGTACTTTAACTACGTGCACTTGCATTATAAATAATTGTATCAGCAGAGAGATTTATACTTTTAACTTTACCTTGGATCCCAGTAGTAGCAATCTTTGTCTCATCTCTGGAGTCAGATCCAAGATCCCGTTGAATCATTGCAGCAGTCATTTGCTTGCCTTTATTTCGTTCGTATGTTTTCAGCCTTAGATCAGGGTGCAACTTCCAACACTTTGAATCATCATGCCCCTCTTTCTTACAATGGGAGCATGTGGGATTATCACCCTCCTTCTTAACTGTAGCTATCTTTTTCCCTTTCCCTTTATCTTTGTCTTTACCTTTACCCTTAAACTTCCCCTCAAACTTAGATGGTTTATTTGAGAAATTATATCTGAAAGTGCTCTTACCCCTTGACTCTAAATGAGTGGATTGGACTGATACTTTATCCAAATTATTAGGACTCAACATTAGAATGGTATGTTTCAGGTAAGAATGCAAACCACCTATGTAATTAAGTAATGTATCATGAGTATACAAAGGAACACTTAAAACAATACCTCATTTTCTAAACTCATGGGTGTAATCTTGGAAAAACTGACCCTTACCTTGCCTAAAGGTTTTCCAATTCATTGTTAATTATTGCATATAACCTAAAGGATAATTTTTTTCTTAAGAGCAGCAACAAATTCCATCCAAGTCATATTAACCTTACCATGGCGAGAAATTTCCTCCCAAGTTCTACTCTCCCACCAAGTGAGAGTTTTACCTCCCAATTGAAGAGTGGCTAACTGAATCATAGAAGCATATTTTGTTAGGCCTTGAATCCTACAATACACTTCTACTTGTTGGATCTAATCATCTAAATTTTTGGCATTTAACTCACCACTATACTTAGGCAATTCAAATTTTACACCCAGTTTAATAATAGGCTTTGACTTGCTCTTAAATGGATTATTAGTGGGAGAAGAAGAAGAGGGAGAAGAAGAGGAGGAAGAAGAGGAAGAACGAGAAGACGGGGTAGATGGAGGATAAACTGGAATTTGTTCACCATCTTCAAACTGTGTCTTCTTGTCTTTACGATCTTTAGAATCTTCCGTCTTCGAAGAATCTCCTTTCTTCTGCTCATGCTTCTTCTTATCCGCATAAAGCTCTCCAACCATTGCCCTCATCTCAAGGAAGGCTTGTTGAAAAGACTTATCATCAAGCTCAGGCTCAGTACATTTCCCAGCTTCGATTCCTTCCATATTTAGCAAGGTTCTTCTTTTGCCGATCTCAGGATTATATTCTTCAAGCTCTCCTTCGCCTTTCTGAAGCTTGGAGCGCGTTAGCATTCAAACCTACAATCTTAGCCAAACACAACTCTGATACCAAATTTGATCTGATTAGACGGATCTATGACAGATGCTTTGAATTCTTAATTACAATCCAAAAGTGCTTAACTAAAATTTAACTCTTAACGAAATCACAAAGAGATTAAAGAAAGAACGAAAAGAGAGAGAAAGAGAGTGCAAACGAAATTGATAACATAGTTCATCGTTTAAAATGACTACGTCTCTGGGCCCCTCTCTAATGAGTGGACCGATCCAATTATTCCTCTAGAAATTTGATTACATTCGTCGATAAAACCTCCTCTTGGTTTACAAAGAAATTCTCAAATGCACTTTCAAAGTGTGTGGAAACAAGCATCTCCAAAAGTATGGAAATACAATAATTTCTCCAAGGAAAGAAACTCTCACACTTGCAAAGTTCTTCCAAAATCACTTACTTCACACCCCACATTCTACCCCTTTTTATATTACATTTTATGCCAAAATTGGTGTAAAAGTAATTAACTACCCAATCTCCCTTACATAGAGAAAATTTCAATAATATCCTCCTTTAAAGATTTTTGGAAGGATAATATCCCCTCAAAATAATTCCCTTTCCATTTGAATGGTTACGAAGGGATTTATTTTCTATTATTTAGGGGATATTTTTATGTAAGGTTTTATTTGGCCCCTTAATTTAACAATAATATTCCTAATATTCCTCGTATAGAGAGAATATGTTGGGCTCCGTAAACCAAGGGATATATTAGGCCACTAAAAATAAGGATATAGCCTTATCCTAAGGCTTTGAAAAAAATCAAATGAAATCCCTTTAGAGAAGATGGTGGGTGGTGGTCCCACCACCCTCTCCTCCTTTTTAAAAGCTTGATAAAGATAAGGGGGACCTCCTTATTAGGTGGGTCACTCCATGGGTGGCGCCCCACTTTATGTGTGTTGCCCCCCATACCATGGGTGGTGCCCGCTTAATTTGGGCCACCCCCCTTGGAATGGTGGGACCCACCAATATGATTTTTTACATATATATATATATATATATTTTTATATATTTTTTTCCTTTTTTTTTTGTTTTTATATTATTCCAACATTAATATTGTCATGGGATGCCATTTGTCAGGGGCTGATTGGTTGTTGAGTTGACTGGGTGCTGATGTTATTGGGGCAATTTTGACCCAATCTTTGACCTTTCGTAACATCGCCATACGGACTTCATTTTCCGTGAAACAAACTTTGCCAGAATCGTGATGATGAGCACTACTAAATGGTGTTGACTTTGACTGGTTTTGACAACTTGGATTTGCCCCTTTTTTTGGCCTGGGTCTAGGAGTTGACCATAAGTTTGACCATAAATATCTTGAGCTCTGAGACTTCGATTGACTCCGTTCGAGTTGCATTGGAGTCAAGATCCCGAGCACTTCTTAATGATACTAAAATAGGAGAAAAATGGAGAATTTCAAAATTTGACGAAAAATCCTCTGGATCACTTCCCTTTAAATTGAGGTGGGTTAGGGCAGCCTTTCCACTCTTGGCTTTTATGACCTGGGGCCTTGCAGTGGGTGGTCCCCCTCTCTCACAAGAATAACCAAGAAAGATACCTTCATTAGATCTAGAATCAAATTTACCCAAGTGTTCTTCATACCTTTTGATGTAGCATTTTCTTCCAAATATTTTGAGATATATGATTGAATTTGGTCTTCCTTTCCATAGTTTATGTTTTAACAGTCTTTGGTCTAATTTGAGCTTTGTTCAAAATGTAAATTGTGATCTGAACTATTTCTCTTGAGTACATACTTGACAACTTTGTTTGACTTAACATTGCTCTATCCATCTCTTGTACAATCTAGTTCTTCCTCTTAGTAACTCCATTCTGTTGAGGAGTTCTAGGAGAAGAAAATTGTCTCTAGATCCCATGCAACTCATAAAATTCATCATACTTATTAGAAGTGAATTGTCCAACTTTGTCTGATCTTAGAGACTTTATTGTCCTTCCAATTTCATTCTCAACCATTGTCTTAAATGCCTTAAATTTCCTAAAGTCTTCTAATCTTTCTTTTAAAAAAGAAATCCAAGTCATTTTAGAAAAATCATCAATAAGAATCATAAGATACCTATCGCCTTGAATGCTTTTTGTCCTCATTGGTCCACATAGATTTGTATGAATCAGATCCAATGGCTTTTTTGTAGAATATTGCTTAGTAGGAAATTTGGTTCTTGTCTATTTTCCCTCATGACATGGTTCGCAACTAGTAGACTAAGGCTTCTTGATCTTTGGCATGTCTTTGACTATTCCTTTTGAACTAATCCTCACAATATCATCAAAGTTGATGTGCCTCAACCTTTTGTGCCAGATCCAACTCTCTTCTCTATGTATTGCAAAGCAATTTTATCCATTTACCTTACTGAGATGATATATATATCACTGCTAGTCCTGCTTGCTTCTGTAACTAACTCATCGATATTAGTTTTTTTATTTCACAACCTTTCGCACCAAATGAGAGCTTGTAACCTTTTCACACATTTGAATTACACTCAAAAGATTGTGCTTCAATCCCTCTACATATAGAACATCACGAGTTTTTGTCTTTCCAACATCGAGACTCAAAATACCCTTACCAGTAATTTTAGCAACTAAATTGTTTCCAAGAGTTACAGATCCTCCATCAAACTTATCAAAGTGCATGACCTTACTCTTGTCTCCAGTCATGTGACTTGAGCATATGTTGTCAATGATCCATAGATTCTTCTTCTTTTGCGCATGTAGCGCAGTCTAAGCCACCATGGATTTCTTTGATCTTTTCTCCTTTGGTTTCTTCTTCCAAACCTTATCTATTTCATTAAATTCTAATACTCTAACTTATTTCACTTTGTATCTAGTATAGATCTCACACAATTTCCTCTATAGTTTCTAGCAATATGCCCAAAATTATTGTATTTATGGTTCAAATAATATTGAAACTATATGAAGGTGCAAATGCATTGATGCTAACAAATCATTTCTTGTTGGATCCTTTCTACAATTTACAACCTTATGAACAAAATGATAACAATTCAAATAGTAACTAGAAACAAAATGATTGAACTTGGAATTGTATCCTTGTACTCTTGAGGCTTATCTTCTTCATCTTCTCTTATGTTTTTGCACATGGATGAAACCATCATTCAAAACCTTACTTTCATTAGTTGTTGCAACTTGCTCAGACTTTGAAGTTTCAAAACCATTCTCTTCTAGATTCTCAACAATAAACTTCACAGGTTCCTTGGTCACCTTATTCTTTTATATATTAATAAAACCAAGGATGGTTTTGATATATGATGATCTTTGGCTTTCTATTATCTAATCCAAGATCTTTGTGCTCTTCCCAAACTTTAACTTCAGCTGATAATTTACCTTTTCAAGGTCTTTCCTTAGTGACACAATCTATGCTTCAAGTTTTTCACATTTCTTTTCTCTTGATAGAAATCTTTCAGTCAAAACTTATTCAATCCTCTTTGCCTCTTGCACTTGAATCTTTAGGTCAATGAGCATCTTATCCACTTTCTCAATATTTTGAGATATTTTTTCTTTACTTTCACTTCTTCTGCAATTATTTTCTTCAACCTTATAATTTATTTGCTAGCACAAATCAATTCTTCAACAAGGTCTACTTCAGCATCATTATCGATTCCACATCTTCTTCAGAGGTTTCCATAGCCATGAAGAGAGAATTTTCTCCTTCATTCTTGAAAGTGGTTTGATCATCATCATCAAATGAGTAGCCTTCCTCATTGATAAATAAATTCTCTCGAACCTTTTTCCCTTTTGAAAATGACTCCTCATTGTTGCTAGAATATTTATATGGACACTTAGCCATGAAATGTCCTACTTCTCCGCTATTAAATTTTTTGAAATGCAACTTACCTTTATACTTTCTAAAACTTCTTAGTAACTTTTTTACAAAGTTTTATTCCTACGGATCTAATCCATCATCTAAATTTGGATCAAATTGCTTCCTAAGCACTTTGAATTCCACCTCTTTCCTTATAAATTTTTCATTCTCAATTCTCATTTTATAGGCAGCCAAAATTCCATGTAGCTCATCCATAGTTAGGGTATTCAAATATTTAGCTTCTTCAACAGTAGAAATCTTTGCAAAACTTCTGGGGAAGGGATCTGAGTTTCTTTTTAATAATTATACCTTCTTTTAATTCTTCACCAAGACCTCTGATAGAGTTTATAACCTCATCAACCTAGAGCAAGAATGTGGCAATTCTTTTTTCTTCCTTCATTTTCAAACTTTCAAATTGACCTCAATGAGTTTGAAGCTTTGCTTGTTTGACCTTGTCATCACCTTCATAGATATTGTGTAACTTACTCCATACTTCCTTCACTGTCCTGCAATGCATGATATTCACTAACTCAGAGTTAGATAAGCCACCCAAAATAACATTTCTTATTTTTGCATTATTTTCACAAGCCTTCTTTCCATTCTAATCTCTTGGAGGACTTTCAGGTATCTCATATCCATCCATAAAAAAATTCCAAACTTCAAATCCTAGGGCCGTCAAATATGCTTCCATCCTTACTTTCCAAAAAACATAATTGGTTCCATCAAAAAGTGGTATCTTGTTTGTGGATAATCCTCCATGAGCATTTGAGTGTGCCATCCCTAATATACCTCAAGCTATTAATCTTTAACAAAGGAACTTAGCTCTAATACCAATTGAAGGGCACACAATATATTGAGGGGGGGTGAATTAGTATATCAAATCTTTTTAAAACTCTTTAATTCAACATTCATCATTAATAACTTCTTCAGACATGAACCTTAAATCATCAAAGAAACAAGCATTAATATAGCAACATAGATGAACACACTCCCATAATGAGCACCAGATATATGTGGAAACTCGAAATGGGAAAAACCATGATGAGAAGTGCTGCTTGGAGCTACTATCCAAATATAGTCTCATAGACATAATGAATAACTTACAATCATAAAGTAGGCACCGAACTACTGGAGACACCAATCCCCAATTGTATTTGCAGGCACCAACCTACTAGAGACACCAATCCCCAATACAAAGATATGAGCACCAACTCAATGGGCAAGACACCGGTCCTACTATATTACAAAGATATGATTTTTGAATCTTCAATGTTGATTACACAACTTACACTTGGTCTAATAAACTTTTAGACACACTCCTACATAGCATATGATCTTGTGATGATAACACACAATGATTGAGATGCAATTCACATCACATCACCTAAATATAACCCTCACACTTCCTTTCACATAAAATGATGATTCATCATTGAATAAATTTTAGACATAAATATATACATTTGAATACATTAACAATGTTTCATGTCAGCTAATAATCCCTTAACACCATCCGCAATTAACCAAATTGGCTAAGGGTGGACCTAATTCAAATTGACATGAAGCATGTAGCAGGCTGGTCCTAAAATGAATTTGTTGTCGCCGATAATACATGATGTTGTGTGATTCATTCAGAGTTCTTAACCTGGACCTATTTGAACTTCACATGCTTCCTCCAGTTAGTGCACCCTTCCCTTCTTTTGCGTAAACACTAAAACTATATTCATAGATAGCCAGTGAACACAAACAACACTCTGTCACATCCAACTTTCTTTCTATTCAAGCTCACCCTTTGAAACTCTAGAACCTAATATAATATGATTAACTTTACTTTAGGTCCAAACTACAAGCCATAGCATTCAACTACAGTAGAGTGCAAAGCAAAATACTATTACAATGCAATATAGTGCATGAGTAACGATCCATAGAATACTTCCACAAACTCTTCTAGACTAATTCCATCAACTAGAATAGATACAAGCATGATATTTCAAGTATACTACATGTATTCTTCTTCATTGTTCTCAAATGCTCTAATATGACATGATCATGACAAAATACACCATAGTTTCAAAAGCTCATAGTATGATTGCATTTAATTTTGACTTATATGTAGGCATTACTCCTTTGACATAAATGAGCACATTTGACATCAATGACAACATATGTTCAACACAAGGTTCTATGTCAATACTCAGATGATAAACATGACTGCCATAATGTATAGTATACAAGGACATCAAAGGAAGGCAAGCTCTAAAGTCCATTAATAAAGATTATAAACAAAAACCTTATGTTAAGTTGTAGCAAAGGATTGACATTGTTTCAATGAACTTGTAAGGTAGTTAACCTCAACAATGTGTATAAAAAGGGAAGTCTTAAAATGCCAATAAACAGTGAAGACTATAGTGCTAAAGGATCAACGTACAAATGATGAAAGAAATGTATAATGGTGATAAATACCATGAAGAACTTCATCAAGATGTAGGAAAATCATCTACAAATGACAGTGGTGGGGAAGACTTGAATGAAAGGGCAGACAAGTGTCTAATATATAGCAACATTATAATTTTCATCATGATAGTGCCATCAACATAATTATTGATTTTTAATCATGATCTTAGAGAACAATCATGATAGTTCAAATGAACAATGATAGTCCATAGAAATCCTTCAAATCACAGTGAGTAGAGGCTTGAAGTTAAAGACGTATTAGGGGCAGTCAACATGTCATGTAGATGGCCAAAAATAAGTGACAATCAACTATGGAAGATTAAACATGGTTTTTAAGCATATGGTTGGTATTTCTAAAAAGGTTTTGAAAGAAGTAAAAAATACAAAACATCGAAAGGTTGAATGGTTGTCCTAGAAGATAATATTATATCTCACTTAGGATGTGATATTGATTATTTGGCATAAGAGAATCTCCAACAATATCCTATAGCATAATATATATAATAGGCTCTTTTTTGTTACTAACTAGAAGGAAAACATATACAAATAACAACCTAAAAAATGTGAATCCATGAAATCCTAAGAAAAGGAAATTTCTATCCATGTTTCTCATAGGTATGATTAGTGTGGAAAGAGAATGTTGAGCATGCCAGGACATAGAATAATCATCATGAGAGAGGACAATACTGTTGTGTTACTAAGTTAACCTTGAAAATTATGTAGGATCCAAGGAAAGCTTCAAAAGCTTGATGAAGAGGTGGTTCACCCTAGAAGAGAGAATGCTCAAATATAACAAATGAAAATGATAGACAAGGAGCATTGATCAAGGGACAACATTGTTGTCTATTTATAGTGATTTCTATAGGTATGTATTGTCAAGGTAATTGTGTACACTTCAATGAAGAAAAGATGTGAAGAATGTGATAACATTTTGAAAGAATAATCAAAGAGACGCACACAAAATTTCTATCAAACAATGACATGGCAGACGATATTACACATGTCTTGAAGGAGTTAACGACATGATCATAAAGGCATAGTTCAGTGGCATAGTGATAGTCATAATGGTAGACTCGAGTAATAGGGACAAACTTGTGAACTAGGAATATGGTTCCAAAAAGGTATATAAATGGCATGAGATATGAAAACAAAAACACAACCTCATATAGGTAGAGCTCCATGGTAAATAAAAAGTAGAGGTATCATTGTCCTCAAGAACAATGACAATATTGCAAAAGGGTAGTCTACAGAAAAATGTTTCATATGACAATCAATAGATAAGGTCCTCATGGAGATAGTATCTAGAAGAGAGTAAGGAGACTTGGAGAGAAGAGTTTAGAAGGGAAATGACAAAATCATATATGACAGTGATTTTTAATGTTGAAGAAGACAACATATGAGAAAATTCCATGACAATCCATGAGATAGCTTGTATGCCTTTGAAATAAAGAACAAAACCTCAAGGAACATGCAAAAAGAGTCAACAAGTTTATGAACATGTTGGCTTAAATAATTTAGACTCGTTTCACCATGATCATGCAAGTGTGTAGTATTTCTATTCGAGAATGTGAAATGATGCCAAATCAAATACTAAGTTTTAGTTTGGTGAATGAAATATGCTTTAGGGTCTTAAATGATAGCAATGGATAGGTGAAAAATAGTCCATGAAAGAGAGTATAGAGGAAAATGGTAAAAGAGGTAAACAATAAAAAAAAGGATAATCCATGAAAATTGATGAGGATAGTCCATAGGGCTAGATCGAATGAACAACATTGAAGTGTAGAGCATGAATGCATAATAATACCATCACCCCATGCATGTTGGTTTGTATAAGTCCATGAGTTATAGTTATAAATATGAAGAGGACAATCTACAATTGAAAAGGAATGATCATTCTACTTATGAATGAACTCCATGAATAATTGAATGACTAATTTTTGAGGTGGTAGAGATAATTGCAAGTAGCTCAACGTTAAGATGATTTGTCAAAGTATGAGAGACTTTCTACAAGCACATCAAACAAGAAGGCTAAAAGATAAAGTATAGAACCAAAGACTATGTGATAAGCCTTCAAGTCAAATATAGTGTTGAATAAAGTAGTTAAGACCCTTATCCCACGCCATAAAGATATTTTTCCTCTTCAAAACTCCTAAGAACACACATGTCCTATTTATCTGTGAGGTAGTTTTGAGGTAGTAAGGGGTAGTTGGAGGAGATTAAAGTTAGTTTAGGGAAGTTATGAAAGACTTACAAGAATCTTGGAGTCTTTATAGGAGCTGAAAAAGGAAAATAAAAGTGACAAGGTCAAGATTCTCTTCACTAACACCTACTTGCAGCTTTTTACAGAGTCAAAAAAAGAGAATAAATTTTTCAAGTGCATAGGTGGGAACCGAACAACCATGTCAAGAAAATGGAATTATTAATTATCATTAAAAATATGTCCTTTATTCTCGCCTATATGAGGATAGAGAAAAAGAGACGCTTAAGGCAATTGTATCATTCTCAGACTTGTACTTAGTTTTGTACATTTTGAATTAATAAAATAAGCTATTTTAGCTTCTTAAGAGTTGTATATTGTGTGAGATTCTAAAAATGGTTGATGTCATCCTTTGGTAATTCTATTTTATCCTAGATTTCTAGTCTAATTTTTATTATCTTTAAGAAAAAATAATACATGATTTGTAGGTCATAGTTTGTGTTTTCTATCAAGTTTCATGTGATACTTAGCTATGAACGTCATTTTACTTTTAAATATTATCATAAATTACAATTTTTTTTGTGAAATAATTATGCAAAACACATCAAATTCTAAGTTGTGTATGTTTTAGGTTAACTTATTGGTCATATTATATACTCTTTAAACAAGTAGAATTTGTAAAACATTTGGTGTATCACCCCTTTTATGCTTTATAGTTCAATTCTTTGTTCAATTCCTACCCGTTTTCCTTGTGAACAATATTAGAATGGTTAATTTAGGTGATGTACTAAGGGAATCAACTCTCTCAGGACATTCACTCTAATTTACAGGTCATCTATAACTTAGGAGTGTTTCCATGGTATCAAATTAAAAGAGAGTTAACCTATTACTTTCTCAAGGGTGCAATTCAACCAAATAACATTTTTTAGCATACCCAGTGGGATATGGTTGATGATCCCAACATCATCCATTGAAGAATTTTGGTATGTTCTTCATTTTATTCTATCATACAAGAAAATTTCTTCAACACCATGGTGAATCCAAGTTTGAATCTATTGGCTCAAGAAAATTAAGTGCTAGCATGTTTAGTTTATAGAGAATAAAACCTGATTTTCTCTCTTTTCAAAGATTTTTTTGAATGAATTTCTAGATTATTTGAATGATTTAACATGTATATATATCATGGAGGTATGTATTATTCCCCTTCATTTCATGAAAGTGTTTTTCATATAACTTTCTATCAGCCATGTCAAGCTAGGACTAATTCTTGTTTTATCATGAATACTTTAGCTCCAACAACTATCAAGGTTTTCCTAATGTTTACCACCCTCCCATTCTAATTCTACTCTCTTGGAAACCTTCTTCTTCTTACAATCAACCTTTTGAAAGCTATTTTTCTCCAAATCAATACTATTACCTTCTTATTCAAGCCCAAAATGCTGACAATATGAAGATTAGTGATATTAAAGACATATTGCTAGACTTCAAGAAGTAGCTGATTGAAATCACAAGAGAGTGAGAATTTAACTTCAAAAAGAAGAGTTTTATTTACAAGCCCACTACCATTACATTCAGGTGAGATAAAAAAGAGACATGAAGAATAATACTTGTTTAAACAAATTGTGACTAAAGAGGGATAGCTAAGTCAAGTGCTTTTTGAAGCATAAAAATATAAAGTTCAGTCAAATTTATTAATCCCAAATTTTAAGTGAGAAGATCCATTTCAACCTTCAATTTAACTTCCTCATTTCATGCAATATCCTACACATGCAAAAAACCAATCCATTATTCCCATGAGCATCCCCCTCAAACATTCATTTATTTGCAAGAAACCCAACAAACCTATCAAATTCCCCTACCCTCTAAATCCTCTTGTCTTAGTGCCATTTCAATGTTTCGAAGTGGGTCTGTTGTTTGGAAAGAAATTGGTTTGATGACCAAGATGGATATCGAGGGAAAAGAGGGAGGGACTATTTTTAGTGCATGTCCTTGTGCTTTACAAAGTAAAAAACTTAAATTCTCAAGAAGAAAATAAAAAAATGATCTAGAATATAAGAGCATCGAGTTAGAGAACACATATCTATTTCATGGACTATCTGCTTGGTTGCATGAGATTTTTTTAGAAATGAAATGAAATTAAAATAAAGATAATGATGGTTCCTTGATGACTCTTGAAAATAAAATATAATTGAAAGAAGAAGATGAGGATGAGTAGTAAAAATGACAAGATATTAAGCAAGAAGGAGGTGATGAAAACGAGGAGTATACAATTTGGTTTGATGTGACTCCTTTTTTTGTTGAAAAGGATGAAGAAAACATGCCAATACCAACATCAATTTTTTTGGAAACTCATGAAGATATTAGAAAAATCTTGCATATTAGCTATAGTTTTGTCAAAAATAGTGCAGACTCTCCCAAGGTGCTCTTTGACAAAATCAACCAGCTTCGAGAGGATGAAATGTATTTTGTTGAGTTATATGAGAAGGATCAAACTTCCAAGGGGAAGGGTAACAAGAATGACAAAGAGGAGGCTAAATGACCATGCACAAGAACTATGGGTAGTCTCAGGAAGTATTTTAAAGAAGAAAAATAGGAATTATTGGATATGGTTAACTTGCACTACAATTAGGAGATTGAGGTGGCCAATACTCCGAAAAATCTGAAGTAATTCTCTTGTTTGTGGTATGTTTTTTTTCTTTTGTTTTGCTGCTTTGTTGTTGTTTATTGGTTTTTTTTGGGTTGTTGGTTGCTGCTAGTGCTTTAATTATTATTTTCCTTTCTCTACAACATATTTATGTAACTTGATGTAAAGGTTTTCAGGTCCCTTTAAAACCTATTTTTCCCATATAATCAAAACAATAAGTTTCGAACAACATGAAGATACAAGTAACCTTAATAAGGTGTTGGTGTATGAAGAAGAAAATGAGGAAAACCTTGTTTTTAAAAATGGAGAGATTAACATACACGAAAAAAAAATCGAGGAACTTGATGAAGACATTTTCTCCAATATTATACAAGACTTATGCTCAAATCTTGTTATCAAACCATCATTTCTTGAAGAGGGAAATCATGAAAAACATGAACATAGTGTAGAAATCACCATGTTTTCATCAAATGAGTCACTTGGAGTAAAGCATTATGATCAATAGGATGATAGGGAAGTATTCCGTAAGTAATCAACTGTCAATGATGAATTGAACTTTTTCCTTTCATGGGGGTATCCTATTAGGCATCTAGCTTGATTCAAGGCCAATAAAACATGAAAATTCATGCCTACACCTAAGCATGAAGATACAACTAAAGAAAAACCAAGTTAGCTTACATATCCATTTCAAAACAACGCATATAGTCAACATGAATGGGTAAGTGAGTTAGTTTCCATTCTTCAACAAACATTTCAATAGTTTATTAAGTAGCTATTGATCCTTCATCTATTTTTGGTTTCTCATAAACATGTGAAGCATCTTGATTTGATCAAAAAATGAATTTATTTTTCCAAACTAGTTAATGTCTTTGCTTGAGTAATCTCCATGTTGGCTAGTGTAGGTTAGGATAGGTTTTCATATTGAATAAGTGTTGTTTCACATTGTTGTAGTTTTTTCCTTCCTCCAAGCATTGATGCATAGGTAGTTAGGTGTTGTTTTGAGTCCATATTTTAGGTAGTTTGATTTTGTCTTTTGTTTGTTGGTTGTTTGAAAGGTATTTTTAGTTTTTTTCAAGTCTTGGGTCTTTTTTTTAATTGTTTTAGGTATTATATAACTCCTTGCACAATGGATATCCAAGGATGTTTTCCGCACACAAGGGGTTTTCAAAAATATCAATTAGGGCTAGTAAAAAATTCAATTAAAAATAATATATTTGGAAAATATTATAAGAAAATATACTCATAAAACTTCACTATAATATACATCATTTTAGAAAAATTATTTTATTTAGGTCAAATCATGCTTTCCATACATGTGCATGTTATGGCCCTAAAATGTTGACTTTTAAAAAGTACTTTTTGTACATCATATATAAAATTAACTTGTGTCATTTGGGTATTAGAATAAATTATATATTTGAAAATTAAACTCAAAATCATACATTTCATATTACTAGACTTTCTCAAGATTCTATCTGTAAGTACTTCAAATTTTTGCTCCAAGCATGAAAAACTTTGATTTTTTAGGAAAAAACACTTCCATTTTTTGGCCAAAAAGTAGAGCCAACTTCTTGCACTTATCTAGTGTAAGGATAGGTAACTAGCATAAGGAAGGACTACAATGTATTCTTGGGACTCCAGTACTAGGTTAGGACTCTAATTCCAATCGAAGAATCCTGAGTAGATGAGAATATTGGTCAACTCACACCAGTGTCCCTCTAGTGTGCTAGTGTCCTTCTTGGGTGCTAGTGTATTGTTGGCACATTGTAGTCCTTTGGTATGCTTCTATCCCCCGTTTTGTCAAACAATGAGTTATTTTGGCCATTTTTGGGAAAACTTTGTTTATGAAAGTTGCTCCCCTTAGCCTAGTGAGTTTTCTCATGTCACATTGTCCACAAGTTTCATACCTTGAGAGTTATGACACCTTTTTCATTAGGAAGTGTATAGTTGCTTGAAACAACTTGTTTTCATTACAGTTTGGTGGGTGGCTTGTGGCTCCTTAGTTTTTCTTGTATTTTAGGGGTATTGATGAGCACAATGTATACTAAGGGGGTGGTAAATCAACATCAAAACTTTTCAAAACTTAACCAATCATAGTGAAAACATTCAAGCAAGATCTAGCAATTAAGAACATAATGAGAACACAGATTTACATGGAAAACCTTGCGAGCTCGAAAACCATGGAAAATTATCGCATATATATTATAGAATAAAATTGTTCTTATAGGCTCCACCTACTAGAGACTCCAATCTCCACTTGATAGAATTATAGGCTCCAACCTATTGGAGGCTTGAATCCCCAATTAACTAAACTCCAAATCTACAAGAGGCTTCAACCTTGATTTTATAGGATCCAACCTATTGGAGGCTCCAACCCCCACAAAAACTAAGCTTCAACCTAACAAGAGCCTCTAACCTCTATTTGATAGGCTCTAACTTATTTAATTCTTCAATATTGATATGATAAAATCTTCACCAAATCTATACAAACACAAATTTGATCCAACTACAACTTCTCATCCTTCTCAAATCTGAACACATGCCATGCCATATCCTTTTTCACATTTCACACAATAAAATTTTATCACACATTTGATCACAAATTACAAGTGTGAAAACACAAATCTGATCCACACTCAAATTTTAACTTTCCTTCCCAAAACTTATCACTATCATGCATAATAACTCTCACAAATCTAATCCAATCTATGCACCAATTATTTTCACACAACTTATCATAATGATGGAAATATTTTCACATAAGTTTATGCCTTATCATCTACTCAAATTCACTTCGCAATCTTCTCTTACTCTTCACATATATTCATTAGATATATTTGTAGTTATCATTCATATATGGGCTGCATATATACTTAAAATAAATATGAGTTACACTTCATATTTTTGCTCCTTTTCTTTTCAATATACTCTTATATTTACATGAAATTCATTGAATTGCTTGCCTCCATACTTCACATTCCTCATTCCTTTTATATCTTTATGCTTTTACTTGAAGAGAGATGTCTTTTCAAAAGGAAATGACCTTATGAATGAACATGAATCTTTGTTACCACTTCTAAATTTTAATCATTACCTTTAAACACTTATAGTTTTTGCCTTTTAATTATATATATCTTTATTAACTTTTTTCACCTTTTATGAATCACTACCCTTTGTAATCTTCATTGTTACATTCTCATAACTAAATCACTACTCATTAAAAAAATGGATATATAGTAATTGTTGTACATTAACTAATTATTCCTTTGCAAAGCATGATCTTTGCTCTCATTTGCAATGAACTGTTGCTCTTTCTTAAACTCTTTCATAGAATATACTTGCTATCTCTTTGAAGGCTCTAATTGCAACCTTTTACAACTTATAATTCCTTCCCTTTAAATCTCTTAATATTTGTTTTTCAAACACCTATATTGCTTCCTTTTTCATTGTTGTTTTTAGCATATGCCTTCACATATTTGAGTCACGCCCTTCTCAAGACATAATCATTGTTATTAATATTAGTTTTTTGTTGCCTTATGATATGTAATCACTGATTTATATTGTTCTATGTATGGTCGGCCCCACACAAATGATAATTTTAAATTTATTCATTAATAATATGGGTGGCAAGGGTAATCACAAGGAAGTCGCCGAACACTTTTATTTAATTGAAATTTTCTCTTGAGAAACATATGAAGTTGGTCAAGTAAGATGGATAAGGATTAGCAATTTAGTGGCCTTTGGCCATAGCATTTTCCTTTAAAATATTTCCTTTGACATCAATGATAAAATCTTACTTTGACATTCTTATCCAACAATCTTGACAAACTCTTTGACATCAATGACAACATATTCCATCAATCTCCATATTTTAAACACTTTTGAATTAATTACCACCTTTGACATTAGTGACAATATTTCCAATAGGTCTAACCCACATGTTAGAGGCTCCTTTTTGGTTTTTATCTCTCTTTGGACTTGGTTCATGTATTTAGTGTTGGATACTCGGTGGTTGTGTTTCCTAGTCAAGACGTGGTATCTCTTAGTTGTTTCTCTATTGGGAAGGTCTTCTTTGGTGTTGTGAGAGTTGTAAGAGTGTGTTGTTATGGATTCAAGGTTGATTTTTCCATCATCCCGTTCTTGTGATATTTTTGTGAGAGTGCAATCATGGGTTAGTACCCAATTATTGTTTAGGTGTCATTCCACTCTCTCACAAGTCCATCGTGGTGAATTAATCTCATAATTAGTAAGAATTTCATTGGTTCTACCTTTCTTGTAGCAATGGCAAGGTTGTCTTCTTGTTAGATTACTTGTGTTGTGGTGTTTGTTGTGACACTTATTGTGTAATGTGATATTTGGTTGTTGTATCTTTATTATTATTGTTGTTTCAAAAAAAATGTTCAGTTTGTTAGTGTCCTAGGCATGTGGTTTGGGGAATTACAAAAGCTGGCCCAAAATATCACTACTCTACTGTGTTTAATATCTTATCCACACCAAACTACGATTCTAATCCTTTGTTGTGTAGTTCCTTAATGAGATTCTCTATCATGGAACTATATGGCATAAATAATATCCTTCTTCTAACAAATATCCCTCCTACATAAAAGAATCTTCAAAATAACCCTTACCTCCAATCCATAGATCTATGCAACTTTTACATGCATGTATACAAAAATAGTTCTATGGTATATAGATCCTTCATCATCTCCATTCCTACCAACTCAACTATGATGTTGGTTAAAAATACCCACATTATACTCAAGGAATATTCAACTTTATTCATCACAGTAGTCTTGTGCTTAAGAATAAAAGAAAACTCGTACAAGTAATCTTGACCCACTTCATGTGCCTCTAGTTCAACTTCATATAACTATTAAGAAAACCTCAACACTTGGTCATCAATATACAAAATAAACTCATTTAGCAATAGCAAATGACTTCACTTCCATAAAGATTAAATAATTGCATAAAACCCAATCATACACTAAGTATCTAGCTTCATTCAACTTCTTACTAAAATATGCTTGATAGGTTTCCCTTCTTGATTCAATAGAACACTGATAGCCTTAATTTTAATGTTGTAGTTTGCTTGGAAAGATTTCTCAAACTTTTAAAGTGCCAATATTAGGATCTCCATCACCTTCTTCACTAGCAATTCAAAGCTCCTTCAAATACCAATTTTCCATTCAAAATTTCCCTTCTAGCATGTAATGCGTTAGTGGTGCACATATCCCATTAAATTTCTAAGAAAATTCCAATAGAAGCTTGCCAACCCAAGAAAATTTGTAACCTCTACTACATCTTATGATATTGGTCACTCAAAAATTTATTAAACCTTCTATATATCCATGCTCAATTCATCTTGAGATATCATAAATCCCAAGTATATTGGATCCTTTCGTACAGAACTATAATTTTTAAGTTCACACACTACTAAAAACAACCATAGGCGTCCAAGATATACTCTTCAATCTTACTAGACACCAAAATATCATCCAAATAAACAAAAAAATTACATAAGGTTTTAGAACTTCATTCATCAATCTTATAAATTCCATCAACTTTACACATTAGTCAATCCAAAGGCCATGACTAGTCATTCATATAATCTACCAACTTTACCTTAAAATGTTTTTTTTACTCATCTCCTTCATTGATTCTAATTTGGTGATACCCAATCTTGAGATTAATCTTGGAAAATAAGCATGCCCCATTCATATGGTCCATTAGGTCATCTAGGTATGGTAGTAAAAACCAATACATTATGGTAATCTCATTGATAGCATGGGATTTTGTACACATCCTTCATTATCTCCCTTCTTTGGTTTAAGGAAAACAAGTATCGTGTAATGAATCAAAATTCTCTTTATCAATTCTTTTACTTACATCTCCAATTTTTATGTCATCTCAAGACTCATCCCATGGAGTGTCTTGTTAAGAAAACTCAACCCTAAAATAAAATCCATATAATGTAAAATAATAAACAGTAAAAGAAAAAATGGTATGAACTATTATCCACAATATCCTTAAAATCCTTCAAGAGTGCTTCTATATCTAGCTCCTTTGAGGCACAACTTTCATTCCTCAATTTGTGCATGCTTCAAAAATAACACATAACAAGTTCATACAAATCATAAGTTATTTAAGAAACTTTTTGGCTAATAGGAACATTATATATCTCCATGGTTTCTTCCTCAACATTTAGTGGATTCAACTCAAACTTCTTGCCACCCTTGGTGATGGTGAAGGTGTTACTTCTTCCATCGTGGATGGCGTAAAAATCACACAACCATAGTATTGTCAACAACATATTACATGAATTTATTTGAAGATCACATCATACCAAATCTCATTTAAATAACCTCCAATGTGAAATACTAATAAGCATTTCTCTCTTACAACCATTTATTAAACCTTTTACAACTATGAAACATGATAAGCATTAGGATGTAATATGTTCATATTCTCTACCATCTCAATGGACACCAATTTATTTTTGCTCCTCCATCTATGAATTTTTTTAAACTCTTAATTTTATTTACCTATGCGGAAGATAATCTTATTCAACCATGATCCTTCATCTTCTTTAGAAACTTTCAACAATACCTTGTGCAACAAGTTCTCTACACATTTTAATTTTGTACTCTCTATCTCACTACTTGAATCATCACTCCCTTGTATAATGTGCATTCCCTTCTTAATGTACCATTATTTCTCTTCTTTGGAAATTGAAATACCATGTGGATTGCTTCTCTACATATATAATAAGTATTACTAAAGTCTTTTCACAACCTCCTCTACATTTACCTTCTCTTTCTTATATGTCTTCTCATCTTTATAATATTGTGCATTACTACTAGATATTGCAATTTCCTTCTATTTATTTATATGTTTGTTCTTATGATTATTTCGTATAACATATCCCCTACCCTATGTTATTTATTGGTTCCTAAATAGCTCCTCTACCATCAATATGAGATAGTAGACACCATCCACAAATTGGATTGGAAATAAACAAAACTATCTTGAATCTCATTCCACAATCCAATCAAATATTAAGACACCTCTCTATATCATTCTCCATGTGACCTACTTGGATGTTGAGTGTACATAAACTCCTCGATGTACTCCTTCACAATTTTTTTTATTTGTTGTGATTTCTAGAACTTTTTGAACAAATCTATATTGTAGTTTTATAATAGGAATTTTTCATTCAATTGCACCATCATATGATCCCATCTAGTAGTCTTTGGCCCATTCTTCCCCATCCTATATTTTTGCATATAGCACCACCATAAGGCCACATGTCCCTTCAACTTGGTGGTTGCATGCTTGAATCTCTAATTGTCTTATATAGATTGAAACTAAAAATATTTCTTTAAGTCATTGATCCAATCTAGCAACTCTTTGTGATCCAAATCATCTAAATAAAACAAGATCAAATATCAATTTTCTCCCTATTCTCTTCAATTTTGTAGCAAACTTAATCTTCTACACTCAGTTTCCCATTTGAATTCGAAGAATGCTTACTACATGGTTCTTGAAGTGGTCTTTTGTTAGGGTCAATGCAGGATCATGGGGGTCTAAACGAGGCCCTTAAGTGGCAATGAAAACTCAGAAAACCAAAGCTAGACAACTTAACATAAAAAATTGAATAGGTTATTAACATAATTTGACAAATATGCAAGAACATAATTTGTAGCAAATTAATTTCTACACTACTAGTCCTTTTTAGGAAAAAAGTAAATCTATTTGGTGAATATTTTAAATTTCAATACACTAGTACTAAATTTTCATGAAAAAAAGAAAGTGTTTGTCAGACCACCCTAATGGGGAGCAAAAGTAAATATTTTTTCCAAATCTTTCAATATAAGTAGAGGACACATGCTCGGATGTGATGCATAATTTTTTGTAATTGTTTTGCAAGTAAATAGTTAGTTATGATTTTTTTGGTAGGAGTTTTTTAAAATATTAAAAACCATTTGTCCGGCCACCCTAACTTGGTCAAAAAATTATAAAATTCAATTTAATTTTTTTAAACTATAATTTGTGAAGCATAGTGTGTGACACATCTTTCAGATTCAAAAAATATATAACCGTTTAAAAGTTATATATGTTTTTCAATCAACCTATCAATCAGGACTTTACACATAGTGCATGTAGAAAATCAATAATAATTACCTATTAAAGTCAAAATAAAGCACATCTTATATCGGTAAAATGTTGTCAATTTGTTGAATAAATCTTTTTTGTTTCATCAAAATTGGATGAAAAAAATTCATCATCACAAAGGGTGAAGTTCAAAAAACTCTTGCAACCCTTGTAAACATGTTGGCGATGTTAAATTTTTAGGTTGGTCACCCCCAAGCCAAATACCAAAGTAATAACAAAGCAAAATGGATATCTGATAAAAAAAAATATCCATTTTTTAAACATAAAAGTATATATTTGTTACACAAAGTTATATAACGGATATCCGTTATTTCAACTTAAGAAATAAATATCCATTTCCTAAAACCAAAAATATTAATATATAAAAATTAGCATAGATTTAAATTTAAGAGGTTGTAATATTAATATTTATGTATATTTTATATTAATATATATATATATATATATTTAAGCCAAAGAGCATACTGCTCATATATATCTATATTAAATATAAAATATTATTTACATTACAGAATCACAGGCTTTTCGTAGCCATATTTCCCTTGATTACAGTTTGCCAAAATGATTGCTTTTGTGCCCTATATGACAAAATTTATATTATAAAGTTTAGACCCCTAGTAGCATATCCCAAACCCCTCCTAGACATATGATATAGTTTATCAAACCAACATATATGAAAATTCTTTAAGATGCCTCCATTATTCGAATAACAGAGAAGCAAAATGTGTAGATATAACTTATCATCCCTTCAAAATGCATATGGAATACTTTCCTAAAACCACAGTGCACTCTACGCCCATCCTTGATCCTCCTGCACTGGCACATTCATATCCAGAACTTGACCCATTTTCCGCTGTGCATTTTACTCTAAGACTAGCACCCTTGAGCCCAAACTTTGATGACATACATGAGCCCATAAGTATAATATATAATATTGAAAGGTAGAAAAATAGATTTTTTTTATCAAATCAATATGGAATGATAACAAGGGGGTTATAATGAACCTATTTTCCTTTATTTCATTAGGAAATGAGATTCCCACAAAGAATTGACTAACAACCCTTAGATGAATCAACTCAACGTGAGAATCTTCAGATTTCCTTATGCTTTGAGGATGAGGGTCAAGGTAAAAACAACACTTTTGGGAGGAAAAATAAAAATAGAAAATCAACCAAATTATGCTAATTTAAACTTGAAACAACAATATTAAACTCAATATTAGTAGAACCAAAAAATAGATTGCAGATTTGAGAAGGGAAAAATGATGTTTACTAGTCACCAAAAGTCACTTTCTGAAGGTTGACTGGGACTCATTCACCCATGGGCAAATGGGTCTTTTGTTAGGGTTTTTTTGCAACTTTCAAGAGCCTTTGATGTTGATTTGTATCTTTTGATTTATCCAGGTTTAAGTGTCAAAAAGTCAAAAATCAGATATGTAGGTTAGATTTTATGATTTGACGACAACTTTAACAACTTTTGCAACTTTGAAAAGTTTTCCAATCTTGCACTTCAAAAGGTCTTCAATCCTTCTTCAACCTAAATTTGCAACACACATACAAGAGGGAAAAATTGTTTGTTTTTGGTGAATGGGGGGTTTGCCTTGGTCAAACCTCATTTTGGTAATCAAACCTCGAATTAGAATAAAGCATGGAAGAGGGAATGAAGAATGAACAAAGCTATGTTACCACTCAACAAACCCTTGAATGAACCTTGATAATGGAGATCTTGGAAGGTCTACAACTTGCATGAAATGGCTTCAATGGATGCGGATCTTGATAATTGAATAATGCTTTGAATGCTTGAACTTGATCTTGAAACCTACATCACAATGTTAGCTCCAAAAACATGCATGGTGCAAGAAGAATTTGACGTGATGATTAGATCTTGAATGTTGCAATAAATACTTGAAAATGGGTCTCTATTCTTAGAACACACATTGCTTAAGGTAAAGTATTATGGATAGGAATTAATTATTGTCGGGTTTCCCCTTTAGAAAATATAATTTATTAGGCTTGTAAATGAATAAAGAGGCTTATTAAGGCCTAATTAAGATCAATTTAATTAAGAGGGCCCAAAAATGTGTGGAAATGTAAAGGGATAAATTTTTCAACACTAAATTAAGGCATTATTAAGTCCATTTTAATTAGGAAGGCCTAAACAAGTGTGAAAATGTAGAAAAATAAGGTTTTTTCTATCAAATCAATATGGAATGATAGCAAGGGGGTTATAATGAACCTATTTTCCTTTATTTCATTAGGAAATGAGATCCCCACAAAGAATTGACTAACAACCCTTAGGTGAATCAACTCAATGCGAGGATCTTCAAATTTCTTTATGCTTTGAGGATGGGGGTCAAGGTCAAACAACATTTTTGGAAGGAAAAAGTAAAAATAGAAAATCAACCAAAGTATGCCAATTTAAACTTAAAACAACAATATTAAACTCAATATAATTAGCAAAAACAAAAAATAGATTACAGATCTGAGAAGGGTAGAATGATGTTTACCAATCACCAAAAGTAACTTTTCGAAGGCTAAATGGGACTAATTCTCCCATGGACCAATGGGTCTTTTGTCAGGGTTATTCTAAAACTTTTGGGAGCCTTTAATGCTGATCTGTAGCTTTTGATTTGTCCAGGTTTTAATGTCAAAAATTCAAAAATCAGATCTGTAGGTTAGATTCCATGATTTGACGGAAACTTTGATAACTTTTGCAACTTTGACAACTTTTCCAATCTTGCACTTCAAAAGGTCTTCAATCCTTCTTCAACTTAAATCTATAACACAAATACAAGAGGGAAAAATCATTTATTTTGGTGAATGGGGGTTTGTCTTGGTCAAACCCCATTTTGGTAATCAAACCTTGAATTGGAATAAAACATGGAAGAGGGAATGAAGAATGAACAAAGTTATGTTACCACTCAACAAACCCTTGAATGAACCTTGATAATAGAGATCTCGTAAGGTATACAACTTGCATGAAATGGCTTCAATGGATGTAGATCTTGATACTTGAATAATGCTTTGAATGCTTGAACTTAATCTTGAAACCTACATCACAATGTTAGCTCCAAAAAAATGCATGATGCAAGAAGACTTTGACACGATGATTAGATCTTGAATGTTGCAATAAGTATTCGATATATATTCTCTTAAATGCTCTTGATCATCAACTTTGATGATCATCAACTTTCATATTCTTTTGCTCTCATCAAAATTCTAAGTGAAACTTAGTGAAATAACCTTGTATTTATAGGCATGTATCCTTAATTTCTTGAAATTCAAATATCAAAAGCTAACATTGAAATATGGATTTGGGGACCTTAAACTACCACCAAAAACATATTTTAAGTTTAGGTTCAAAGGCCTAGGGAGAACCCATTTTCCCATGGGTGAATGGGTCCCAGGTCTCTATTCCTAGAACACACATTGCTCAAGGTAAAGTGTTATGTATTGGCATTAATTATTGTCGGGTTTCCCTCTCAAAAAATATAATTTATTAGGCTTGTAAATGAATAAAAGGGATTATTAAGGCCTGATTAAGTTCAATTTAATTAAGAGGGCCCAAACATGTTTGAAAATGTAAAGGGATACATTTTTCAACACTAAATTAAGGCATTATTAAGTTCATTTTAATTAAGAGGGCCCAAACAAGTGTGAAAACGTAAAGGGATACATTTTTCTACATTACATTTAGCCCCCACTTTAGTGAGAGGATGACCTTGTGTCAAACTCACACTAAAGTAGATAATCAAGAGAGGTCTAATTGTACAATTATTGGAAAGATAAGACGAAAAAAATCAGTGAGGATGATCAAGCCTCTAATATCTAAGATCTCATGGAAAAATAACAAAAGCACAAGGAGACACATGCCTATGTTAAACACACACACACACACCCATACACACAAACATATGTTGTAATGACAAGATACTCAATTATACAACGTCAAAGACTAAAAAAAATGAAAGAAAAGGGGTGGATCATGCCTTGACTATTTGTCCAACTTGATGTGGATCAAGCCTCAGCCAATTTTTTTTATAAGTGGGACTCACTGTCCACTATGCAAACAACAATGCACACTCACATGGGCTAGTGAAATCCTTTTTCCTCTAGGTGATCCCCCAAGAGTGGAAAATGAGACAATATTATTAGGCTCCCATACCATACCAAAGTTATACCTCCAATAAGTTTAATAAGGCATTGCACAATGCAAAATTTGAGCTTAGTAAGGCTTAACAAGCTGTCTTATGCTAAACACTTATGAACAAACAAGGTTCCATAGGCAAGCAAGGTGTGTTATGCTTTATGGCCATGAAAAAGGTTGTAACTTCAAGATTCACAAGGTTAGCAAGCTACATTATGTTAAACACTTATCAACAAAATGTAAATAGGATAAGACATGTTCAAAAAGGTTTTGATTACTTAATGTAATGTCTCCTCTTATGGAGCATTGTGCCTAATGTCTCCAAGAGAGGACAAGTCTAGGGTAAAATATTCACAACTTAGGAAATGCAATGCGTAACATCACCACTAAGAGGAAAGTCATATGCAAGAAAGGTCACACGTCTCTTTGAAGACATCAAACCCAATGAAACCACCAAGAAGAAGACACATCACATGAAGTAAAAATACCACACTATGAAACTTAAGATATAGTCAAAATATCAAAATGATAATGCCAATGTATGCCCCCACTTTAAAGAAATTGATAAACACCATTTTATTGAGCAATTACTTGAAAGTAGAAAATGATCAATGCTAAACACGATATGAGAGCTTATTTGGAAAGCCCTATGTAAACCATATGTTTCCAAATGAATCTATGTCATGAAAAGGGGTTGCACACAAAATGAAATACCAAAATAACACATAAGGGATCCATGAATTTGAGTTCAACATAAATCAGCTTAAGCATAAGAGAGTATATGATCTGGAGTAGATTATTTATCTCTACAAATAGATACAATGGGCAAGGGGTATTTGGTAGGTGGTGAATATATTGATTGAGGATTTTGATCTAGTATTAAAGCTATTCAATTAACCATACCAGAATACTTTTGTAGAACACCTTCACAAACAAAGTTGTGGCAGTCTTCTAATATTATAGATGGTACTTTATAGGATGCATATGACATTTTTGTGATCAAAGGGGTGTAAAGATGCATATGAGGCAGTGACTAATCATTCATGGGAAATCACACTTTCTTTCTATTAATAGTGATATATGTAGTTTCCACAATGACCTTGGGGAAAACAGTCTTATGTATGATAGAGTTAAGATCTAGTGAAGGTGCTAGATCTTTGTTATAGAACCATGACAATTCAATAAACACAATCATCACTGTCAAGACAACATGTAATTAGTGAAATGCGTAGCATTTATATTGATAATCAAATAAGGAACAATGGGTTATCTGTGGTAAATTTTTAGGAGCTTATGGAATAAGCATTTCTCATCTTTGGTGTTCATTCACAACCACAGTCTTCATGCAATATAAAGGTGACACAATCATTTGTCAAGTATTAGGAACGATTTTGCAAGTGCATGCTATCAGTAAAATATCAATAAGCATGTATACCACGCTGGAGCATATATGAAGAATAGTGAATGATAGACATCTAGATAGCATGACGACAATCATTATGACTGTTTTAGGTATAGTAAGCATCAAAATGGAAAAAGGACATATGCACAGTAAGATGATTATGCAAGGGAATCAATCTCGGTGAATTTGTTATGGTGTTGCTACCCAAGGCACAGTTCTAAATGGAAACAATTGACTGAGATAACTTGTATCTCGACTGCCCATTCTCACCACTGGCCACCATTATATGGCATCATTTTAAAAAAAAAACTAACAAGGTTACCCAAGTAGGAAATCAATAGGGAATGAATGGCCGCAAACACATTCTTTATTTTATTCATTGATGCATGAATCTTTTGACAAAGTACATGTAATCTCCAAGAATGCGTGGAAAATAACAAAAATCTGCTAAGAAATATCAAAGTAACTCACAGAAAAGGCTTAAATTCACATTCAAATCATTTTAAAAAGGCATCAAAAGTAGAAGGGCTCAGTTTAAACCGATAAAGGACTCATAGAAATGCAAAATACAGAGAAATATTTGAAGAACGAGATACCTGAACTTGATGCCGTGGAAATTGCAGAATTTTCTAAAGAGTAATGCTTTTGAGAGCCATAAATTCACCATTGAAATGCTCAGAAATCTCAGAGAAAGCATGGTGAGAACCATAAAGATGGTGGCATTGCAGGTTTGCTGAAGTATGAGGTAAGAAATAATGAAATGTGGAAGTCTTTGCCCGCGATTTGTGTTAGGGTTTTCAAAAACCCTAAGTTGGCCGATTAGTGAAAGGCATTTTTTCCTTTGTTTAAGTTTTCTTCATAAAATTAATGCTTTATGCAATGTATTAAATGATATATCTCCTTTGCATAAACAAGTCAAAATCCCTTTAATCTTTGCATAAATTTGAAGGTAATTGAAATGTAAAAGTTTTATTGAAGCGATAACCTATTAATCACTTTAATAATTTTAATTTGTTAAGCAAGTGAAAGGGGCATTGGTTTACAAGACTTAGTCAAATGGGGAGCTATAAAGAGGCTTTAAAGATTTTGCTTTAATTTTGAGAGAATCTTGGGAGGTTGGAGTTTGTTTACCAACATAACAAGGAAATTTAGAAATGGTTCATCTTTGTTAGAGAGAATTTAGGCTTTTGATTGAGTTTTGAGCATTATGGGGGTCTGTTAGATGACTCATCTCATTAGACTTGGTCCTTGATGAATTTTTCACACATGATGAGCTATTTTCATGAAGATTCAAGAGCTATATTCTAGGCTAATTGAGTGCATCCGACCCAAGTTGTTGGAGATGGCTTACTTATGCCTTTTTGTAACTCATTTTAACTTAGTTCTTGATATGAATTTTTTTGTACTTAGTGATATTTTCAATCCTTTGACGGACCAAGCATATTTTGTAACTCATATTTTTTGGATATGAAAATCAATGGAAACCTTTGGAGTATCAATGAGCTTTGAGATTTTTTGCCTTCTTTTCTTTGCTTCATAGCGTGCATAAAAGTGCTTCTCCAAAGCCTTTTGTGAAGTATTGTCATTTCCTTAGCTTTGTTTTCTTGCTCAACACCTTTAAGCAAACAAGTTTGTTTATGCAAGTCATAGTTTATGTCTATTTTCTGTAAATGGCTTATGGTTGTGAATTTCATTTTCCTTCTTAAAGACTGAACATTAGGACCATATTATGAAATACTTATGCAAATTTTTTTTACAAGAATAGGTTGTGCAAATTCAAGTTTCTCAATCATTGTACAAGAAAATGTTAGAATTCTGTATTTTATGATCCTGTTTCAGTTAGGTGTATCACCAGAGAGGTAGTATTTCATCGGTTTATTTATTTCTAGTTTTATCTTTCGCCCTTTTCCTTTTAAAAATCAATAAAGTACGTGATAACCAACTAGGAAGCCGACCTTCTCCAGAAGTTGACCTCTACTTATCAAAGCCCACACTTTGAGAGGTCTTCCAATGTTACACTGGATTGTTGAATTTCACATTCAGCAGGGTGCAAAATCTAGGAGATAACATTTATAAGGTTTGCATTTCTTACTTGTTTGAGTAGCTTGTTGAGGTGGATTCAAAGGAGGACCTAAAATGATCCTATCATCCTTGTGAGGGATTTGTTCATTATGAAGGAGGACACTTGTTTCCTTAGACGGTGTAGAGGGAGGAAGATCTTGATATCCTAGTCCTTTAATATCTTCAATTAGGATTTGTTCTAATATCTTATGAATCTCATGCTCATTTTTTGTGTCACATCCTTGTTTAGCTAAGATCTTAAAGCCTTAACCATAAGTCTCTTCTACATTGATGGGTGTGTTGGTGACTTTATTAGTGTAAGATGGATGAGTATGTACTTGGTTAGAGAGACTAGGTTAACTCATGGTTGAAGGTTTAGGATTGGTTTGTGATTCAATCACAGGATGTAAAATACCAAACATCTCTAATGGTGGAATAGTAGGAGGTGTTGGTTGTTGCGCGGAGGGGTAAAGTGGTGCATTATTCTCAAGGTTGTCAAGGCAATTATGTATGAAATTATGCCTGCTTTTATCATCTTCCAAAGACGTCACCTTCACGAGGACATGCATTAGGGGTTGGTTGATCATGATTAGGTTCTATTGCATTAGGATCATTACCAAACACACAACTTGATACATCAACTAAAGATGATAATGACTTCCATAGATTACAAATACACATATCCATTATGTAAGAATGAATTGATGTGCAAAGAGATTCTCGAATTTTCAGATTTAAAACAAGATAATTTTTTGATTACGCTATGTAAAACCTAAGAATGATGTCTTTTAGATACAATTTTGATTCTAACAATGCACTGAATTTGACAAATTAAGCTTAATATGAACAATTTTAGATAACAATTTTTTTGGAAACTGAAGCAACAGACTGAATGCAAGAACACAAAAGGTAGAAATAGTGTTTTTGATGCTCAAAAATTCATAAAAAGCCTTGATCAGGGACTCATTTTCCCATGGAAGAATGGGTCTCACTTCAGGGTTTTCAAAACTTAATTTATAGATTTTTGAGTTGATTTTTACACTTGATGCTAATTACAAGTGCAAAATGATGCTAAATGACAAGGAAAAAGACATAATTTGAGATGTAAATTTGATTCAATTTTTGGATGTATATGCTTGATCATGCAATGTTATGTAAACATTAAATGATTGAGATTTTTAAATTTTCCAACTTTTAAAGGATGCAAAAATGCAAACCTAAAACCCTGAACGAGATGCAAATGAATGCAAGTAAACAACCCTAAATGAGATGCAAATCAATTTAATGCAATGCAAAGTAATGAAAATCTTAGATCTAGGGTTGAAATGGACTCCAAAACCATAAATTTATGATGCTTACAAGTCGGGTTCACCAAAATGAAATGTAAAAATAAGGTTTTTTTATCAAATCAATATGGAATGATAACAAGGGGGTTATAATGAACCTATTTTTATTTATTTCATTAGGAAATGAGATCCCCACAGAGAATTGACTAAAAATCCTCAAGTGAATCAACTCAATGTGAGAATCTTTAGATTTCCTTATGCTCTGAGTACGGGGGTCAAGGTCAAACAACACTTTTGGGAGAAAAAACTAAAAATAGAAAATCAACCAAATTAATGCAATTTAAACTTGAAACAACAATATTAAATTCAATATTAGTAGAACCATAAAATATATTGCAGATTTGAGAAGGGAAAAATGATATTTACTAGTCACTAAAAATCACTTTTCGAAGGTTGACTGGGACTTATTCGCCCATGGGCAATGGTTCTTTTTTCAGGGTTTTTTTACAACATTCAAGAGCCTCTGATGCTAATCTGTAGCTTCTGATTTGTCTAGGTTTCATTGTCAGAAAGTCAAAAATCAAATTTGTAGGTTAGATTCTATAATTTGACAACAACTTTGACAACTTTTCCAATCTTTCACTTCAAAAGGCCTTCAATCCTTCTTCAACCTAAATCTGCAACACACATACAAGAGGAAAAAAATGTTTTTTTTGGTGAATGGGGGTTTGCATTGGTCAAACCCTATTTTGGTAATCAAACCTTGAATTAGAATAAAGCATGGAAGATAAAATGAAGCATGAAAAAATATATGTTACCACTCAACAAACCCTTGAATGAACCTTGATAATAGAGATCTTGGAAGGTTTGCAACTTGCATGAAATGGCTTCAATAGATGTGGATCTTTGTTACACCCCGAAATTATATAGTTACTATTTTAGTAATGCTTAGAGCATTCTGTTTGTAAGGAATGATTTGAATGAATAAAATGTGTTGAACCTTGTTATCAAGTTGAGAATCTTTTTATATGTTATGATTGGCTCATTCTATGTTCTTAATTGATGTTATTCTTGGATAAAGCAATGCATAAAAGAGAGTAATTAGTCTTGTTTTTATAATTGATTTATATACTACAATTGTTATGAGCAAGTAACTGCCGTGGTTTTCTGCCAATGGATGCAGGAACAAGAACTATTCCTCCAAGCGGAGGGGAGACATCACTCGGGAGAGGGGCTTGGTCGGATAACCGGTAAAGTTAATCAGTTGAGCATACACACACTTCACTATGGGTTTTGGGAACCGAGTCAGATTGAGTTATTCAGATAAGTTATCCTTAGGCTTACAAGTTTTGGATTACTTCTTTATGCTTTATGAGTGGTGCTACTTATTGTCTGACTTACTATTATGTGAGCCTTGAATGTGAAATGTGAATTGATAAGTATGGTATAGACAGGATGTATATGCGTATACGTGTATCACTCATATGTACGTAACAACATGTATGAAATATCGATACAGATGTAGGATGGGCAATTATTATGCCATACATACAGATACATACACATGGTTAGCACACCTATAAACATATGCACACTATCTATGATGTTTGTTATAACATTATATTGATGCCTTAAATTTACAGTTAAACATATATATACATGTTTGCACAAACAGGTGTATTGAGGGTATGTTGACTGGCTCGCAATACACGTATTTGGATGATTAAATACAAATATGTATAGATATATTTAAGTGTAAATATATGAATATTTTTATATATATATTTAATATATACATTATTATAGTTTTACCAGGAATAAATATATAGATATATATAGTAATATTTAAATATTAAAACATTTAAATATAGATATATATATATATATATATATATATTTATTTATTATGGTAAATAAAACTATAATAAGATATATTTAATATAATACAAAATATAAATATAACATCTTATTTATATTTTAAATAAATAAGATCTTGGAAAATAAATAAATTTGACCTGTATAGTCATTTGGCAAATAATATGTATTTACCATGAGTAAAATAAATAAATGACTTTTATAGTCTTTTTGCTAAAATCATATGAAGTTTATTTGGGTAAAATAAATGTATTTAAACATTGGACAAAATGTATGAGGAATATCAAATACTTTGTAAAGCATTTGAAAAAGGTTAAAGTCGTGAAATGTTTATACGCCAAAACTTCAAAGGTTTTTGAAGTGAAATATTCAAGATTTATGAACAAATGGAAATCGCGCGCAACTGCAAATTCACGCTAGAAGACCAGTTCACAAAAGCCATCCTCCATTCGGGAAATGCATGAGGAGGTTGGGAGAGAAGCCAGGTGGGGCGCATTTCACCATTGACGTTTTCCTGCCAGTTATAAAATCCACCATTTTTGGGCGCCTTTGATGAATACACCTATAGGTATCATTCACATTTTACCATGTGTGAGTGGAAAAGTTCTTCCTGAATAAGGTCGAATCATCTCTCAATTTGCTGAGTAACTTGTTTTTAAGCTGCCACAACATGAATTGACTGGTTCAAATATAAAAGGTGTCAATTCTCATGCCAAAATGTTAGCAGGCATGAGAATTCGAAACCTATATAATGAGCTTGTTACATTGCCATTTCTACCAGTTTTACATTTGCTTTGCAAAATTCCGAATTTCCTTTGAGAGCCACGATTTGTCTTTGTTGTATTTCGAACTTGTTTAGAGAGAGAACCAGTTCACAATTATCACTGCCATATTGAGAGGACTGTGGAATTTATTTGCTGCAATACCTGGAATATATCCCCTCCATTCTGTGAGTAGAATTTGGAGAAGACAGTAGGGAAGCGAATATAAAAGAAGAAGCTATAGACTGAATTCATTAGCAGCAAGGAAACAAGCATGAGAGTTGTCTTTTATTACTTCTGTTATTTTAATTAATCTACTTGCTTAAATTATGCGTTACTTTGCATTGTGGTATGAAGTAGGATAGGAAAGTATTAGAATAATTATGTTTCCTATTTAGCTTGATTTCATAGAAAGAATTATGTTTATAAAGGAATAGCTTGATTGCATAGGAAAAACTTGATTGCATAAGGAATAGCTTGCTTGCATAGGAAAAGCTTGATTGCATAAGGATTAGCTTGATTGCATAGGAAAAGCTTGTTAAAAAGGAATAGCTTGACTTCATAGGAATAGCTTGTTTATAAAGGAATAGCTTATCCACATAAAAGAAAGGAAATGATGGAATACTTTTAAATAGAATTTTACTCGATGAATTGTATTTACTTGAATATTGCTTGATCTCCTTATATAAAGGAAAAGAGGAACTAGTTATTAAATACTAGGTCGAGGGTGGAATCAGTACCAAGGTAGTCTAAAGCTTTAAAGTTAGTAGGTTAACTAGGAAAAGCTATGTACTCCATGGATAAAGAATTCCAGGATAGGAGTTACCCGAGGGACCCTTGTTGACTACATTCCAATTCCTAATTAAGTAGATGATGTAGGAAGTATGGGGTGATTGACTACCCACAGAAAGGACTTAGCCTACGCGTAGGAGAAGATATCCTCAAGTCAAACTGAACTTGACTTAGTGCATGTGATAGATGACCATCAGTTTAAATATTGCCGAAACACTATGGCCAAAGTAGTGTAGTACACCTATGTCCACTTAGACTGTGAGACGATTACACTGTCAGTTCACCATAGTCCAATTTACATACTAGATTGAGATTGTGAGGACACAAGGATTTAGGTATGTAGGACTTCACACTATGCTCAGTTGGTCATACAGAACCGGTTACCCAACCAATCTCTTCGTAGAAGGGAGGGTCGTCTACTTAACAGTAAACGTGTGGGGGACCGCATTATAAGTCTGTGGTTGGCGGAAAAGCACCTAAGTGGTGTTTCTCCTCCACAGTAGACTTTTGATGAACCAAGGTTTGAAAGGGAAGAACCTGGACCGTCTTATTCCTATTTGCTCAAAAGCTTCCGAGCTATGAATGAAACTTGTAAGATTCTTACTTTGTTATTTATTTGAAAGAATATTTATTTGAAAGAAAAGTAATGTTGAATTGCGTACTCTGTTATTTACTTGGAAAAGAGAATAATGATGTATTGTGTCAATTATTTCTTTATGATGAAATGTTGCATTAGAATGAAAATAAAAGTTTATTTATTTTTTCATTATGTATGTCTTTCCTTGTATCTTATTTGTGAAAGTAGAAAATTTTTATTTACCCAGTTTGGGGGTTGTTACAATCTTGATACTTGAACAATGCTTTGAATTCTTGAACTCGATCTTGAAACCTAGTTGCAAGATTAGATTGCATGGATTGGGTTTGGTTGCATTGAATGTATTAGATGGGGATGTTTGGATTAGAAGGATCTAGATAGGTGATAAATGGATTGGATAAGGTGGGATTGGATGGAGGTATAATGATTATGATAAAGGAATGGATGAGATCCAATTACAAGGGATAACCAAGCCTTGGGATAAGGATGAAATGATGGAGGGATAAGATTGGATGGATACTACATGGATAAGATAGATGAATTGATGATATCAAATAACAAGGAAGAACCAAGGATTGACAAAAGATGGAAGGACAGATGTATTTCTTGGATAGGAGATGAGGGAAATAAAATGGATGAATGAAAGTTGATGGGGAATAAGGATAAAGGATAGGATGATGGATCTCCAAGAACTATGCTGTAAAGGAACACGATGGCCCACACTAGAGGTAGTGCAATTATGGATGAAATGTGGTAAAATATGTATGAGATAGAAAGATAGTGTGTAAGGGATATGAATGGAAAGGAGAGTAAGGCTTGCATTTTCAAAAGCATGCATATATATTTTTCCCCTAGCTCTCTATCAAGATCAAGAGTGAAAAGAGAGGATAAATCGAATAGGATAGGGGGATGGAGATACGATAATGGATATGGTATGGAGGATAATAAATCATATGGATAAGGTATGGATGGAAGGATAAGACACAAACTCCTTATTAAGATCAAATATGGGAAGAGAGGATGGATTTGGATAGGATGAGGGATACAAGATGAATGATATGGATTACATAAGTTAGGTATTATATGTGATGCTAATGAAGATACTTAGTCTTATCAAGATCAAAGTTGGAAAAGCAAGGGCGGACTTAGATATGATGATGGATAGGGGATAAAAGATAATGAAAGATGTGAATAGGGTGTGGTAGGTAGCATGGATGGAGCTTTCCCCCAAGTGCAATATGCAAGAGGATGGGTGATTAGATCTACCACCTATTTGCTAGGTTTTCATCACAATAATTTTCTAGGCTTCCACGAGAAATGGTTTCACTAATGGACGATGGATGGATGATTTCTCTTTACTTTTTTACTTTTTTTTTTAATGTTCCCCTTTTTGGATATTTGGAATAGAAAGTGTGGAAAAGGATGAGGATAATGATGTGGATACGTGCATTTGGAAGATAGTGGATGGATGATATGGAGATGGAGGAAGGAAACAAGTGTCTAGTTCCATGTATGATATCCCATGAATAAGTACTATAATTGACCATGGAAAGCAGAGGTATACTCATAGATATTGGTAAAATAATATCAAGGGAGATAAAATTGATTTATATAAGGACTTGCATTAAAAAAGGATGATAGTGGATGCATTTTGAATAATGGATGGAGGGTTGGGATACTTGTGGATGAGTGTAGGGAAATTTTGGAAAGATCAAAATTAGCACACAACTTGAAGGGTGGTGGAGTTTTAGAGGTAAAGTGAATTTTGAATTTGGAGATTTAGATGGAGTTGATATGGATTTTGAGGCATTAGGACCCGAAATAGATTTGAAAGATGGACGATTGGAAAGCATGGAAAAGGATGAAGCTACTGGATTAGTAATTTTGGATGCCAATTTTAATTTTTCTTTGAGATGTATGGATTCTATGAGTAATTTAGGAATCCACATGGTTTGGGATTTTTTATTGATATTCGTTTGTTGCCTTTTAGATTTATCTTTTTTCTTTTGGATCATATTTTACTTTATTTTGATATATTTATTTTTTATGGGACATATTAATCCTTGGATATACATGGATTTTTGGATTTGACATAAAAATTGCTTCCAAGAGCAATGTGATTGGTGGATGGAGATGAATGATATGGAGACCTTATGGATGGGTTTATTTAGGTAGGATGTTGAAATGGCATCAAAGATGTGTGCCTTTGTTGATCATGATTTGGGGTTTGAGGTGATGGGTAAATAATATAGTAGGATTTTGTAATGGGAGTCATGAGTGGTGGAATGTAAGGACCCAAGATGGATGGAAGGGATGAAAAAAATGGCTTTGGGACACAGGGACCCAAAATAGATGGAAGGGATGAATGCTTGGGCTTCAAAATATAAGGACCTGAGATGGATTTGGAGGATGGAGGATATGAATGTTTGGACTTAGATGGTGGGATTTTGGATTTGGAGTGGATGGAAGATGTACCAAATACTTGATCTTGGTAGCCAGGGCTATGATAATTAGGAATTTATTGGATTTATATTGGTTCTAATATGCCTTGCACATGAAGGCCTAACCCTTTTCATTGATAATGTATATTTTGAAAAATCCTTTTGCCAATGTGATACTTATTGTTTTGGAAACAAGATGTGAGTCCCTATTTAGGGGTATATGACATAGAAGGAATGATAGGTTCTTGGAGGAAACCATATTGGATGAAGGTGGAAGAACCCATTTGATAAGTGTGGGGTTCATCGGTAGCTTGGATAGGGGTGATGAGATCTTTTGGAGTATTAGGATCATGAAATGGAGATGAATGGATGCTTTGATATTGGCTTGTGATAGGATAATGGGATGGATGAGGATCATAAAATGGAGTGGAAGGGAGGGAAAATTTGATCTTGACATGGACTGGGAGGGATGTCTTGGTAATGAAAGGGTAGAGGATAATTGGATGTGGTGGAAGGTGTTCTCTGATCTTGATTTAGAAAGGGATCATAAGATGGAGTGGATGGTATAATTTTATCTTGATTAGGAGATGGAAATGGATCATGTCATGGAGTAGGAGGGGTTTGTTGATCATGAAAGGGGAGAGGATAATTGGATGGGGTGGAAGGTGTTCTTTGATCTTGATTTAGAAAGGGATAATAAGATGGAGTAGATAGTATAATTTTCTCTTGATTAGGAGATATAAATGGATCATGCCATGGAATGGGAGGGGTTTCTTGATCATGAAAGGGGAGAGGATCATTGGATGGGATGAAGGTGTTATTTGATATTGATTTTTATAGATCATGAGATGACATGAAAGAGATACTTTGATCTTAAGATGGAAGTGTATTGTTGGATGGAGTGTAAGGTGCACTTTGATCTTGAGATGTAAGGGTATTATTAGATGGGATGAAGGGTAAATATTGGTACTTATTTAGAGGAGGATTGTGTAATGAAATAGAATGGATGTATTGAACTTGTTATATAGAGGAATCTATGTTAGCATGATTTGGATTAGGGGGTTAAAATAGATTATGTGGTGTGGATGGCGTGACGATGGAGGAAGGTTGGATGAACTTATCTAAATGGGTAAATGGAGGGATACACGATTCATGAGATTTAGAGGATTGTGGTTTATATTGATTTAGAGGAGATGGAGGTGGATATATGACATGGGGAGATTGCACAATTTTTCTTTTTATATGGGGATTTAACCACCTTTGCTACTATTCCTTGGAGGTAATCATAAAGGACATGGGGTGAAGTGGATTTGTAAGATTGGGGTGATTTATATTGTAAGGATGTGGGAGATGAACACGTGGAAGCTTTCATATATTAGTAAATTGAGGAGTATGAGGATATTGAAAAGGAGTTAGAGATGTAGATGGGATTGGAGGGGAATTTTAGATAAAGGCTTGGTTTCCCTTGTCAAAGGAAGGGGAATGATAATATATATGAGATGGTTTAGGATTGGATTGAAGTGGTTAAGATAGAAGTTTGACACCAAGACTAAGGAAGTAATGAAGCATGTCATATTTATCATTGTTGAAGTAGTGGGTGAGAATAAAATCAATAGTGATGGATGGGGATGATACAAATGGTAAGGATGTGGGTGGGATTTGAGGGGAACTTTGGATGGGGGCTCAATTTTCCTTTTTAAAGGAAGAGGGTGGATAAGGAATGTGATATGTATTAGGAGTGGATATAGTTTATTGAGGTGGCATGTATGTGGAGATCTCATATTGGTCCACAAGATTCTCATTATCATCATAGGGATCCTTCTTAGGTTGGTCAACATGCTATCATCATCATCATCAACATAAGTGAGCTTGACCTTGAGTGTGACATTTGGTCTTGTTTGGTTAGGGTATGGGTTCATGATGTTGGATTGGGTTAGAATGCATGAGGTTTGATTAGAATAGATTAGGTTGGATCGAGGATAAAGGGTATGGTAAGGATTGATTGGAAGAGGAAAGTTTGGGATTGATTTTGGATGAGGATGAAAATTAGGATGGTAGATTATAAATGGATTGGGGATTAGAAGAATAAGACTTAAGGATGAAGATGATGGATGATGTTAGATTTTGGGATCAAATATCAAGGCCTTAAAATGATTTGATTTGATTAAGGATGATTCTCTATACTTAAGATAGAATAACATTCTTAAGCAAGCTTAGACTAAGGGTGAGATCAACTTAAGGTCTTGATTTTTAATTGGGAGATTGGTTTTGAAATGGATTATAGTAGATTAGGGATAGGATCCTTGGGTGAAGGATTTTGATGATGATTAAGGGATTTTGGATATAAAAGACATTAAGTCCTTAACCAAATTTTGATATTCAGAGGATGATTTTGATTAAGGATTTGATTTAGTGCTTGATTGAGATATATATATATGGAAAATCGATGATTTTATTTGGATGAGGATAGATGGATTAGATTAGGATTTGGTTAGAATGGGATGGGGTTGACAAGGGGACTAGGTTAGGATGATGATGAAGGATGTAAAATTAAGGATGATAATGGATATAAGATAATTAGGAAAAGATTAATCATGAAAGTGGATTAAGAAAAGAGTTTTTTTTAATGTGGATTATGAATGATAAATGAATGGAGGATGATTAGGATAAGGATTAGGATTTTGATTGGATTAGAAAAATCAAGTTATGATTAGAGTCATAAATGATATACTAGGGATAATTAGGACAAGATGGAGGGTTAAGATGATTAGGGGGATAATAAGAATGATTAGGGGGATAATGAGAATGATTAGGGATAATTACCTAATGAGAAGGGATGATGAGGATGAGATTAGGGATGATGAGGATAATTAGGGATGATTAGGATGAAATTAGGGATGATGAGGATGTGAAGGGATGATTAGGATGAGATCAGGGATGATGAGGATGATTAGATACATTTAGGATGGGATTAAGGATGATGAGGATGATTAGGGGTGATTAGGAGAGGATTAGGGATGATTAAGATAAAATTAGGGATGACGAGTATGGGATTAAGGATGATGAGGATGATTAGGGATGATTAGGTTGAGAAGGGATGATTAAGATGGAAATGGATGATTAGGATGATATTATGGATGAAGAGGATGAGATTAGTGATAATGAGGATGTGATTGAGAATGATAAGGATGATTAGGGATGAGGAGGATGGGATTAGGGATGATGAGATAAGATTAGAGATGATGAGGATGATAAGAGATGATTAGGATGGGATTAGAGATGATTAGGATGATAAGGGATGGTTAGGATGAGGTTAGGGATGATGAGGTTGGGATTAGGGATGATGAGGCTGATGGGGGATAATTAGGATAGGAGTAGATGCTTAGGATGAAATTAGGGATGATGAGGATGTGAAGGGATGACTAGGATGAGGCGTTTGGGATGTAAAGAGATGATTAGGATGAAAAAATTGACTTGAAAATGATGTGGACAACTTTACTTGGAGGAAACCTAGAATTAAGCAAGAAAAGATAAAACATTTGTTTGTTTTTTGTAATATTTTTATTTTTTTGGGTTTTTTATTTTATTTCTATTTTTTATGGATGGTTGATGAAACCTAAATTTGGCTTAGTGGAGGTGATTAGATTTTGGAGTCAACTATTTGTGTTTTGAGGTGAAAAAACATAGGTATTGAAGCACACTATAGAGACATTCAACTAGCAAAAGTGTTGAACAGTCAAAATCCCTGAAATAGACAAAGTGTCAAACTATCAAAAGTGTTGAACTAGAAAAAGCACATAACTATTTTCTTAGGTGTTAAAGTATCTTGATTAGGTATTAAACTAGAAAAATGCATTAAAATAAACTACTTAGGCACTAAAAGGGAAATCTTAAGCACTAAAATGTGAAAAAAGCACTAAAACAACTATCAAAGGCACTAACATAGGCTTAGACACCATTTCAGGCCTTTGAATGCCTTCATAGGCACTAAATTGTGAACATGGGCAATGAACTGTGGTCCTAGTTGTGTTTTTAGATTTTTGCAAGAGATTTAACACAAAAAAAGATGTTTGACTTGACATTTTCAAGCTAATAAGGCTATTTTCAACAATGAATTTTGAGTGGCTTATCACTAGTATAACACATGACAAACATGCCAAAAAACCTGAGCAAAATCCTAAATTACTCAAGTAGGAGTGTAAAATTAATGTGGGCCCACCAACCAAAAGGCTAATACCTTCAAATTATTGGGAAAATATGTCTCAACCTTGCAATTATGTAAGGTTTACTGTTGATAAGATCCATTCAATATATCTATGCTAGTTACACCGATAGGTTTAACCTATAGTGGTAGCATGAGGTGGAGCGAAATGCTTGTTAACAAAAAAATGTTAATAAAAATAATTTAAAATATATTAAATTGTTGATATATATTAAACTAATGATATGTTGTAAATTTGGACTATTCATCATTAGGTCTCAGATCTGATGATAGATATTTTGTTGGCTTGTCTTGCCCTAGTATGTAAACCTTTTTTTTAAATTTTATGAGGTTGTTGTATTACATCTAGGTAGTGTGATGTATTTTGAGAGTCTAATAATGGTCGTGTTGTCTATGGATATTTGGTTGGTGATAATCTCGTGAGAAGATTGCTCTATAAGCATATTGTAAGATCTTTGTGATTTTTGAATAATATATTGGGCAGCTTTTGGAGTGTGGGGTTTTTCTCCTAAAAGGGTTTTCCCCATGTAAATCACTATGTTGTGGTATGCATAATATTTACATTTATTTCTATTTAAGTTTCTATAATTGTTGTAAAGATCTTTAAAGTTTTGCATTATTCTCCTCTCAATATTAGTGTAGGAAGTTGTTTCACTACCTTAGCTTCCTTACACAAATGAATGGGTACTAGGGTATGCAAAGGTCATGTACCACCTTTATACCTCTTAACTTAGAAGGAAAAGGTCCTACCAATGGATATTTGTCACCTCAAGAAGAGAAAGTACGTGGTGAGTAACTTCGAGCATGATTAGTTGTACCCTACGCCATACTAAGTTATGATCGAAGGATATCAAGCTAGGATATACATGTTCTCTAGAAAGTCCTTAAAATAGTAGGAGGGTATGTGAGGCATAGCCATGCACACTATCCCATCTACAAGTGTGAGCTGGAAGCCACACTAAAACTTGAACCAATGCTTCACCTTGCATTCTAAATCACCAAGGGCCTTAGGGATTAGCCAAACATGATGTAGCTAGATCAGGGTAAAATTTTTGTTCTCCCCCCTTTGTATACCCCACAAGTAACACATGGTTGGGGTTGTCCCTTGGGGTGATGAAATCCATAAGCAAGTTTCCTGAACAAATGGAATTTGCTAGGTATTTTTGATCACCCAAGATCACACTAGGCATGAGGGGAGAGCATACACATGAAACTAGCAAAATCCTAAGATCTAATCTAAAACAAAGATGAGGGGATGTACAATTTTTGATCCCGAATATTACACTAGGTGTAAGGGGAGAGTATACACCAAACACCTAACTGCCAAACATGACAACAAAATTTAATTTACCCACCACTCTAACGTTAAGTGAAACTAAACTAGTGGTAAAAATAACTCTTTGACAAGTGTTCCTACACTAAAATGTTAGTAGTTTTTTTTCTTTCAAAGTCTTGTACAAGTGTGGGATAATTGAACAATTGGTTAGTGATAAAAAAATGTTAGGAAAAACAACAAAAAATGGCAAAAAAGAAGAAAAAATAACAGAGGCACTAAAACACATAGTATCTAGGTAGTGAAATAATAGAAGAACCGGTTTATTAAATAAAGGCGTTGAAACAAAAAATAGGCTAAACATAGAAATTTATACCTAAAAAGTTAGGTGTTGAAGTATAAATCGGAGGTGCTAAAACATCAAAAGCATTGCACCAGGATGCAAAGGAATTGATCTGGAATGCTTGCAAGAAAATTATAAAAACTTACCCAAAAAAAAACAAACAATAACAACCAAAAATATCCAAAAATGTCAAAGAGTTAGTGAGAATAAATAGACTTGTTAGTAAACACCTAAAACTGAGAAAAACATGCAAAAACAACATAAAATTACAAATTCAGTAGGGGCATTGAAGTAGCATGCAGTGGCGTTGAATGTCACGAATGGATTTTTAACTTATTTATTTAAATGCAAATGTTACTTGATTTGTCGAAATTAGATTATTTAATGATTACTTTAAAGATGATTTAATTGAATTTCGAAATGAAATGAAGATGAAATTGAATTGAAATTGAAATGCAAATTACCATATTTACGTTTATTTCGGGGTTTGTCATTACTGATGATGAATTGAGTGCAAGTGAACACAGGAAACAGGTGAACGAGGTCGAAGGCGAGAACAACGATCAGGTAGAGTTGTTTAGCCGATTGACGTGTGCGAATGGATGGGATCTCACACACTCACGTAGATTTATATTTTAAATGTCTCATGCGTATATTATGCTTGCAAATTAAAAAAAATATAGTTTTGGTTTGATTTCTTAAAAAAATAAAAAAAATGTGTTTTTGTAGATAATTTCGTTAAATTAGGAAATTTAATGCAATTTAAATAAAATAGATGGTGAATTTAATATTTTATTCTTATTTTTGAAATATGAAGTTGAAATTTTTAAAATTTGATGAAATTGAGTTTTAAACTTGATTTTTATTAAATTTAGTTTAATAAAGTTATTATTAAATTTAAATGTTATTTAAATTGAAATAGTGTAAATAAATGAATTTTTATATTTAGAAATAGATTCAATTTTAAAATTTAGTTAAATTGCGAAATGAAAATTGAATACCGTTCAATAATTTTGAAATTGAAATTGCATTCAAAATGAGAACTTCAGCTAAACTCAGGAATAAAATATCTATTTTATCAAAAAGCAATCAAAATTGAAACTGAGAGTTTTAAATTCCTAACTGGAGATCAATGAGAAAATTATGGATCTCATACCTTGTGGAGATCAATGCATGGAATTGGAAAAAGAAATAAATATCAGATGAAAATCCGAAATTGGTAGACACAGAGGATTTGGACATTGAGAAATTTCGAATTAGAGGATAACACAGAGGAAATAATCTTGTTTTGGGAGATATTGATCAAAGACAGTTAAACAGAGAGGAACAAACTGAAAATTCTGAGTGTGGCAGGGAAAGACTCCATCATTTCTACGTAGCCAAGGGAGCAAGATAAGGAGTGGTCAACAGCTAGGAGAAGGGCGCACAGAACTTAGCATCTCCCTCACACGCCTTCAACCAAGGAGAAATAGGAGGAGGCAGTGTTTGGTGCGCAGGTCAGCAACAGGGAAGACTCCCACGCCACCTACAGATTTCTCTTCCTCACTCCATGCACATAGCAGCAAAGGGAATTAATTCCCACTCCACTCACAGGGAAGAAGTTAAGGAGAAATAAGGTGCAGTTACAGGGACAACAACAACAGAAAGAAATTGGAAAAGAAAGAGAGAGCAAACAGCAGCAATAAGTAAAGAGCAGAGAAAACAGAGGAGAAAAAGGTAAAAAGAATTAAAAACGAATTTTCCAGGTAGGAACTTGTGATTTGGAAATAATAAATTAGATCTTCAATTTGAAATTCAACAAATTATGGAAATAAATGTTAGAAATTTAAGAAAATCTTGATTGTTAAAGAAATTAGGAAAACAGAGAATCAAAACGAAAACAATGACTGTCAGAAATATTTTTTTTGCATTTTTTTACCAGAACAGAAAACAATCAACAAAATGGTTTTTATTTCCAAAATTATAGATGGAAATTTAGATGTAGATTAAACGGAAAACAAATTATTTCAATTCTTTATGTTTAGGAATATCAAACAATGAAATATATTTCCAGAATTCAGAAAAGAATTTAAACAGAAATTTAAATTTAATTATGCTGAGAATTAGTTAAATTATTTAAAGAACGATGAATTGAAATTAGAAAACTAGAATGAACTTGGAAACAAACAGATCGTATTGAGAGAAAACAGAAAAATGCTGATACAAATGAGTTGAATTATGCTGAGAGGAAACACAAATTGTTGACAGCAAAAACACAAAAATAGAAAATTGTTTATTTTGCTGAGAATTTAGGATTTACTGATTTAAAAATATGCATTACACAGAGAAATGAAATTTAGAAGAATCTATCAAATCTAGAAACGATATTTATCATTTTAGAAAACAAAAACGATTATGAACAGAAAATAGATATATTTTGCTGATTATAAAAATAATGTTTGAAAACTGAAAATAAAAGAAAGAATTAACTTCAAATTTGATTAATTGAAAACCTCCAGAATGACTTCGAAACAACATTAAATTAACAGGAGTATAAACGATTGAATGTGTACTCTTATAAATTTCGTTTCTAAATGTATTTTGACATACTGGAGATACACCTTCATTTTTGTAATTTATTTAATTATTTAAATGACTGAATTAAAATGCTGAATTTATGTCTTTTTGTAAATTGGAACAACGAAAAGTGATGTTTTATAAACTGTATTCATTTTAAACACTGTTTTCAGTTAAATGTTGAAAGATTGCGAAAGATTGTGTTTGACTGTTTGAACCATGCATGAATGATAGATAATTTTGCATGTGTTGTTTTTGGGAAAGTTACCTTCCGGGATGGGTGCCGAATATGGGTAAATAGAGAGTGCGGTTTTGCTTTTTCCAAAACTACGTTTTATTGTCGTGCATGACATCTTACTTGGCCAAGTAATTATTTTGTACCATTGAAATAGATGGGTTATTTGAGCTCTCTACCATATCCTAGTATCGAACTTGCTTCTTTCTTAACTGAATTAGAAAATTGAAAATGCTTGTGGATTACTAGTAGTACTAGGCTTGCACCAGATTCCATCTTGCTCGTAGACTGCTTTTTGCTAAGCAATTCGTGCAGGGTCGGGTATTTCTTGATTGACTAAGGAATTCCGGGGAAGCGTAAGCTTCGAGGTTGGACGGAAAAGCGCCTGATCCTTGTTCTCGTCTTCGTTTGAAGATTTGCTTATGGATAGAAGATCGACTGACTGATTCTTCTTTTAAAATGCTTTATTATTCATGATGTATATATTGACGAGCTTATGGCGACTGACTGCCTAAGTCTCAAATTTGTAAACTGGATATGTATCCTCCATTGTAATTGTTATTGGAAATGTGTATTTCGACACTTGTAAGATTTAAACTGAATAATATGATGTTATCTTTTCAACTTTTATGTCGTTGTATGAAATCGACTTGTTCTTATGAATGAATGAATGAATGTGATGACAACTTTACTTGGAATATAAAGGAATTTATTTTAAGTATTGCTGAATTGTTTTTATGGAATTTTCAGCACTTTACATTGAACCATGCTGCATAGACACTGATGCCATAAACAAATGCATTTAACCATAGTCACAAGCATTTTTTTGCTACCTATAATGTGAAAACTTGCATAAAAACTCAATGTTTTGTTAGTTTTAGGGACATGGGTCCCATCGAGTGTGCCAAAATGAAGATGATGAAATGGTAAGAGAAAATAAAGACAAAGATAAAAGAAATAATGAACATTTACCTCAATCTCTTGCCCTTTGAGCATCCCATCGATAGCTTGCTAAACTGAAGCACCCATTTCACTTGATTTACTCTTGATAGTGTAACGATCTCATTGCTCTCCAATGCAACATAACCTTTGTATGGAAGAAATTAGGATGATGAATTCAACAACTTGATCTTAGCCAACATGAGATATATGCAAATGAAATAGAAATGATCCAATTTGTAGATTTTGAGAAGGATGAATCAAGGGCCAAGATCCTCTTATGAGATGGACAGTTGGGATTGAACGAGCGAATAAAATATTAGCTTTCTGACAAGTGTGATAAGGTGGAGACATATGAATGTGACATGTGGCATAAGGAAGAGAGGAAGGTGTGCTCACACATTTGTGATCATACATTGGGAAGAATAAGAAGATGCCAAGTGGAAACAAAAGTGATAAAGTGTAAGAGGTGTAGAGTTGGAGGTATGCAAAGTTGGAAGAAACAAACTAAAATCAACAAAGCCAAACAAAAATCCTAATAAAGCTCATTACATCCTTGATCTTGATCACATTAATTTTTTGTTCAATATATTACATACATAATATAATTATTACACCTACAAGAATTAAATTTCATAATAACTTTGAAGAGAAGTACACTTACCATTGTAATTAAATTTCATAATAACTTTGAACCAAAACTACACTTAAAGAGTAAAGTCATAATGAAATGAAGTGCAAATTAAATGCTAGCTCTTTCTCTTATCCCCAAAAAGATTAAAAAAATATATTTATATGTCTATTCAAATATTTATAGAATCTCTTTAGTCAACTTAAAAAATGCTACCAAACTTTTTACCGAGAATAATTTGTGCATGGGTATAATAGTTGGGAAAAATATGACGGTTGTAAAAAGATGACAGTTGGAAAAATAAGGAGTGTTTAGTTTAAAAAAATAAAAAAGCCTATAACGACAAAAATCATCGTTGGGAATTGAGAGATGTTTTTCTGTACCCGCTAAGTAAGAAAAAACAGCAATCTGGATTTGCATATTGGCGTTCATTTTCAGGTTTCGGGAAAAGCTCCTTCCATTTGCTTTTTAAGGTAATTAGTAGGTCGGCACTCGGCGGACTGAAAATATGGCTTCGCGTGTGGAGTAGGGCAGCCCACTGCTGATAGCCTATTAAAAGCTTCTGAACGGAGGGCGCTTATTCAGGGAAAATGGAGTGCGAAGAAAAGAAAGCCTCGTGGAATCCATTGCAGGGTGATCTTATGCCGCCATTCATTGCATTTTATCCTGCACTTTGAGTTTGACGTGAATTTGTTGTAGGATTGATGTACAGATGGCTGTGGAGTCCAGTGCAGGTCCAAGCAGACTGCGTGTTCGAGCCACCAGGCATCTGAAAGTTGGATTAGTGCTGGTCAGGGGTTCGAATCACACTAGAGTGACTATAATGATAAAGATGAAAGCTGTCCTGCCGTGAAAAAGAAAGAGAAAAAGGGGAAGAAATTTATGGACTCGAAACACAAAGGAAAAGAAACTGAAGCTTTCGAAATCAGCGTACATGTAAGCCTTATTATTTTCTTGCAACTCAGTATTTCATGTCTTTGACCGTTTGGCATAATCAATACTTTGAAAGACCATCTTTCTTCCTTTCTTGATTTATTGTGCAAAATTTCTAGCTGCTTGGTTGATCTGGTATATGATGTTTGAAATAGAATAATAAAGGCACTTCTTCATCTTTAATGTATCTATTAAGGCTTTCATTTTTTAGCTTAACTGCTAATTAACAATAACATGAAGCTGAAATTTCGAGGGTTTCGATTGAAATCCATTGTGCTTTTGTGAATTTTTGGAATTTTATCAGGTTTTCATTGAAATACATAACCACATTTCATATGCACATACAATCCCATCGTCTTCCTGTTTGTTAGGTTAAACATGGTTTATATATTATTCATTCATCTGTGCCAGTAGTTAACTTGCTTTTTTTTTTTGGCTTTAGTTTTTTTAGCTTGCCAAGGTCTGTAGGGCAGAGACTTTTACATCTCGGCAACCACTCTAACAGGGAAGATCTGAAAATAATCTAGAGAAGATTTCTTAAAAACTATACATCCTCGTTGATCCTTTGTGTGTATGTTGTTCAAAATTCTTTTTGGTTATTTGATTGTTTGTGGGTTTTATTTATTCAAATTTTCTGGGCATCTTAAAATGTATGTAAACAAGAGCTGTGTGCCAGCTGGAGTCCCTGCCTTAAGCAATTCTGGGTGTATTGAAATAGAATTTATTGAAGTGTTCATAATTAAATGTTTGAAAGACCAAAATTTTGTCACAAGGGAATTATGCCAGAGATTTAGCAGTAAAGGGCACTTCCTAGCATTTGTAACGATGAGAAATTATCTAGAGCAGTGTTCTACCATCCTTCAAAACCTAAAAGAAATAGCAGCAGTACAAAGATAAGTGAGAAATTGTCTAGAGCACTATTGTACCCTCCTTCAAAACTTAAAAGAGATAGCAGCAGTACAAAGATAAGTGATAAACACAAACAAAACTATCTATATATTCATTGAAGTATATCTTAGATCAGGTGCAGACATGTCTAAATGCCAATATATGCTCAATGGGACCTATCTCATGACGAGCATGAGAAATCTGTTTAGTTGTAATAAATTAATTAACATAATCAAAATCTGATGCCAAAGCACGCTATTATGACAATTCATGCTGCATGTCTGCAACAAATCTTTTACATGAAGAATCTCAATGGCTAAAGACTTCAGATATCCAAGACAAACTCAACTAGAATTTCTATTTACAAACTATCTATAGCTTCTGTACACAATGTGTTCTCTGACATAATTTTAGAATTTTCTCTATTTTCAATTATTTCCACATGTATTTGATATGCTAAAGCTTGCCCTATGTATAATACAAATAGAGTGGCGTATATCTGTAGATGCAAAATCATCTCATGAGCTCATGGATAAATATTTTTCAAGTACTCTTTCTTTTTTGTTGATCAACCCTAGAAAGAAACTGGTTTGAAGAGAATTGTTTTCTGCAACACACTAAATCCACTTGGCATCAATGCTTTTATAAAGGACACATTAGAGTGCTTTATTTCCAAGTTTGAACCTAAAATGCAAAAGGCAATTAAAGTTGTGATGAAGAACAAAACCAAACAAATGGATCTGACAAGGACACAAATCCTCCATACTAAAATCTGTAAGGCTACAAGATGACCAATCAGCTGACATCGTGGTTTTAGAAAGTTATTTACTGTTCAAAGCATATGTTGAAGTGATGAACATACCCAATATATACCCGCATAACTTCTGGTGTATTCAATACTTTTCCAAGTGACCACATCAATGTCCCATATACTCTCATTAGCTGCAATGACAATCCAAAAGATAGAATAAAAAGGATGAAAAGACAAACAGAAAACCAAAAGTAGTTATCTGTTATAAAAATAGAACAGATAGTCTTACCTGTTGTGTATCAACTTGATCTGCTTTGTTGAGAACTACCCTTATCTTGTCATCATGACCACGGAGGGACCCAATAACATGCTTGAACTCGTCACTAATATCAAGCTTGTCAGTGTCAAATAACAAGAGTATAAGATCACACTTTGAAGCAAACCAGGAAGTCACACCGGTGAAGTCATAACTGTGTTGTGTACGTTGCCTTTCTCTAGATAGAACTCCTGGAGTATCAACAAAAGTGATATGCTCCAAAAGCTATAGACATACAATACAGTCATCAATAAGTATGCCAACAAAGAAAGGGAAGGAAACTATGGATCCTTCGTCAGGGATCATCTTAAAGCCTCACAGGACATGGCATTGATAAGTGTACAAACTAGGAAAAAGAAGGAACTATGGATCCTTTTTCACGGATCTCTTAAAGGCTTACCGGATGTGGCATTTGTGAGCACTCAAATTTAGAGAGAAAAGCAGTGCCAAATCTTGTTAGCCCACTAAAAGGCATATCTGCTTGCACTGCAATTGTGTTTCCTAGAACACTTCTATCATCAGGCATTGACTGAAAACAAAGAAAAGATATTTAAATTATATAACCTTCAGAAATATTCTAGGCAATAAACTAGTATGCTCAAGTTTTGAAGTATCCAAAAAAGCAGATCCATGTCAAAAAGCAAAGATCATGTTTAAACAGTAAAGGTTTCTAAATATAAATAAAGGAAATTTGTCATCAATAAAACTCAAACATATTTGAATTCTGAACCAAGAATACCATACAAATGTGAGCATAATCAATTCTTGCATGCAGTACCATGTTATCAACATTTTTCAGTGTTCATAAAGGTTTGTACCCAACCAAACAGTAAAAAAATTGTGACAGACAATGAAAATACCATACCGTGACTGAGTTGATTGACACCTGATTTCACAACTTATCAAAATAGAATTAAATGATAAACAAACACAGATCCAAAACAACACCACTCAAAAATTCCATGAAGAACTTCCCTGTAATGTTGCAAACGACTAGGAACCCAAACCAATCAATCACGTAGGTTAGTATAATTTCACATATATTCTTTTATATTTTTTATTTGTTGAAAGTTTATGAAAACTGTTCAATTGCCCAAAAAATTAGAAATGTCATTAGACATCATATGCCTTTCTAGTGGCTGTCAAAAGGAATTTAAGAGAGAAGAAAACATTCAAAATATTTCAAGTTTCAGATTGTGCCCCCAAACATTCTCCAGCTCATGTACTAGTGCTGCCCCCATCTTGCCCATGAATGTAAAATGCGTTAGCAGAGGCGAGGCATTTGAACTCCATGAAGAATGTCACCTAACCCTCACTGCCCTGAGCTTGATTTAGCCCATGTATGCAAAATGTGGTAGCAGAAACAAGCCACATGAACCGCTTTCAACAATGCTACCTGCCCACCAGGAACCTCACAACAAAGACATCTAGCACGTGGGTACCCTGTTCGTTGGAACATGTCAAACATTAGAATTTATTTTAATTTTTTCTTTTGCTCACTTTTGATTGGTGACTCTTTTAAATTTGTAAATGATAAAAGGCAAAACCATAGCAAAATTCGCACTAGCCAATCAAAAAATTTAGGGAAAATAACAGAAACAACACGTTAATAGCAAAATTCAATAGCACCATAGGTTAAACGGTTTTACCCCGCTCCCGAGAAAGCATTAATTGAAAAAACTGCCCACCGAAGATTCAATGTTTCATTTGGAAAGATTTTTAAGCTAGACTAATAATTGACAATTGTCAGCATATATAATGTGCATATATATATGAATGGTTCTTAATACTACAATTGGAGCATTGACTTGAAAAGGAAAGAAGAAATCTGTAAAATGACAGGTTCTTCAAATGTTTGTTGTTCCTATTGTAGGTTAGTATTCAGATTGTAGCATCAAGTGCACAATTTGCTTAGATCAAGCGGTGTTTAGATCTCCATAAGCTATATGTTTTTGCATTAGATAGTGACCATCACACGTCATGCTACAATCAAAGCACTAAGCTTCAATAGGAAAATAGGAACAATAGCTGTTTCAACCTTAGCTGTCATTTTACACAATTATTACTCCCTTTTTAAGTTAATGTTCTGATTATTTTTTGATGGTGGCTGGTTCCCATCACTGTGCATGGTTTGTGCACATCATAGATTGTAATATGCACTCTCCATGCAAACTATTCAAAATTACTTTTAAATTACTAACAGGCCTTGCCAAATCTTTGTGCAAACTAGAAATTGAAATATCAAATATTGCAATTCAGGAAACATAGAATAAGTTGCTAGCATACCATATTATTAATAATTCAACACTTTTTACACTATCCACTATAATGATTTGTTCTTCTAGCTCTCCCAAATGTTAATAATCTCTATCACAAAATAATTTTAACTAGATGAAAAGAAGATTAACATGCCAAAGGAATGATCTTACCCAAATGGGCAGAGTAACATCATTGCACTTCCATTGAAGTGCTAAATCTATAAAAATAAATAGAGCAACAAACACTACTGCAGATAAGATGCAAAATTACAAAGTTGAAATGTGATGGAGGAAACAACAAGAAGCAAACAACAAGATACTAGCTAAATAAAAAAGTAAAACCCTAGCTTTCATCCCTTCTCTGCATTTTCCTATAGAAAATCCTTCAGTACTGCAATAAAACAAGACAATTTAACTTTTACTTACTGCCTTTAAGCCTGCCACTCCCATGGTTTCTGCTACACACATGCAAAACATGGACAAACCACATGAGTTGTTTTTAAAATGTCAAACCTAAATGCACCCGTAGCTGCAACACACCTGTGCTCTAACTGTGGCTTAAGAAAACCTCAACAATTTTTTTACATATTCTGCTTTCCACACCATACCATTCCCCTAGTTTTCTCCTCCATTTAAAATAATCCAAAATTCGTTAACGCTATGAGCCAAAATAGCTATAGCCAAAGGTATTTTGAAGAAAATATAAACTAAAAACTATTAATTGTATATAGTTCTTACTATTTGAGGGTTCCCTTTCTAAGAAGTTTTGAAAGGAGGGTGGTGTTGTTGTGCAGACTCAAGAAGTCCTTTTTTAATAACTCTTCTGATCTACATGTATTTAAGCCATCATTAGTTGTTCATTCAGTGTATCTTCTTAAATTGACTAAGATTATATTAAAAAGACAGCTCTAACTACCCTTTTCACATTTCTGGATCACTGCAAGAATAGTTTGTGCAAAGTTTTATATTCTTTAGAAGCTTCTCTTCAATTAGGGCTGAAAAACCGTGACAGAGAAACGTAATAGATTATCTCCACGAACATTCTCTACTCACAAGTTTAAGTGACTAGCCACGTTTATAAATGAAAATGATTCACCACTCCTAGTCATATACTCCTAATGAATCTTGTTTGCTAATCCTCTTCCTATATATTAACATTATAAATATTTTGCAAGAAATTAATACGCATGAAGCTACAATGAGGCTTCTGAAGTGATGTTCAACTATCATGACATATATATTTTATTTCTGTTAGGCAGCAGCAGGAGAAATAGTAGTAGTTAAGTTGCAAAAAGCTGATAATAGCAAATATCAGCAAGGCATAGAATAGCTGATATTACCTTCAATATAAGATAGTGTTTACATGCCTTCCCTTCTCTTGAAAATGGGCAAATAGTATTAACCCAACAACAATTTAGTGACAAAAGGGCAGCTCATTGTTAATAATTATTATATTGTAAGAAATCTTCACATAATTTATCCCAAATGGTTGTAAGTGGTTGAATTCATTTTATCATAGAAAATGGTTCTAATTTGTGAATGAGTTAGTTTGGTTGGTAAAGTAGGAGATATTCTTTTTTTTTTGCAAAAGTGGCAAGCCACTATAATTATGTTAATATTAATTTATAGATATTACAAAATCCTGGTTCAGGCGAGCATATTGGCGGGAAAGAACCAGGAAGAAAACCCCCGGTTATAGTTCGAGTAAGTACATAAGATTCCTAATTATATTCCATGACTGACTCTTCCCTAATAACGACCTCTTTACATTGACAGACAACATACCCCTTTTACATTTTATAAAAGCAGCTCCCTTGACGTTTCCAAAATACAGACCCATCACAATTTGAGTATCAAATCCCCTTAAGCAACCCTTTACATTGTCAAAAAATAGCCCCATTACATGACCAAAATACAAACCCTTTTTCATAACATTACAAAATAAAATTATAACTATATTTCACTCGAATTTGACTATAATCCTTCACTATAATCGGCACTTTGTAATTTCTCCATACAAACCTTGGCTTCACTGTTGAAGAAGCTTTGACTAAAGTGATTGCATGACATGCACAAAATGGATTTTTTGAAAAGGTTTTTTAATAACCCTTGCCAACATTCTCCATGCCTACGCCAAAATTGATGCATTGTAACAAGATATGGACATCCAATAAAGCATAATGGAAGAAGGATTTCTGTCAGCTATCATAGTTGGAAATTCTCAAGTAGACGTGTGCAAAATGTGGAAGCACAGACAAGGCAATGAATTGTTTGACAAAATGCCTTATAGAAATGTGGTCTCATGGAATGCCATGGTTGCAGGATATGCACACAATAGATTTCTTTAAATGATTTACATGATGGTTGCGGTTTTCACCATTATATAGAATTTTGTTAATTTGCTCTACCACTTGTTTAATTAGTGTTGCCTCAGCAAAATTCTCTAGTTTTACAACAGTGATCAATCTAGAATTTTAGAAAGGCACTATCTAAAGTAGGAAAGAGATTGCCAAGAAAAATCATAGATAAGTGCAAATTACTTACTAGTGGATGGAGAAAGAACAAGGATAAAAGCTTCAGATTTAGAAACTTGCAGCTATTATAAAATTGCTCTTGCTCGGTGCAATTATGAATGATTGTATTGTGAAAAAAGAGATTCATTCTATGATAACAAGAACTTGTTAATTGCTTATAGAGAGATCGTGTGATTGAGAAGGTTATATGATGTAATTGGCCTCGACGTGTAGCCATCTGTCTGGTGCACTGGTAATGCATATCACAGACGGCGCAGAAAGTTTACAATTTTTTTAAAAAATTTTCAAGTCCAAGCTATGACTAGAGGAGTAGTTTCGTTTCATTTTGCAAATGGAACAGACTCTAAGGAATTGATAGGCTTAGGCCAAGCTTGCAGTTTTCTGTGCACCCTTCACAAAAGACTGTACTTCCAACCTTAGATCTATAATCTAAGTAGTTTCTTATTACTGATCAGAAGAGGTCGAGCCCACTCTACCAAGTTATATTCTCCGCTCGGTCTAGTCTTATCCATTGATGGCCTACCAAGAAGCAACTCTAGTAATACAACACCAAAGCCATAGACATTGCTTCTAGCTATTAAGTGACTTGTAAAACCAGAAGACTAATTGTTATGGCTAATTCATTATTCACAATAGCATTAAAGTATTAAGAATCCTCAGCTGCCAGCAAGCATCATAAGGTGTCTTTGCCCTGTAGCTTCATTGTAGAAACAAGCCACATGAACAACTTTCAACAATGCCACTTGCTCACCAAGACACACGGATACCCTCTTCTCCTTATCGTTGGACTATCTCAAACATTACAATTGATTTTAATTTTTTCTTCTACTCACTTTTGATTGGTGACTCTTCTAAATTTGTAAATGATAAAAGCCAAAACCCCAGCAAAAATCTCACTAGCCAATCAATGAATTTAGAGAAAAAACAGAAACAACATTTTAATAGCAAAATTCAATAGCACCATAGGTTAAATGGTTTTACCCTATTACCAAGAAAGCATTAATTCAAAAAGTTGCCCACCGATTACATTAGTCTCCGCCTATAAGGCAAGGACTAATAAGTTTTTTTAGAATGGAAATTACATTCCTACCTAGAGTCATGTATATCATTTACTAAGATGAGCATACCGAGAGTTATATTATTACTTTTGGATGTTAGGATGTAGAGTTCCAACAATGACCAATAATGGTTTGATGGTTTAAACGTTGAATCTCTCAATAGCAGGCCAATTGCTTAATTGAATTTTAAAAAACGAGAGAATGAAAGCTGCAATTATTCAATTGCACACAAAAATGCACACTATCAAACAACATACTCAAAATACAATAATTTGTGTGAAGGACAAAAGTTTGTATCAAAACCACCACAAACAAGAGAATTGGAGCCACAACTGAGCCTGAATGACATAATGCAAGGTAGATTGGAGCGGAGAGAAATAAAACGAATTTTACATGGTTGGGAAAATTGAGCTCAAAAGAACTTACATCAAACGCATTCACATAAACTGATGTTTTTTAAATTTAAAGCCAAATTAATTACATATACATAAAATGCTAATAATTTAGCATGCACAACATTTGGTCCTTGCCTCATTGATTATTTATAGTGTTTAGAATCCATACCGATTACACAAAAGATATAAAATAACATATCTTTTAAGCATCGATTTGTAGTCCTCCCTTAGTTAACTACACTTCTACTACAAATATCACCTGTAGATTTACTTGAATTTTTATTGTTTTACATTGAATTTGACATTTGAAAAACATTATAATTTTTTTTGTTTAGTTTGGTCTACCTTTGAAAGCAAACAACATTGTTAAGCATTGGCTGAGAATACCTTGATCAATACGATAAATTTCGTTAGTCACATGACCTAGGTCTAAACATTTATGTACATATGGCCATTTCTTGTGATCACCTCAAGGAGTGCCACATAACCATACCATTTGTTATTGGGTTTATTATTGAGAGTTATTACTTATCTTAAAGGAGTGAAAGTTGTTGGAAAGGTGCCTTATTGGGAACCACCGTTTGGTATGAGGAGTGGCCTTGTCACGCTTAGTATTGATCAAGGTATTCTCAGCCAATGGGGGCTTGGGCTTCTATTTTCATGGAGCAAGCAGTCTGATGAGAAAAAATCATGCTATAGGATTAATTGAAATCTTTTCCAGAAAAATAGCAGCCCCTACCTTTTAGGACTAAAGATTTCAGTTGGTGAAATAGGAGTGGGGCTAGAAATTGCCCCTACAGCTTAGGAAATTTTCTACCATTTGTCTATCATCTAAATTTTAAATTCCTATCAAAAAATAAAAATCAAAGAATTTTTATTTACTTGCACTGCAGTTCATTCCTTAAATTTTGGAGCTTACAATTTTAAGCTGAATTACACTACCAGCTTTGAAATATTCCTAAAACATCTCAGCAACAACCACTACAATTTTTTAGAAAGCCCCCACCATAAGACCTTACCCTTAGTGGAGAGCGGTTATTTAGTGAAAATGGAGAGCGAAGAAAAGAAAGAGCTCAAGCAAGGCCTCGGGTAATCTTTTGTTCATTGTTTGATTGCATTTTCTCTTGTACACTGTGTTTGATTTATAGATGGCCGTGGAGTCGAGTGTAGGGCTCAAGCAGACTGCGTGTTCGAGCCGCCAGGCATCTGAATGCTGGAATAATGCTGATCAGGGGTTAGAATCACACTATAGTGAATATAATGAAAAAGATGAAAGCTGCCCTATCGTGAAAAAGAAAGAGAACGGGAAGAAATTTATGGCCCTTAAACAATTCTTGTGATAGATGGAGAAAGTGAAGCTTTTGAAATCAGCGTAGATGTAAGCCTCATTATTTTCTTGCAACTTGGTGTAATTTCACATCTTTGACTGTTTGGCATAATCAATACTTTGAAAAACCATCTTTCTTGATTGTATTTATTAAGACTTTCATTTCTTGATTGATATCCATTGTGTTTTATAATTTCCGGAATTATATCAGGTTCTCATTGAAATACCCTTTGCCTTTCAAGGAATGCCAAGATTAATTGGAAACCAAGTGCTTCAGGTGGTGCTGCCAAGATTCTTAATTCAGGTTGGTTAGGATTTTAAATTATGTATTCTGTTTGTTCATGGTGCCTCTACTTTCTCATGGTTCATTTCTGTGTCGGGTTTTGAACTATAAAATTTCAAAAGGCAATATGCAAGAGATGTTTCATGATCATTTTAAGGCAATGGCTAGAATATACCGAAAATGAGAAACCCTATTTTCTTTCCATTCATAATTCATACAATGTAGGTTTTTGTGTCCCTCGAAAACATCTTACATGGATTGCAATGTCCACCTACTTTACTGAATCTTGGCACATTTCATATGCATATAGAATCCCATCATCTTCCTGTTTGTTTGGTTCAACATGTTTTATATATTCTTCATTCATCTATACCTTAGTTCACTTGCTTTTTGTGCCTTAGTTTTTCCAGCTTGCCAAGGTCTCTAGGGCAAGGGCTTTTACATCTCAGCGACCATTCTAATAGGGAAGATCTGAAAATAATCTAGAGAAGATTTTTTAAAAATTAGACATCCTCATTACTATTAGAGTGTTGTTTCTTCGTGTAAATATCTTCTGTGTGAATTTCTGTTCAAATTTTTTTTAGTTGTTGATTGTTTGTGGGTTTTATTTATCCAATTTTTCTAAACATCTTAAAATGTATGTTAATAAGCATTTTTCCAGAATGAAGATTACATTCCTACCACCTATATATCATTTACAAGATGGGCATACCTAAAGTCATACTTTATTTTTGAAGGATGTTAGGATGTAGAACTGCAACAGCCACCAATAATGGTTGGTTTAGACATTGAACTTCTAAATAGCAGGCTAGTTGCTTTATTGAATTTTTAAGGATGAGAGAGTGACAACGACAATTTATTCAACTGTAAACAAAAATGCACACTATTATACAACAGGATAGTCATCCCTTAATTAACTACATTTATCAATAACACTTGTAGATTTGCTTGGATTTTTATAGTTCTACATTGACATCTGTAGACATTATAAGTTTTTTTGTTTAATTGGTCGACATTTGAAAACAAACAAACTGTTAATCATTGGCTGAGAATTTGATCAATACAATAAATTTTGCTAGTCACATGACTTTTGTGAACATTTTTGTACATATGTGTCACATCCCCATAAAAGAAGACTCATTCACGTGATCATTGCATGGATAATAAAACAAATAAATAAATTAAATATGTCAATCAAAGTCATGGGGAGACAAGTTTGGACAAAGGAATGGTCATCCATCATCCATTAAAGACCTTGGAAATTTTTAAGTTGATAGGTAAACACAGAGACTCCTCAACTCTTGTCAGCCTACTTGATGCCTAGGCTATATGAGAACTCGTGGATTGGTGGATGTACATCAAAATAGAACAGATGGCAGGAAATGCACAAAAAATGGATTCATTAAAAAGGATTTTTGAACTGTATAAGGGAGGACTGGAGACGATCCTCATTAAAAAAAGAGAGGGGGCAGGCTTGGCTGAGAAGGGAGGTGCCATTAATAGGTATGGCATCCCTTCTTCTGGCAGCGAAGACTTCAAGCTGTGTGGAAAAGAATGCCACTTAGCAGCCTTTAAACCCTCATGACCTCCATTACTAATCATTCAAGTCTTGTAGGGAAGGAGAGAAATGTGATCTCAAGGAAGAGACACCGGAGGAATGTAAAAAAGGCATGGGAAAGAGAAGATAGATGGACGTGAAGAGAGGGCAAGTGAATAAGGAGTAGAATCATGTGGAGAGGATAGAAAGGTGTTGTTATCACTCAATATTGTGCCCTTATTGAGTTATGAAAACTCAGCGTCTCAGCCTACTAGTGAAACATTGGATCTCTTCCAGGTTTGTGGGTCACCTATGATGGAAGAGAACCTCCGGAGAGGGCTGGTTCCCTTAGAACTTTACCTAATTAGACCTATGCTACTGCTTTGCCGAGGAAAAGAGTAAGGATTAACTTGAAAATAAACCTACTTCTTTCTAAGGTGATGCAACAAATTATTCTTTCAAACCTACACTGCTGTTTTAACACACAATTTCCCAAAAACCCAGCTAAAACTCACACAACTCAATTGTTTAACATGCTTACACGTCAGCATTTCATGAGAAAGTTGATATGTTTACAACTTTAGAAGGAAGACTAGATATATATTTCAAAAATAAAGAGTGTAAACTTCAGTGACATAACTCATGACCTGTATAAGACATGCTTTCTGCTTAAAGGTGTTGAAATGGGACAACAAATTTGAGGATTTAGACAAAAAATCACATAAATAAGTATCAATCATTCATACACACACAACGAAACAACCATTGAGAAGGTAAAGCCACTGAATTTTATTGATAAAACAGGTGCGTACACAGCTGCACATAAGTCTGAAAATGAGCTACAATTGATGTCCAGCAAACAAAGAACTCCAAAAGTTACAATACAATGCTTAGAGAAAAAAGAACTAACTAAAAATTGCTTCTAAAGCCTGCTTATATGCTGTTCAACAGCTTACAAAATAATAGGAGCATGTGTCGAGAGAAAAGGATAAGTCTTCACTTCATCTTGCTGGGTCAAGCTCCTTTTGGTCGTCAAAAACAGAAAAGCCTACTTTTCAGCCCCCAAAATTGCTCCAAAAGGTTGTTTTAGTGGTGAAAAAGTCATGTCTTGACCTCATGTACCATCAAGGCTCATAAAAACAGCTTCTAGATTCTCTCCACTACCCTTAAGAAGCTCAAAACTGTCACCAAACTGTCTTGACTTCTTGTCAACTGCTGCACAACCCAACAAACTGCTCTATATGCTTGGAACTGAGTTACAACTGCTCATTTAAACTTTCAACTGCTTGGAGACTTCTTCAAAACTGTTAAAAGGACATGTGTATAGATCTCTAAGGACTAAAAAGTGACACATGTTCTATATCTTAAGACTTCTTTATGCTGCCACTCCTCAAGTTTCATGGCACAGTCCTCTTACTATGACTGTCTTGTACAGTGTCACTATCCATTTTGCAAAAGACTGTTCCTTTTGAAGCTTGATACTCCTTTAATTCACTGTGCGTTGCAATCAATAACCTTTGTCATTCAACTCTGCTCATCTAGCCTCTTTTGACACTACAACCCCAAGCAGCCTACTGCAATGTATTATCACATTCATATGATAATGACTAAGTAGCAAGTGAAACACAGTTAAGAATCAATGATAATGATGTCTTCATCTCATATTTGTGCCATGAGTTAAGAACACAACTCTGCTGTTCTTGCCCTTTATCCTTAAACAGCAAAAATGCTTCACCATTACCAACTATCTATTCTTTATGCCATAGTTTCTACACAAGAAAATGAACAGATCATTGTCATCTCATGCTTATACAACTATCATGCATATCAGGGAAGAGTATTGTACATTGTGCTGACTGAGTCTCTATGAATATGCTGACGTTGAGTTTGAACCCTCAAGGCAGTGATGTCTTTGCCAAGTTATTAATGGTAGGGAACAAACATTCTTGCTTGCAGACCCTCTCTTTGCTAAGAAAGTGTAACATGACATCATGTCTTCGACAACATTCTATTCTTTTTTCATTTCCCTGTCATCATTTCTTCATGGCTACTGTCACTCCAAAACTATGTCTGCCTTCATCAGTATCCTGAGTAGAACTGCATTGTTCTAGGCTTCTTCAATAAAATATCAATGAACTCTAATTCTCAAATATCATTGAATAAATGCTGTAACATTGCCCATAGCTTGAAAACATCTGTCATTGCTCATACATAAATTGAGTTTATGTTGTCTTCTGATCAGCCCCTTCTAGAATATTCATAGTGAAATAACATATGAAGACTGTCCTAAGTTATGGAAGTGATAATATTGGCAATCAGCCTCTATTGCAATGACCAAGATCAAAGGTTGGGGTCTTCATCCAAAACTCTAAACACAAACCACTGTCTTCCTCCTTGAAGTTTCATGTCTTCACTGTTTTCAACAAATACAAATCTCTTAAGACTGGCATGTCATGTGACTGTAAGCTATTGTGCCTTTCAACCTATAAGTGACTATCTCTTCCATGCGTTCTCCTACAGCTATGTATGATTTAGAACAACCATTTTGTGCATATCCTTTAATAATAGCATTCCATGAGATCTAACAATTGATTGATTTGTTGGCATCTACTTTGCACTGATAGATACAAATAATAATATTCTGAAACAGCCCAAGAAGGAATGCTTCCATTGCTGACCGTCAACTGTATTTTCGTACATTGCTATATATGTATCATCAAAATATACCTTTCTCCTCAAAGCTGTACAGCATATAATGTTCTCCACTTCTTTGTGCATAGGATCGGGTGATGAATTCTCAGGCAACCCTTGAACATCTCTTCTGCCAACACAAACATGGAACCCTAGTAACCATGCCTCCCCTGTCTATTACATTAGCCTTACAGTTACTGCTCTAGCTCTCCATTATCTTCAGCTCATAGGTCTTAATTCTTTACTACAGTCATTAAGACCGCCTTTCAGATCATTGCTCTTTTGTGGACTTGACTGTCCTCTTTCCCTTTTGATATGATAGGACTGTACCTTTTGCTTCTCTTCACAGTCCATTATATCTGCCACTGTCATGGTTATCACATGAAATTGCACCACTGAGCTACCATCTATATCTCCAATCAGAATATACAGGCCTCCCTTTAATGTTTAGTTCAAATTCTGCCCTCTTTTAATTTGGCTTTAGCATGTGGACTCACTGTTCTTTTGATACTGTTCACTGTACTCTTGATGGCACTAATCATCAACAGATTATCCTTGGCCTTTATTTATACTGTTCTCTGCTGCTGTGCAGACTTCTTTGTAGTGACATATCATTGGTTTTCTATATGATGACTTCTTGTTTTAGTTGGAAAGCATTATCAAGCCCTAATGCAAGCAAATGTAGAGCCATGAACAGTACACCATTATCCATAGATCAGGGCATTGTCACAAATATTGTCATACACTCGATTGCATGACTGTCCCTATCACTGTTCCAAAATTGTTGCTGCTCTATCCACCAAGTGGGAAACAACCCATGCATGCAATCAATATGAAATTAAGAATGGACTTCATAATGCCCTTTGTCTATGAACCCTAGATGGTGACTAACACTGTCTTTTCTTTTCATCAGAAATGACAGTCCTTTGTGACTTATACAGTGGACTGTTTTGGTAACTGTCCCGTTTCATGACATTTGCACAATATTTTTCTTGTCGAGACTCCTCATCAACAGTCCTATGCTAGCTTATAGACCACTGATTTCAAGACTTTCTTTTAAATAAAGTCATATCCTTATCTTGGTTTCTATCATATATGTTCTACATGACTGTCATACATGCATGTAGATATGATTGCCTTCCTCAATCCATTGACTGTACTGTCACTTTTGTTATGCATTATACCTCCTCCAACAACCCCAGCTTCTCTAGATGGATTATCTATGGTATCAATACCTTTACTTGGATAGTGTGATGCAACAATATTCAAAATCCCTGTCTTTCAAAGTTATGACTGAGGCACTATCATGTTTGCACAATCTTCTTGCCTTAACAACTATCAAATGACAGAAACACAAATAATGCAAACCCTAGCAACCTGAACACATTAAATCATCACCTAAAGCATACGATTATTGAAGACCACGAGTATGAACCTTATGATAGTGATAGGACCTCATAGAATCAGCAGCCCTGTTAATCTCCTTGCCTTCCACGTGCATGCCTTTTCATGAGCTAGAAGCCATGATCTTCAGGACTCTCCCAACGTTCTCCACGAACCTGTAGTCTTACATGCTACCTCATGACATTCCTACCTGCCATGATAGCTTTGAAACAATGAACATACCCGCTTAATATTCTGAAAACTTCCACGTGCACGTTTATATTTGACAAAGTCTCAAGAACGTGGCTGTAAAGGTCTGCAATGTGTCTTGGCCTGAGAAGAAGACTGTAACCTCCATGCCTTGAAGGGAGGAAGACTTACACAACAGCTGGGCAACAAAACCCTATAACCTCTAAGAGTCTTGACATATTCAAAACAAGGAAAACCCTTTTTGTTATGCACGTGAGCTTATAAAATTGATAAGGTCATTAAATGGCTTTAAACAAGCTTATGGATATTTGAAACCACGACCTAAACTATAGCATGACTCAAGCTCCCTTCAAAAAGGTCTGCACCCAAATGTATGCACATAGCCATTTGATAGCATTGAGCATTAAAAGCTTTTGACTAAAACTCTTTAAAGCACTTAATTTCCTTAGAGATAAACTAGTAAATTATAAACAATCACGAGCAGCTTGGTGTGACCTATTTAGACCAAAGGACAAAATAGGTTAACATGTAGACAAATGGCATTGGAGGCGTTGAAGCTAGACTCCACAATATTAGGCAGCATCCTCCCTGCTCGTGCAGAAGTGAGAGCATTGGAACGAATTATCGATTGCCATCCAAGCATAAGAAGTTATACATAAAGCGATGAGATTATTGCAGCTGAGCGCTGGAGAAAGGCACATCCAAGTTGAACGAAATCTGTTAAGGAAACGTGGTCAGTTGGAATGCGATGATAGCAGGATATGTGCAGTATGGTGGTTTTTAGAAGAAATGCCTCAAGAAATGTGGTATTATGGACAACAATAGTTGCAGATTATGCACAAAATGGAAGTGTTGAAAAGACTCAGAAGTTTCTAGGAAAAATGCAGTTGGCTAGCGTAAAGCCAAATTCCGCAACAGTTGCCCATATCCTCCTTGCGTATGCTAAAATGGGAGTATGGGAATGGGAGATAGACCTCTGTCAAAGAATAAGGATGGAATTTTTATCAGATGCTAGAGTTACAGTTGGCATGGTGGACGTGAAGATCAAAGGAGGACTCCAAGACATGATATACCGAAACCGATTTGCTAAACAAACACTCCAGGTAGCATTTAGCATAGGTAACCTCTTTTTTTATCATTCTCTACTTGTTCTCAGCTGGGTTATTCTATTTTCTGATCTGAAAGCACCCTTTTTAATAATTAAAAAATAATGGTTAAATGGTTCATCAGCACTTTGGCATTGTTTCGGGTGAAAACAAGGCCATCTCAAAATGATAAAGTCTGATTTAGTTTATGATACTTCTAACAGAATTAAGTCTATTATTCTTGAAGGTTGTCATGGGTAGAGAGGGATATGTGTTTTGTTAAAAGTTATTATGTATGGTCTTTAAATTGTAGGATCAAGATTTAGTTTGGATGAAGTGTATAGTAAAATATTATTATTTATTTTCATGGTGTTGATTGTTAATAATTCTATTACTAATTTTTATTAAATCTGATTTAGTGGGACATAATCATGAGTTAAGGTGAATATTGATTTATAACATTTAATAATTGAAATCATAAGATAAATAATATTATTATTTTTATTAAGGGTATATTTAATATTATAACTTAACAAGCATAATTCTTTTACCTATCTTCAATATGACTTTGGCATTAATCATATTTTAAACAAGTTTATCATTACTTTTGTATGTCTCCTTATAGTTGGACAATGCACTGTAGTTTACTTGGTGTACTTATCTTGAAGACAACAATTTTAAGGACTATGACAATGTTATTAGATATGAAGTTTTGTTTAATAAGTTCAAGCACAAGACTAATGGATGAGCTTAAAACATGAGTTCCATATAGTTGGTGATTATATCAAGGAAAATATGATGATATGATTGAAATCTTACCATGTTGTCTAGTATCTGTAATTACAAGAAGCATTTGGTTACAAATGTCAAGTGCAAAAAATTACCTAATCCAAGAACCAAGATATTACTAAAATAATGGGTTACACAATAAGGAAAATGAATCTAGAACGTTAAGAATACTATTATTACTAATATTATAGTGTATATCCTTGCATGGAGATACAATGAGCCAAGTGTTGCCAATTGTCTAGAGTGTGAATCGAACATTGATCATGCTTAACACAAATCTGTAAACGAGGTTCAAAAGGAATTTATGTGGCTTTATTATGATGATGTCATATATTATTATGATACTCGATATTATTGAACCATTCAGAATTAGGACCCCATCGAGACCATTCAGAATTAGGACCCCATTGGGAGCCTTATTGAGGCTTTTGCATTATTAATAGTGTGACTATACAATGGCTATTGACCTCTTAAGAACAATAGCCCCGATATGTGAACTATCATGGGAACTAAGGAAGGGGTTTTGTGGTTGTGTTCAATGATGGTATGTTTGTGTGTAGGAATCATGGCTAAGACAATGATACACCTAGGCTGTATTACCTATGAGGTTTTCGATACTTATGATATTGGAAATATTAGATGTAGCATTACATTGAGAAGATATCAAGATATATTGTATCATAGACCATTTGGAAATTCTATTGCAGTGGCAATAGGTGTAATAAATTTATTTAATTTATTTTTATCCTCCTTACTAAATACAATAATAAGACATGCTATATGATTCTATAATGGTATTTAGATATTGGGAAAAAGGCTTGCAATGGCTATTCGATATGAATTGACCTCTTGAATATAACACCCTCTATAGTTAATTTATTGTGTGAATTCAGAATAGAAGTGTTTCCCTATGTGCTGGGTAAACTGATGTAATTCATGTTGAAGCTTAGCCCCTATGTTGATAAAACAAACCTTGGGATGTTCAAGTGGGGTTATGAACAATATTGGTAGAGTATGATTAAAGACATTAATATACTTAAAGGAATTGTCATAGTATGAGTTGAAAAATGGTGAACTTACTTATGATTTCCTAACTACTATCAACTATTATTAGTTGAAGGGAATTAAAACCTTGATTATTAGAACCCATGTGTGGATCATTTGAAAGACCTTGTAAGGAGAACTATGTGTGAATTTGATATGTTTGGAAGCAGGTATGTAGGTGGTCCTTGGAAAAAAGATGCCTCTACGACTTCAAGTCCGTAGGGGGAGGGTCTAGGGGGAATAACTCCCAGATATTGGGGTTGTTCCTAATTGGTTGAACCTTCTCTTTTCAGTTGGATTCAGATGAGGTGAATGGGTATTAGATGGTTATGAAAGAAAAACTGATAACTTCTATTCAATTCATAACGTGTATTTGAAGAGTAAGCTAAAGGAAAGGAATGACTTGGACTTCTTGGTGGTGGTTACCTGTTGAATTGAGCTCACCTTGTGTTGGTACTAAGTGAATTCTTTTATGTATTGTGAATATTAGCCTCATACTTAAATGACTATGTAGAGGCTTCTAATTCACTCAATTGTGATCTACTTATTGTACATTAAGAATCCATCTTCTAGTTATAATGCTAAGCATGGGTCTAGGAGCAGTACTATTATGCTTAAGATTGATAGGTGTCTAGGGGTAGTACTATGCTCGAGATGTATAGTAGTCAAGGAGTAGTAGTATTATGCTTGAGATTGACAGGTTTCTAGGGGCAGTACTATGCTCGAGATGGATAGTAGTCAATGAGTAGTACTATTATACTTGAGATTGACAGGTGTCTAGAGGTAGTACTATGCTCGAGATGTACAATAGTCAAGGAGCAATACTATTATGCTCGAGATTGATAGGTGTCTAGGGGTAGTACTATGCTCAAGATGGATAGTAGTCAAGGAGCATTCTAAGCCAATGATGGCCAACCTTGGTTGCTTAGTTGTTTGATGGATTGTAGGGAAAAGAGTTTCTAATTAAGAATAAGTAGATAACAATTGGACCAACCTTATAGTATAGTTTTGTCATATCTTGATGTGGAAATGGTATACTTGACCCTATTGAGTTGAGGGTGGACCCCAAGTATAGTATGAGATGCATTGAATCCTCTTCCTAGTTGTCTGATTGTGTAGAAGACTGGAGAAAAGATGGGACCCACGGTTTAGTGCACAATGCACCGACACTCATTTCATATCTGAGATGTACTAAGGGCAAGTATGTGATAGCTAATGTGAATACATGTTGCGAGACACTGTAGTATATGTGATATGTATGAGCCCATCACTAATGTACTTGTGATGTGCATATGAATTAGTCACCTTGTGTATAAGTGACGTATGCTACAACTAGTCATTGTGTATATGTGGTGTATGCTGGAGCTAATCATTAGGTATACGTGACATATGATGGAACTAGTCACTGTGTATAAGTGATGTATGTTGAAGCTAGTCATTGGGTATGTATGATGTATGTTGTAGCTAGTTACTGTGTATACATGACGTATGTTGGAAACATTCACTATGTAAATGTGATGTGTAAGAGCTAGTCACCTTGTGTATATGTGATGTATGCTCGAGTCACTCCCTATGGGAATTGGGGAATTATGGAATGATATGATCCTTGAGTATTTGTGTATTTTTCCACACTATTGATTGGTAATGTTTGGTATAAAACCAACACTTTATGGTGATTTGCTATTGTTATATTACGATTGGACTATGTTTTATAAATAGTCATAGTTTAAAGAGAGATTAGAGATCTCATACAACAGGAGAGAATAAACTCCCTCTAATACTGTGGGGCGAACTACGAAGCCTCTGATTTCCCATGAAAGGGATACATAGGCAGGGTCATCAAGAATGAACCCTTGAGGCTTAGGTCTGGGTCTAGGAATGACCTAGTAACCTTGGGAGCTTAGCACTCCCATGTGTATGAAAGTAAGTGGCGACGTCTAGTTGATGCCACCATGGTAAATGAAGAAGTTTTGAAGTTAACACTTCTAAACTACATGGATGATGTTCATGATTAAGTTTTGTATTTATCTTGAATTGATTTAAAAAAAAATTGGTAGCAACTGAGGGGCAGTTGCTACAATATGTCTGGTTCTTGTGATGACCTCAAGAGAGTGCTACATAACCACATTGCTATTTGGCTTATTATTGATAGTTAGTACTTATGTGAAAGGTGTAAATTTGTTAGAAATGTGCCTCATTGAGAAACTATCATTCCGTATGAGTGGTGGCCTTGTAACAATTAGTGGGTTTTATTCAATCCACATTTTCTTAGTTTGGTTATTTTTTTGAATTATTATAATTTCATATTGTTCTAAGCTACTTTCTATTTATCATATTTTTTTGTTGGCTTTTTTTAATGTTGGAGTTCCTTGTTTTGTTTAATAATATAGTTATTTAATTTAATATATCTATAAATTATTTTTACTGTGATTGTGAACTATTTTAATGGATTTTGAAAAAACATATTTTATATTATTTAGGTGGCAGTTGTTTTTTCATTTGGATTGTTGTTATTTAGTCTATGGTTATTTTATTTAGTAATTCGCAAATAATAGTAATCTAATTTTTAAAATTGTGGAGTCTTATTTAAAGTTATTTTTTGTTATTATAGAAACTCAATTCTTGTTTTTATATTTGGTGGATTTTATCAAATCCCATTATTTTAGTTTGGTCATCTATTGATATTAGCTTGAAATTGCTCCAACACGTATTTTCATCATTTTGAATAATAGTTTTTATTATTATAAAGTCTAGTATGTATTTTTCTTTTTTCTTTTATATACAAGTTGTTATGGGGACAAATTTCTTTAATATTAATATAAAAAGAAAAATATGTTAAGAGTCCACTAATGTATCTATGCAAGGTAGGTTATTATTCTTATTTTATAGGTGTGACATGTAAACCTAAGGGTATAGAGTTTGTAGGCTCGCCAAGATTTTTTCTTTTCCAAAAATTGTTTCTAACTCTTATTTTCATCATTTTGAACACTAGTTTTTTTAATAAAATCTAGGATATATTTTTATTTTTTGATATACAAGTTGTTGTCATGGGGGCAAACTCCTTTTATATTAATATAAAAATGAAAATACATTTTAGTCCACTAATGGATATATCCAAGGTAGGTTATTATTCTTATTTTATAGGTGTGACATGTAGACCTAGAGGTATAGAGTGTGTAGGCTCACCAAGATTTCACCTTTCCAAAAATGATATTAACCTTCAAGGCTTAATATTTTTCTCATCACCATTAGATGTATATTCTCCTCATGTATGATTACGTAGTTATACAAAGAACCTCCAACCTACTCCCATAGTTTGTTGTTTTGCCCCTATGTGAGTAGTGAGTTGTTATTTTCACAATGCATCCACAAATCTTCGAAAGAGTATGAGATCAATCCTTTTCATCGCAAGTTCATACCTATTTTCATATTTGTGTTGTTTATGACAACTTTAATGGGGAAGACTCTTGATGTCATCCTTGTTCTTGGTTATAACATATTACTCTATGGCTTTTATGGCATCACATCTATAATTCCTTTGGATTTAATTTACTACCATCAATTTAGCAATGCTCATCTTAGAGGATATCAATGATGTTGGACAAGAAAATTTCTAATCATTTTCTAGTTGTGTAGATGTGCTTCTTGCATTGCCAAGAAGTTATTCCCAATTATCATTCAAATTGCCTTTGTTGCATGCAATGACCTTATACAAAAATTTCATCTTAGCTACTTAGGTAGAAATTTTTTTCTATAGTCATAGTTTCCATGGGGAGAGATCTTAAAAGGCATTTTTAGCTTTGAGTATAAAGTAGAATGTCATTTTTATGCCCGTCTACTACCCATGATTTTCCTCTTATCTTACTAAGATTTATCACACAAAAAGTTATTTTCCAAGCCACACAAGTTAGTTGTTCCTATACTTTAGGTTGTGTTTCTAATTATTCTTGGAGGCCAATTCCATTCCAAGAATTTGAATGTCAGTCATAATGATTTCTTCAATTTTTTTGATTATGCAATTTTCCAATGTGAATGTAGCTTCCCTATAACAATGTTGAACTAAATAATTGTCCATCTTATTTAGAATCAAGCATATTTGTGCCAATTTATTTTTGAATTTTTGATTTGGGGTATTTCTCTTTAGCATGACATTGTTGGTGATCAATGAATCACCCTCAATTTTGAAATCAATCTTTTTGTTCTCACACATTTCCAACCCTACCAAAAAGCTTGAGATTTGGCTTCATAGTTATTCTTAGTGATATGTTATAGAATCTACAAAAATTAAAGTGTCGTGCTCATCCCTAAGTATGTAAATTGCATTGGATTCCCTTGGGTGCCTCAAGAGTGTAATGAAATATGAAAATGCAAATAACACTTCATAATAATGTCATATGATTATATAACCCAAGCAAAACAAATATTTAGGGGAAATTTTCACAAACCAAAAGTATAAGATTTTAGATAAGAATGAGAAGAAACTTATGGTCCTGAAACAACACGTGCAACAGACGAAGAAACTTCATGGACTCATAAGACAAGGCAAAGAAACTAAAGCCTTTGAAATCAACGTACATGTAAGCCTCATTATTTTCTAGCAACTCAGTATAATCTCACTCATGTCTTTGACTGTTTGGCATAATCAATATTTTGAAAAACCGTGTTTGTTCCTTTCTTGATTTATTGTGCAAAATTTCTAATCGCTTGGTTGTTTTGGGATATGAAGTTTGAAATAGAATAATTCTTCGTCCTTCTTGTATCTATTAATAATTTCATTTCTTTATAGATTAACTAGTAGTTAAAAATAACATGAAGCTGAAATTTACAGGGTTTCGACTGATATCCATTTTGTTTGGAGGAATGCCAAGATTAACTAGAAACCAGGTGCTTCAGCTGTTGCTGCCAAGATTCTTAATCCAGGTTGGTTAGGACTTTCAATTCTTAGATTGTTAATCCAGGTTGGTTAGGCTTTTCAATTCTTAGATTGTTAATCCAGGTTGGCTAGGCTTTTCAATTCTTTACATAATATCACTGTTTAAGACAAATTTATTCTATTCGTTCACGACACCTCTACTTTTTCATAGTTTTTTACGTGTCTGGTTTTGAACTATAAAATTTCAAAAGGCAATATACAAACTTGATATTTCTGAAATGGTAAAAAGACTTCTTACATTAACATGAAAAAAGTTACAATATAAAAGGAAGTAGAAACCTACTATAGATATTAAAAAAACTACCTACTATCTACCTACCGACTACTGTAGCAACAGTAGATTACATTTGACCATTAATATAAATATATAATAATATTCTAACACCCTCCCTTAATGGTCAATCGGTCAAAAACACCAAGTTGCCCCCTGAATTTGACAAATTTATTCGGGCTCAGAGACTTGGTGAGAATATCTGCAGTCTGATCCATTGTTGGAACATACTGCAGCTGAACTGATCCGTCTTCTACCAGCTTGCGGATGTAGTGACAATGAAGCTCAACATGCTTGGTACGTTCATGGAAGATTGGATTTTTGGCCAGTTTGAGCACCCCTTGATTGTCAGTGTACAAGGGAGAAGGACCTGCTTGTGACATGTGCATGTCAGAAAGCATCCGACGGAGCCAAACTGCCTCATATGCTGCTTTAACTGTTCCTCGATATTCGGCTTCGGTCGAGGAAAGAGGCATTGCTTGTTGCTTCTTGCTGGTCCATGTTACAACACCTGTACCCAAACTGAATACATATCCAAAAGTAGATTTTATGTCATCCACTGAACCTGCCCAATCTGAATTTGTATAACCAATCAACTTTGGATCCTTGCATCTGCCATATAGAATGCCATAATCTGAAGTGCTCTTAACATATCTCAACACTCGCTTTGTTGCAAGCCAATGATCAACTTTTAGAGCTGTCATGAAGCAAGAAATGTAGCTCATTGCAAAACTGATGTTAGGTCTAGTGGCAGTGAGGTAGATGAGATTGCCTACTAGTTGCTTGAATGTCGTTTCATCAACCAGAGGTGAATCAGAGTTGGATGATAACTTCAACCCCTTCTCCATAGGTGTGGAGGTAGGTTTGCAATCCTGCATCCGAAATTTGTCAAGCAGACTCCGAGCGTATTTAGACTGAGAGATAAAGATACCATCAGCAGTCTGCCAAACTTCAATACCCAAACAATAATGGAGAAGCCCCAAATCTATCATGTCAAAAGCCTGACACAAGTCTTGTTTGATTGCTGCAATCAAATTGGTTGAACTGCCAGTAATGATCAAGTCATCAACATAGACAACAAGAAAGAGAATATCATTACCAGAGTGTTTGACATACAGATTAGTGTCAGAAGGGCTGCGCTGAAAACCATGATCAACCAAGTACTGATCAATCTTGATGTACCATGCACGGGGAGCCTATTTCAGTCCATAGAGCGCTTTCACGAGCCTACATACCTGATGTTCTTTTCTGGCAACCTTGAAACCAGGAGGTTGCGTCATGTAGACTTCTTCCTGCAACTCACCGTTGAGAAAGGCACTCTTGACATCCATCTGATGAACTGTCCATGCGAATTGGGCTGCAATAGCGAGAAGAAGACGAATTGTGCTCATCTTTGTAGTAGGAGCAAAAGTCTCCTCGTAGTCACTGCCCTCCCGTTGTGTGAATCCTCGAGCGACTAATCTGGCCTTGTATTTATCCAAAGTGCCATCAGCATGATACTTGACCTTATAAACCCATTTGCAGCTAATAGGTTTCTTCCCAGGAGGAAGATCAGAGAGATCCCAAGTGTGATTCTTCAGAAGACTATGGTATTCTGTCTGCATAGCCTTTTCCCACTCTGGAATTCCTTTAGCCTCTGAATATGTCTGAGGCTCATAGATGTTGGCCATAAGAGCATAATTGACTGTGTGTTGTTGCTTGCTCTTGCTGCGAGTTGATCTACCCTCAATGAGTTCATCATTATGAAGATCTCCGATAGTCTTGAGCCACCATTTAGGCCGACGAGTAGAAGTACCAACATCTGGAGTAGGAGAAACAACATCTGCTGGGATGTCTGGAATAATGTCATCTGGATATGAATCCTGAGGAAGATCAGGTGGTGCTATTTCAGGACCGGTAGACTCCTCATCTTCAGAGTCAGAATGCTCTGAAGCCCTCCCATCAGGGGAACCAAGAGGAAGACGAACACCATCATCAGGAACCTGCATAGGCCGATCCTCAGGGCTGGTAGTAGGAACAAATGGACCAGTAGTCTCATCAATCACAACATCGCGACTGAATATGAGACGACCTGTCTCCACATCAATCAACTTGTATGCCTTGTGATTGTCGCTGTAACCAGTAAGCATAAGCTTCTGGCTTTTGGAGTCCAACTTGGCACGCTTGGCGTCTAGAATCCATACATGAGCTATAGAACCAAAGACTTTCAGATGGCCCACTTTAGGCTTACGTCCTGACTAGGCTTCTTTTGGAGTCATCTTCTTAACGACCTGTGTAGGTGACTGATTCAGGAGGTAGACGATAGTATAAACTGCTTCAGCCCAGTATTTATTGGGTACATGCCTGTACTCTAGCATAGAACGAGCCATTTCAGTAATGGTGCGATTCCTACGTTCAACAACACCATTCTGCTGAGGGGTGTATGGTGTGGTGAGTTGGCGTTTGATACCGTGTTTAGCACAAAAAGTAGAGAAGTCAGTAGAACAAAACTCCCCCCCATTATTTGACCTTAGAGTAACAATGTGAGAACCTGATTCTTTCTCAACCAAGGCCTTATACTGCTGAAATGTACTGAACACATTTGATTTGTTTTTCAAAAAATACACCCACATTTTTTGATTGAAATCATCCAGAAAAAGTAAAAAGTACCTGGACCCAGTAATAGATGGAGTGTTCATTGGTCCACATACATTAGCGTGAACCAATTGAAGTACCTTGGAGGCTCGCCAAGAATCACCATCTGAGAATGGTGTCTGATGCTGCTTTCCAGCTTGACAGGCTCCACAAACTCCATGATTTTGAGTTTGGATCTCAGGTAGACCAGCAACCAAACCCTCCCGAGACAGTTGAGAGAGATAGTGCACATTCAAGTGCCCATAACGTTGATGCCAAAGTTTGCTGATGGAAGTACTTTTTGCTGCCAGAGCGTGCTCTTGAGAATCACCGGAATCAGCAAGTCGATACGGACCATGATCCTCAAGTCCCATAGCAATTGTAGTATGAGTTGCCTTATCAACAATGCTGCAAGTGGACGAACTAAATATAACATCCAACTGAGGAGAATGCTTCATTATCTGGCTGACAGAGAGAAGATTATGTTCCATGCCTGGAACATAGTAGACATCAAGAAAGAGTAAATTTCTTCCTCCATAATGAATCTGAACATTGCCCTTACTGGCAACTGTGTACTCTTCACCGCCTCCAAAGATCACTGAATCAGTGAATGGTTCATATTTGGTGAACCAATCTCGACGATGAGTAAAATGCCGAGAAGCCCTTGAATCAATATACCAGGCAAAAGATTGGACTTGATCTGTAGTTCTCTTGGCCATAAAAGCATAGAATGCAGACTCTTTCTGCTCAGTGTGCTTCGCGACATTTGCCTTTTGTTGAGACCCTCCCTGCTTCTTTTGTTCAGAAGCCATCCGGATGCGACAATCAGCCTTTATGTGACCATACTTATGGCAATAATTGCATTGAACGTTCTTTTTCTTCTTGCTGTCCGGAGAAGAACCAGAGCCTTTTGGTTGAGAAGATTGAGCCTTCCCTTTGTTCTTAGCAGAAGATTTGGCAGAGAACGCTTGCTCTGTGGAGGTGGAATTGGAACTGCTTCCAAACTGTTATCGCCAGCGATCCTATTGCAAGAGCTTGGTGCAAAGATCTTCAAATTTGAGATCAACATTGGTGGAGGTGATATTCAACGTCTCAATGAAGTGCTCATACGATCGTGGAAGACTTTTCAGAGTAATGACGACCATGTCTTCTTCCTCCATTGTTCGACCAATCGCCTCCAACTGATCACGAATGTCCTTAATCTTCGTGAGATGTTCCTGTAAGGACATTTTCTCATCCATCATGATGGAAAAGAGCATGTTCTTGAGAAAGAACGCTCTGCTCTTGTCGGAGGTTTCATGAAATGCCTTCAAATGATCCCAAATTTCTGAAGCAGTTTTGCCAGACGGTACCGGAGGTAGCTGCTCATCCGTGACTGAGAGTTTGATGAGCATAACGACTTCCCAGTTGCATTCATCGCATTTGTCCTGTTCCTTTCCGACTACAGTGGGACGAGCTGAGTTCCCCAAAACGATCTGATCGAGGCAACGATATTCGAAGATCGTAATCATGCGCTGCTTCTAGGTGTTGTAATTCTTCTCGTTGAACTTCTGGCTGCTTTCAAGCATTATGTTCGTCAGAGATGCCATCACGTACTTTGAGGTCGAATTGGTGAAGGAAAAACAAAAACAAAAAATGCACAAATACAAAGGTGAAACCCTAGCACGGATTTCGAGGCACGTTGATGACGAAAACCAGAAGAATAGAAGAGTACCCAAAAAAGAATGCTGAAAACCCAAAATTTTTTTTGACTACCCAAAAAATTTCATCAACACCCAATGGCACAAATTTCAAGGCATAGAAACCGAGGTACCCAGAAAAAACGGAAGACAACCTAGTTTAGATCTTGAAAAACCCAAAAGGAAACTCCAATAAAAAAAAAAAATCGACTTGTACTTGAGGGTCAAAACCCTAGTCGAAGTTTCAGGCGGCCATGAATGAACTAGATCAAAATTTTTTTGCAGAAAATGCCAAAAATCGCGACCATAAAGGAGGCAAAAGCGCGCCCAGCAGTGATGGAAAAACGCAGCCAGAAGTCTGCAGATTGCGAAAAAAAGAAGGCAAACAACGTGGCCTAAAAAATGCAGAAAATCGCGTCAGATCTGAGATTAAAAAAATGCACCAAAACACAGAAAAAAGGACGCGAAAACGCATTTTGGGTGCCCTCCAAATGCAGACAGAACTAAAAAAATGCGATTAGGTGGCGCAAAAAAAAGTCGTGCCCACAAACTAGGGCAAAAAATGCCTTTTTCTAAGCCCGCGATTTTAAAAAACGCTTGTCTTCAGATCCGTGCGACTTCAAGAACAAGCACCACGATTTTGTAGCACCCAGAAACCCTCCAAATTTGTAGAGAAGGGTTTTGATTTTTAATGAGAAAAACTCATATAAAAATCAGAAAACAAGAACGCACAGGCACATTAATTTTTTTTTCAAGATTACAGCCAAAAGAAGGCTCACGAAATTTCCAGAAACCCTAATAGGCTTTGATACCATGAAATGGTAAAAAGACTTCTTACATTAACATGAAAAAAGTTACAATATAAAAGGAAGTAGAAACCTACTGTAGATATTAAAAAAACTACCTACTATCTACCTACCGACTACTGTAGCAACAGTAGATTACATTTGACCATTAATATAAATATATAATAATATTCTAACAATTTCATCATCTTTTTTACGATAATGGTTAGAATATAAAGAAAATGAGAAACCCCATTATCTTTCCATTCATCATTCATACGATATAGGTTTTTTGTGTCCCGTGAATACATCTTACATGGGTTGCAATGTCCACCTACTTTACTGAATCTTTGCATAACCACGTTTCATATGCGCATACAATCCCATCATTCTTCATGTTTGTTAGTTTCAACATGGTTTATATATTCCTCATTCATCTATACTAGGAGTTCACTTTCTTGTTTTTTTACCTTAGTTTTTCTAGCTTGCCAAGGTCTATAGGGCAGGGGCTTTTACATCTCGCGACCACTCTAATAGGGAAGATCTGAAAGCAACCTAGAGAAGATTTCTCAAAAATTATACATCCTCATTATTGTTGGGGCTTTGTTCCTTCATCTAAATATCTTTTGTGTGAATTGTTGAAGAATTTTTTGGTTGTTAATTGTTTATGGATTTTATTTATCCAAATTTTCTGGGCATCCTAGAATGTATGTAAATAAGCATTTTTAGAATGAAAATTACATTCCTACCACTTTATATTATTTATTAAGATGGGCATACCTAGAGTCATACTATAACTTCTAGAGGATGTTAGGATGTAGAATTCCAACAACCACTAATAATGGTTTGATGATTTAAACGTCGAGAGTTTGTGGGCTACTACTACTTGACAATGCATGGCAAGAGATAGTTGGGTGGACATCTTCTAATTCTTCTACCATCACTACACCCTCTTCTTCATCCATATCTTCATCATACATAACCTAAATGTAGAATAATTTATTCTTAGCATATTTACGTCCTTTATTGTAGTTTCCATCACAATCGAAACATAACCCTTTTGCCCTTTTCTCTTCAATTTATTGAGATGGAAATCTTATAGGTTGAGGCAATGATGATGAAGGGGCCCTCCAATCTCCCTTGCTAGGGAATTCCTCCCTTCTATTAGCCAAAAAAGTTCTTCTGCTTGCCTTGCCATTATTGTGGCTTGGGATGTAGAACTTGGAAAAAACATGCATACCTCATATTTGATGTGGTCCTCTAAACCCCCAACGAATAATTCCTTCATATTTTCCTCTGTAATATTATTCCCTCTTAAGGATAAGTATTAAAATTGATAAATATAATAAATAACCAATACCTATTTGCCTTAACTTGGTAAGTTGGTTGAAGTAGCTATCCATAAGATTGTCTCCATAATGTGCAGTGAGCTCCTCTTGAATGACTAACCACATGACCACACAACCCTTATTTTTCTTCTAAATTCATGATTCTAAATGAATTGTTCTAGTTCCAAGTATAAAGATGCCATCGCCACCTTTTGTTGACAAGGAATATGATGAAGATCAAAGGACTACTCCATTTGGCATTGCCAATCGGTTGGGTCCTTGCAATAAAACTTTCTCATATCCACTTTTGGTGTGAAATTCCTAGGCATGGGTTTACTTAAGTGTGGATCCATCTTGAAATTTGAGTCAAAACCCATAAAAATTAAATCCCTTAGAAGTATTATCTCTATCTTTTTATGTGAATATTCTTCCTTATAATTCATACCACACATAAGGGAATTCATTTTCCTTGATAATGCATTCATCATCTTTTATCTCATTCTTTAATAATGAATTTTTTCCTTAACCTTGGTGATTTCATCACTACGAGTAGTATTCTTAATCTCTATCTCATCCTTGTCTGGAGATTTTCCAAGTGTGACCAAATTCTTTTTGCCACTTGTTGCAAGGCCCACCATGATGGAATAATAATAATTTTTTAATAAATCACACAAAACAAGTTCAAAGACACACCAAGCAATCATGTAAGAAGTTTACCTAGTTATGTGTAACAATTGATGTTTTATTGGTGTATATTGTTGATACAATTCTATCAAGAGATGTTCCTTGATGTGTGCTAGATAATTCTAGATAACCATAATGAACTATGGTTTTTCCTTTAATAAAAAACCTTGAGACACAAAACTTGAATTTTCTACACTCAAGTTGATAAATTGCTACTTTTATGCTAGTCATTGCAATAAAGACAAAGGGGTCAAGGTGAGTCCAAAATAAAAGGGAAATGTCCAAGGAATGCAATTTTTACCTTTACATTTATATAAATGATAAGTGATAAGTACATCAAGAGGTATTAGAGAGTTTGGCTATTATAATTGTGATTGATTTTTATTTTTTATTGGTTAAATATGCACTATAACTAATGTGATAGAATCCAAACTTGTTAATGAAATGATGTTTGGATAGTAGAGGGAAATTGATACATAGTCTTATGACACTCAAAATGAATTTACACTCACAATTTGGTCTTTTTGGTGTAGTTGTGTCCTCATAGCACACATGACATTTTCTATTATAAACTTGTAGGATTTATTTGCCTTTGCTTGTACTTGTGTTTGAAAGAGGACTAGCATTGAAAATCATCTTAAGGATCTATTGCATGTTTAGAGGGAAGGCTTACAACTTCATTGATAATGGGTTAGATGTTGATACATCATAATGTGATACTAATGTAATAGTGTATATAAAGTTATGTAATATAATCTTTTGACAAAGCTTTTAAATCATGAGTACAAAAGACCTAGGATTATATATAAATGCAAGATCCTAGATCCTCAATGCATAATGTTTTGGCACATAAGTTGACAAACAATGATTATATTCTAAAAGGATCAACTTAAAGATTAGGAAAATATAATTTCAAAAAGCGAGGACTATAATGCAACACAAATTAGTCTAGGGGACAAGTTGTATCCAAAATTTAGTCTAAGATAAAGGAAAGGATGTAGGCAAGGTTATTATGAACAATTGCGAGTTATGAATCACTAGTTAATTAATAGATTCAAGACTAGGGTTAATACATGTGGTAAAATAGTTTAATGGAATAACTTGCACAATAGAAGAATATAATAGGAAATATAGAGCAAATACTTGATAATAATAATATAGAATAACAAGCCACTTTGAGGGGGGAAAACCTCCAAATATCTCTAATGAGAACACAATTCACAATTCGATGATAATAAACTAACCACCAGTTCCTATATATACCATGTACTTATGCACTAGATGTCATACGAGCCAACTTAGATACACAATTATAACACTTAGGATGATTTAAAAATCCAAATCAAAATATAATGATCATATGAATAAATAAAGAGTTAAGGTAGCCACAAGCCGACTACTCATAACCCTATTAACACTTTAAGATTAAGGATGTAACATGCCCCCTTCTTTAGAGAAGCCTTGTCCTCAATGTTGATCAACCAAGAATACTTCAAAAAATCTTTATTTTCCCATGTGCCATCTTTGATCAAATAATCCTTCCACTGGATGAGGACTTTTGTAATTGTTTGTCATCCCAATGTTGGATCCAAAATGACTCTTCATTCTTTGTCTAGCTCTTGTAATATTGTTTGGGGTGAAACTTTGTGCTCATTAGCCTTCAACCAAGCTAGATACATTGAATATTGAATGTTTCTTTGTTGACTTAGATAGCTCCGACTTGTATGTTACATTGTTTGCCCTTTGTGAACCCTCATACATGGTGGGTTCTCGCTTATTATCCGATTTTTGATGTTTCAAGGATTACTTATATGGATTTTTCTTGTATTGGATATGGTTGTTAGCTAACCTCATCATATTATGTACATATATGAGAGAAGTGATGGATGGTGGTGGATTCTTTGGTAATTGAAAGGATTGACCTTGATCACTAAAAACCCCTTAACTTGAGAGTTTGTGGGCTACTGCCACTTGATAGTGCTTGACAAGAGATCATTGGGTAAACATCTTCTAAGTCTTCTACCATTACAACACCCTTTTATTCATCCACTTATTCCTCATAGGTACCTCAATGTAAAATTATTTCTTCACAACACATTTATTTCCTTTATTGTAGTTTCCATAAAATTGAAACATAAACCTCTTCCCCTTTTCTCTTAAATTTTTTGAGGTGTCAATGTCATAGGTTGAGGCAATGATGATGCAGCACCCCTCTAGTCTCCCTTGCTAGGGAATTCCTCTCTTCTATTAGCCAAAAAAGTTTTTCCGCCTACATTGCCATTATCATGGATTGGGATGCAAAACTTGGAGAAAACATGCATATCTCATACTTGATGTGGTCCTTTAAACCACTAAGGAATAATTCCTTCATATTTTCCTTTGTAATATTATCCACTCTTAAAGATAAATGTTTAGAATTGATAAATATATTAATTGACCATACTTCTCTGCCTTAGCATGGTAAGTTTCTTGAAGTAGTTATCTATAAGATTGTCTCCATAATGCATAGTGAGATTCCCCTTGAATGACTAACCACATGACCACATAACCAATGATTCCAAATGAATTGGTCTATTTGCAAGTATAAAGATGCTATTACTACCTTTTGTTGACAAGGAATATGATGAAGATCAAAGAACTGCTTAATTGGTATAGCCAATTTGTTGTGTCATTACCATAAGACTTTCTTATATCCAACCTTGGTGTGAAATTCCTAGGCACATGTTTATGTAAGTCTTGTTCCATTTTGAAATTTGAGTCAAAACCCATAAAAATCACATCCCTTAGAAGTATTATCTTCCATATTTTTGTGTGAATTTTCTTCCTTATAGTTCATACCACACAAGGGAATTCAAGTATCTAATACCAATTAGCATAATTTTATTTGGACTATATTCCGCTTTATTATTTTTTGAATACATTCCACGCTTTATATTGATAATTTTTTATGTTAACAAATGGGTTTAATTCTTAGACCATGTGTGTTTTCTTCAATCTTGACTTTCTTTCCTTGGTCATTTGCTGATAATAATATTTACAATTGTTTTAACTTTTAAGCTTTATTTTATTTTAAATCTTATGTTTTTTTCTTTTGATTTTTTTGAGTTTTGGTTAGATGTGGTCTTTGCTCTTTTTGTTTCAATTTTTACAATCCCCATTTGCTCTTAATGAGTTTTCTTGGCATGGATATTTGTAAACATTAATTTATTTCAAAGCTTGTTTTGATCTTTTTAAATAATTTGTTGGAAACGTTTCTTGTCCATGCCTTTTTTCTGTTTTGCTCATTTGGATTTCTCTTGATGCAAGTATCTAATACCTATTTGCATATTTTTATTTGGATTATATTCTACTTTATTATATTTTGATTAAATAATTTTTATTTCAAAATGTTTCTTGCTTTGTCTAATTTGATATTGTGTAAACATTAGTATCATCTATGTTTTCTCTACTCCTTTTGTTTCAAGCTTTCCAATCCCCATTTGCTCCTAATGGGTTTTCTTGGCATGAATATTGATATAAAACTCATTTGTTTTAAAGCTTGGTTTGATCTGTTTTAATAATTTGGTGGAAATGTTTCTTGTTTATGTATTTTTTCTATTTGGCTCACTTGGCTTTCTCTCGATGCAAGTGTTTAATACCTATTTCGATATATTTTTTGGATTATATTCTACTTTATTATATTTTTATTAAATAATTTTTGTTTTTATATGTTTCATCATTTGCATTGATAAATATGTGTGTTAAAAAGTAGATTTAATTCTATACTTTGTGGGTTTTTCTTGAATCTTGACTTTCTTTCTTTGGTCATTTGTTGATACTAATATTTAGAATTGTTTGAACTTTCAATCTTTGTTTTATTTTAAATATTATGTTTAGCTCTTTTTATTTTTTTGATATAGCATGCTTGTCTTTTGCCTTGAGTGAGATTTTTATTTTGTTTCTATTGGATGCCATTCAACCCTTATTTGTCTAATTTGATCATTCACAAACATTAAAATTTCAAACTAAAATTGTTTGCAAGTTTAATTTATATTTGAGTTTTGGATGGATATGGTTTATGTTTGCTATACTCCTTTTCCTTCAAGTTGTACAATTCCAATTCGCTCTTAATGAGTTTTCTTTGCACAAATATTTATATAACACTCATTTGTTTCAAAACTTGTTTTGATATTTTTTATTAATTTGTTGGAAACATTTCTTGTTTATGCATTTTTCTTGTTTGGTTTATTCAACTTTATCTTGATGCAAAAATCATTAGAATAATTTTATTTGGGCTATATTCTACTCTATTATTTTTTTGATAAAATAATATATTTTGAATACATCTTGATGCACGTGGTTTGCGGGTGATTGTGTGCATCTCCAGGGGATTAGTCTCGCCTCAACTCACCCCTTCCTGTACCCCAACTTGGCAATATGTAAGACCAAGGCAAGGTGGGTTGGACGTTGGGTTGGGTCACGAGGATAACCTTGAGTCAACAATTTTTTTTTTTGAACACATTTCACACTAAATACATTGATAATTTTTTGTGTTAACAAATGGGTTTAATTCGTAGACTATGTGTGTTTTCTTCAATCTTGACTTTCTTTCTTTATCGTGTGCATTCCCAAGAGAAATTAGTCTCCTTCTTAGCTCAACCTTCATGAACCCCAACTTGGCAATATGTAAGACCAAGGCAAGGTCGGTTGGGTGTTGGGCTGGGTCACGAGAATACCCATGAGTTAAGAAAAAAAAAAATACATTTCACGCTAAATAGATTGATAATTTTTGTGTTAACAAATGAGTTTAATTCTTGGACCATGTGTATTTTCTTCAATCGTGACTTTTTTTTTGGTCAGTTGTTGATAATAATATTTACAGTTGTTTTAACTTTTAAGCTTTATTTTATTTTAAATCTTATGTTCATCTCTTTTTATTTTTTTCGATATATCTTTTCTATCTCTTTTCTTGAGTGAGAATTCCTCTTTGTTTCTATTGGATGTGATTGAACCCTTATTTGTCTAATTTGATCATTCATAAACATTAAAATTTGAAACTAAAATTTGAAAGATTCTAAATTTATTTATCTTTTTTCTGGATGGATGTGGTCTATGTTTTCTCTACCACTTTTGCTTCAAGTTATTCAATCCCCATTTTCTCTTAATGAGTATTTTTTAGTTTTTTTTTTTTCTGTTTTGATTATTTGACTTTCTCTTTTGATGCAAGTATCTAATACCTATTTTCATAATTTTACTGGGACTATATTATTCTTTATTATATTTTGGTTAAATAATTTTTATTTCAATATGTTTCATGCTTTGTATTGATAATTTTTTTGCGTTAACAAATGGATTTAATTTTTAGATTGTGCGACTTTTATTCAACCTCGTCTTTCATTTTTTGGTCATTTGTTGTTATTAATAGTTACAATTATTTTAACTTTTAAGCTTTGTTTTACTGTAAATCTTATTTTTATCTCTTTTTATTTTTCTGATATATCATGCTTGTTTCTCGCCTTGAGTGAGTTTATAATATATAAAATACAGTATATATATTAGGAAAAGAATAAGGCAGGGTATTGAGGAATTGTGTATCTTATGAGGCAGTGCATAGAGTGGTAAGAGGCACATACAAGAATGTTAGGCGCAGCCTCAGATATATGCCAACCAACATGTAATATCACTACTAAGACTTTGTCAAGCAAAACAATAGCAAATGTGCAATGCTATATTATGCATAGGAAATAATAGCCAAAGTAATATGTGGTATTTGAATGTTAACCAAGTCGACACTGGAAGTGATACCAATCTGCAACGCATGAATTAAACTTTGACTTAGTCTTGAAGCTTAAAGCAGACCGAAGGAATAGGAAACATGGTGTTTTGGTTGCGCCAAACTGGGGAAAGCATGAATCAAGTAGAAGTCTAAACCTGCAATGCAAATTACAAATGTGAAGCAATGAGAATATATGAATTGCTCAAACTAGGGAGTTGGCCAAATAAGTCGATCTATAGGAGACCATTATTAGAAATGTGGCCAGAGATAGAAGCTACAAATAATTCAATTCAAAATAATACGTGCTTCAGCTCACCATTTTCATTCAAATACATTACATATTTATAGGATTTCTCACATCCTATTTTATAGGAAACAACCCAAACAACCTCCCTATTAATATTGAGTTGTTTTTTAATAACTCAAACATACAAACCACTAATAACCTATTAAACAAACTTTATGACTATTAATAATATTAAGTTGTTTGTCAACAACTTAATATTATTACATTTATTCATTACCCATAATAACTACGTGAGTTATTCTATTTAACTCACTTTACCTCACACTTTATGTGAACACTAATTTCCAACACCCCCCTTAGTGTGAACATGGGGTGAAAGTTCATCACTATACTTGATAACCACACACGGTAGCTCACCAAACACTATAAGATAAGAGTAGGGACAAACACATCTACTCATGACAAGCAATAGCGGAACTAGCCTCACTACGCTTAGTACTCCCATCCAAGGATAGGGATTAACACATCTACCCATGGAACCGAGGATAGGAACAAACACATCTATCCAAGGTCTTACATCAAGTTTGAGAACAGGGACAAACACATCTACTCTCAACAATTATGATTGGGGACACACACATCCAATCATAATTACCAACTCATGTGATTGGGCACAAACACATCCAGCCATCTTGTGAATGGGGACAAACACATCCATTCACAATTAACCAACAATAGTGATTAGGGACGAACACATCCAACCGCTTACATCATCTTGTGAATGGGGACCAACACATCCATTCACAAACTAACAAGAAATGTGATTGGGGACATACACATCCAATCACAAATACAAAGCTTAGGAACCAAGTCTTTGTTGTCACGTATGCAACCACCATTATAGATCATTGCCACTCTGATCACAAATGATATGAGACGGTTGGCGTTGCCACCTGGGAACTGATCTTGGCTTTAGTCTTTTTGGTACAAATAGTTTTGTCACTAATGCATATTGCGGCCTCATTGTTAGTGACTGACAAGAGGTCGATGATTGTACTCTAGCGTCCGGTGCCTCCATCCTCCAGTAGATTTCTACTTAGCAAATTTGAATTTGAAGTGCAATTAAAGAATGCCCCCCCAAAATTGATGTCACGTACAAGCGAGAGTGCACCCAATTACAATAATTCTTTTTGACATTTTTAAATTTTGACAGATGACCATACCACTAACGACTCGTAAAAATGGACCCTATAATATAACTTCCAATCTATAAACGAATAGAATAAAAACAAAACTAATTACCATTAATGGCTTGACTCAGTATCTTTGAAAAATCTCTTGCAGCCAACAATAGAATACCACCCCGGTAAGCAGATAAAACCAAATGTTACAAATTGGTTTAGTCGTGCAATTTCATAAGCCTATATGAGTGACTTGCAAACAATATCGATGACAATTACCTTGAAAATTAATTCACAACCATTCCAAAATAAAACAAAGAAACTTTTGTTGTAAGGCAAGGCCCCGTCAGGAAAAGACCTGCTAATGAATGAAAAAATCTTAAACCCAAGGCATGTCTTGTTTTTAGTTATTTCTTTAAACTCTGTGAAAACCTAATTAGCGGTATTTTGACTGTATTTTGGGAGTCCAAAAATAATCTAGTCCCTCTTTTCTTTTTCCAAAGAAGATGGTTGAAAGAATTTGGCGGTCACCTCTACTTGTCACATAGGAAATTTTTTGTGCTTTTAGGAGGTGTAACGGATCTATTGATCAAAAACTTAAATATATAAAAAATAAAATAAGTAAATAAAGAAATCTTTTGTTAATTAGGAGGAAAAGAAAACTCATTAAGGAGATAATTAGTCAATTATAAAAATCAAAGTACAAGTTAATTAATTCAAGAAAAAATTGATTTTTTTTAAGAATTACAAGTTCATATATAATATATTTTTGTATTTTTATTTTTATAAAAAGGGTAAAAACTTTATTGAAATAGGAAGATTAACAGTAGATAAGAAAGAGGGAGCCCGTTAGCTCCCACAAGGGAAAACCCAGAACATCAAGCACAAACAAGACCACCAGCCCACCAACCATCATCAACTTATCCCTCCATATCATCAACAATGACCCTCTCAAGTTCAAGAACATACTCAGGAGATAAATGTCTCCACCCCTCAATCCTGCAATCATCCTCATGCTCAGAAGCCCACTTGGCCAAACAATCAGCCGCCCTATTCCACTCACACGGAATGTGGACAAAAAACACCACTTCCAATGTAGAGCACCTCTGCAAAATCTATCTAACCACCAACGCAATCTGCCAATTAACATCAACAACCCTTTTCTCAAGCAACAAATTAACAATAATCTACGAATCAAATTCACAGATAACCTTATGCCAACCCAAGGTGCAAGCACACAATATAGCCCAAAGAATCGCCAACCCTTCCATAAGGTTGTTAGAATTCCGCCCCTTATGGATGGAGAAAAGAAAAATGACTGAACCATCACCATCTCTACCAATTCCACCAATACCAGCAAGCCCTGGGTTACCCTAGAGGAACCATCAGTATTAATCTTTAGAAACTCCGTCGGAGGAGGCGTCCATCTGCCAACCCTTTGAACCTTATTTTTTGCTCTCCTCCCTCTTCTAACACAGGCAAAGACTTGAGTCAACCCCTGCACCCCCAATCTATTCACAATCTCATCATCACTTCTTTCCAACGGAAGGGCCACTTCACATTTAGCTTCCATCGTCTCCTAGATCATACCAATAATTTTGTGTCAAACCTGTTGAGCCATCTTCTTTTCTCCACGAAAAATCCTACGATTCCTTTCCAACCAAATTTGCCAAAGGATGAAGGTAGGACCAATGCTCTACAAAATCTGGAGAAAAGAGGCCTAGGAGGGGGGCCTTCCCAGATTACTCCAGAGCTCCACAAGAGAAGACGCATGAACACAGATGTTTCCAAACACCCCACCACCAATGCCACATCAGCATAGTAAGAAATTTGTAATAAGTAAGATCTGCAACAGAATAACCCAACCAAGAGAGCTCAAATTCGGTGAGCCAAAAAGAATCTTCCACTGGATGATCTCTCCACTTCACCAGATATCTGAAGTACTCATGCCTTTGGGTTTTCTTCCATAACTATGTATCAAGAATGCAGTCGATGTCTTGTGGAGAAGATGAAATACCTCATTGTTTCTCAGTATTTGAAGACTCGGTTTCTAATGCACCATCCTCAACATATTCCTTATAAGGATACAAATCCGCTACATTAAAAATAGGTGAAATGCCAAGGTCTGAAGGTAGAGATATCTCATATGCATTATCTGAAAATCTCCTAAGAACTTTGCAGGGTCCTTTTTTTTCATTTTCAATTTATTGTACTCTCCTTTGGGAAATCTTTCCTTCTGAAGGTGAGCCAATGCAAGATCTCCAACCTGAAAATGCATCTCTCGACACTTCTTATCAACATGTTTATATTGTTGATTATGTTCTTCTATATTTGTTTTGACCTCTTCATGGAGATCATGGATGAGTTTAGCAAAATCTTCACCTGCCGCACTTCACCTTTTCATATTACCAAGGTCTTTTAACTCATACACCCCCTTGGATGCATACCATACACCACATAGAATGGACTAAATCCATTACTTCAATTAGGAGAACCATTAAATACAAACTCAGCTTGAGCCAAAGCTAGATCCCAATTACCTAGTGTTTTTCTAGCAATACACCTCAACATGTTTCTGAGACTTCGATTAACAACTTTAGTCTACCCATCTATTTGGGGGTGATAAGCAGAACTAAAGTTCATATTAGTGCCCAATTTCTTCCATAGGGTCTTCCAAAAATGATCCACAAACTTAGTATCCCTATCAAAGATAATACTTTTAGGAATCCCGTGCAATCTAACTACTTCTTTGAAGAACAAATTTGCAATGTTAGTTGCATTGCTAGTTTTCTTACAAGGTGTAAAATGCACCATTTCTGAGAACCTATCTACCACAACAAAAATTGAATCATTTCCCCCTTGTGTACGAGGCAAACCCAACACAAAGTCCATACTCACCGAATCCCAAGGCCTAGTTGGAACTAGAAATGATTGATATAATCTAGCATTTTGGCTTCTCCCTTTAGCATGTTGACAAATGTTGCACCTTTCAACATATCTCCTCACATCCACTTGCATCTTTGGCCAAAAGTAATGAGTGCTCAACTGCAAATAAGTCCGTATATAAGTCTTATCTTGTCCAAAGTGACCAACAAGACTACCACAATGCTTTTCCTTTCAACAAATTATCTCTCATGGACCTTTTAGGAATGCATAATTCATTTCCTTTGAACAATAGACCTTCTTGAATCATATAATCCATCCCTGGCTCTCTATTCCTACAAATAGGATCGTTGCAAGCTACAAATGCTTCCTTAAAATCTACATCCTCTACATACAACTCTTTCAAACTTTCGAAGCCCACATTGTTAGTTTGTATTTCACTTAACAACAAATTCTTTCTACTCAAAGTGTCAGAAACTTTATTCATTTGTCCACTTTTATGCTTCAAAACAAAATTAAAACGTTGGAGATACTCAACCCACTTGGTATGTCTTTGATTCAATTTGTGTTGGTTGTTGATAAACTGCAAACCATGGTTATCCGTGTATATAATGAACTCATTAGGCAGCAAATAATGTCTCAATTTCTTTAAAGATTGAACTAAAGCATAGAATTCCAAATCATAAGAATACTTCCTTTCTGCATCATTTAGTTTCTCACTAAAGAATGTTACTGGGTTACCTTCTTGACTTAGGACAACCCCAATAGCCAACCCACTAGCATCACACTCTACTTGAAACATTTTTTCAAAATCAGGCAAAACAAGAATGGATTGCTCACTCACCTTTTGCTTCAAAAATTTAAAACTATCTTTAGCCTTCCTAGTCCATTCAAATGGCCTCAATTTCCCTTTATAGTCTCAAGAATAGGTGCTACCACATGACTGAAACTTCCAATAAATTTTCTATAAAAACTTGCAAGCCCATGAAAGCTCCTTACCTCCACTACATTTGTAGGTGTTGGCCAATCAACGATGGCTTGTACCTTCTCTTTGTCCATCTTCAATCCCTCCTTTCACACCACAAAGCCCAAATAAATCAGTTTGGTCTGCATAAATACACACTTTTTCAAATTTATTTTCAACTTCTCCTCTGACAACCTCTTCAATACTTGCCTCAAATGCTCAAGATTCTCCTCCTTAGACTTTCTAAACACCAAAATGTCATCCAAGTATACAATCACAAATTTACCAAGGAATGGTTTCAAAACCTCATTGATGAGTTGCATAAAAGTGTTAGGTGCATTAGACAATCCAAAAGGCATAACAAGCCATTCATACAAACCATCACTAGTCTTAAAGGTTGTCTTCCATTCATCCATCGATCTGATTCTTATTTGGCGGTAGCCACTCTTCAAGTTTGTTTTAGAAAAATACATGGAGCCACTTAAACAATCCATTAAATCTTCAATTCTAGGAATGGGATACCTATATCTTATAGTAATTTTGTTAATAGCCCTTGAATCAATACACATACGTCATTCCCCCCTTTCTTTGGCACTAGTATTGTGGGGACAACACAAGGACTTAGGCTTTCCTTTATCAAACCCTACTTCAAAAGGTCCTCCACTTGCTTCCTTATTTCCTTATTTTCTATATGTGTCAACCTATAAGCAACTTTGTTAGGAAGGCTAGCCCCTGGAATCAAATCCATCTGATGGTTGATGCTCCTCATAGGAGGCAATCTACTAGGAAAATCAGATGCAACAATATCCAAATGTTCATTCAAAATATCTTGCATTTCAAGAGGCAAATCATCAAATTTTGTAGTAGTAAATACACTCCTAGGTTTAAGAACCAAAGAATATCCTATTTCCTCATTCTTCAAGTCATGTAGAAACTCCTTACCACTGACCAACATTACCTTACTACTACTACTACTACTATCCTCTTCAAGCTCCTTCATAGGCATCAAGGTATGTTTCACTCCATCTTTCTCAATAGTATGTGTGTTCTCCCTTCCATTATGCACTGCTTTCCTATCAAATTGCCATGGTCTAACAAGCAATAGATGGTACACATCCATAGGCATCACATCACAAAAAAACACTATCTTTATAATTACCAATCTGAAAATCAACATGAGCTTTCTTATTTACTAACAATTGATGACCTTTTTGTAACCAGGATACCTTATAAGGAGATGGATGCTTAATTCTTTTAAGATCTAACTTTTCTACCATCTCTACTACAACAATATTATCTACACTACCACTATCAATGATTAGTCTGCAACATTTACCTTTGGACTTACACTTGGTTTTGAACAAATCTCTCCTTTGGACCGGTTCTTGGCTTTCCTTTTGAGGCTTCAACAATACTCTCTTTAGCAATAATGATTCACCTGATTCTGGTTCCTCCTTGTGGTGAACAGGAGACCCCACACTTTCTTGGTCAGCATGAACAATTTGATTACTTCTTTCAAACTTGGAATGTTTGAGATGATTCAGAGTATTCCCAACTCTTGTGTCCATATTGGTTGCACTTAAAGAATTTTCCAGCGAACCCTCTACCTCTACCTTGAGAACCACCTCTTCCATAGGATCTGCCCCCTTTGTTTTGAAAGCCCCCTCCATCATTTTTGGCTACTCCACTAGAACATCTAGCCTATTCTCCTTGATGATGTTGTTGCCCTCTACCAGTCTGTTGCCCCCTTCCTCTAAAACCTCTTACTCTCTTCTTCTCTTATTGAATTTGTTTCCTTTGCAACTTTGATTTTGCCTTTAAGGAAAATTGATAAGCCTCTTCCAAGCTTTTAGCAGACACAAGGCTTAATATATCTTGTAGACTATACTTTAGACCATTCATATATCTAGAAATTTTCTCCACATCTTCGTCACTATGACCTAATCTAATTACCAACTTATGGAATTCGTCCATATAATCTTTCACTGACATGTCTTTTTGTTTCAAATTATGCAATCTTTTGAAGAGATTAGTTTGATAATCTCCTAGAAGGAACTTAGCCTTCAACTTTGCCACCATCTGATCCCAAGAGTTAATCTTTTCCTTATTCTTTCTTCTCCTCTCAGTTTGGACAAAGTCCCACCACATAGCAGTGTGGCCCTTCAATATGGTGCAAAAACAATGCATTTTTCTTTCTTCTGCTACACCCTCATATTCAAAATATTTGTCTATCATTGATCCAATCAATTAAATATTCACCATTGAGACTTCCTAAATTAGTAGGAACTTCTATTTTGGGTTTGGAACCCACATTCATGATAGTCCTTAGCAATCTTTCCTCAAAACCTTCTTGGTGTCCTTGTTCTTTGTGCCCTTTCTAAGGCATCCAATCTTGCTATCAAATGTTGTAACAATTTGTCACCATGTTGTTCCTTTCTACCTCTTCCTTGGGATCCACCTCTACCCATTCTCCTTGGAGGCATTTTATACACTCACCAATGCCCAATCACTTTTAGGCTCTGATACCACTTAATGGCACATCTTGCAGGTCATAATATAAAACAAACTCACAAAGTTGTCAAATTCAAGTGATCCCTTACAAATTTGTGCAAATAAAAGTCACAGAGATGTCAAATTAAGAACAACAAACTAGTGTTTGATCATATATATTCAAGACAAGAAGAACAAATGCAATCTTAAACTCTCAAAGGCTCCAGGCGATTACAAATAGTTTATTCACTAAAACAATGTTTCATCCATTCTACAAAGGTTTACATTTCACAACACATTTGGCCTCAATGTTCGGCCGGGTTACATACATACCACCGACTATCAGATGACTTTGACCCTCCTTCCAGTCGAGCAATGTCACCAAGTGTTGAGTGAGACTTTCCTTTCACCATCGAATGCCTTTTGAATCATGAATCCCCGGTTCTCTTCAACATCCAACCAACCCCTATTTCAGCATCCCTCCTCTTCAAGTACTCATCTTCCTTCTCAACTATCGACCACCAACAGTTATCCATTTGCTAACTATCAATTATTCAAGGAGATTTGACCATGAAGCTATTCAACACATTAAGAAACAAAACACACTAAAACAAAAACTAATCTACCAAACTCAAAGACATAAAAAAACCAAATGAGGTAAAAAGAGAGTGATGCCTTGCATCACTTTATCTAGTATGGTTTTATATGCTACAATGATATCTCCTTAAAAAAATGTTTCCATCTTTGTGAGCATTTAAATCCTCAATTGATATTGAATTTAATTTTTAAGTACGAGGAACATAATAAAATCACTTATACTAGAGAATTGAATTCATATAGTTTCGATGCAAATAGAAAATTTTAATTACCTTTTGAATGTTTGTTGTTGTTTGGCATGTGTTTTTTTATGTTCTTTATTGGTTTTCATTCTTAGCTACAACAAAAAAATTTAATGTTCAAGTGTATATTATCAAATTATACTAGATTTTTGCATGGAATGATGTTTGAAATTATGTTAAGAGAGTATAGAAAAAATTTGCTTTCACTACAAATAAAATGCAAATGAGAATTAAAGAGGCAAGCTTAATTTATTGGAATGGAAAAGTTGGAACCATGGAATGTAAATTATGGTTTATTATGATAAAAATAAAAAAGATTGATTTATCGTCATGCATTACGTAAGTAAAGTTGTAATACAACACTAGTATTTTTTATTTTCTTTGTAGTTTGTTTAAGTCCATGTTGAGTAGAGATGTATTTTCTTATTGGTTATTTAAACCAATTTACATTTTTATTAAATAACTGTTTAAAAAAAATGTAGATTTCATAATGCAAAAGTTGCCACTATTAAGATCAATTAATTATTAAAAACATATTTTGGTATAGTACAATGTAATGAAGATGCAATAGTACAATGACTATAAGTCTAGAGGGAAGTAGAATACGAATAATCAACATATTACGAATGTTAATAATAGGCACCTAAAAAAAATGTGATAAATGAACGTTATAAGTTTACAATAAATTTATAAAGTTCATTTATCTTATTGAAATAAATGTGATACAAAATGCATGATTTTGGTTTGCATAAGCTATAGGTTTTCATTTTTTATTTGCTTATTATATTGAATAATATGTGCATAGCATGTTTTTCCAATCTAGGGATTATGTAAAATGTGATTGTTTTTCATAGATATGTTTACTAGCATATTTAAGTGGAATTACTTTGTTCATTAGTTTGAAATTTACAAAAGTAGCAAGATGGTCACTCCAATATGCTTTTAATTTGTAAATAGAAAATGTTTATGTATTTATATTACACCAAATGTGGTCAATTATTGGTTTGTGTAGAGTTTGTAATTGGTTTAACAAAAATTATACATGCGGTTTTGCATATGGTTCAAAAGTGATATTTTAGTTTTATTTTATATAAACTTGTCACTATTAAAATATCCTATAGTGTACAAATATACTTTGTATATTTACATGTGAAAATACTTTATTCATGATGGTTATAATTCCAATACTGGAGCATTAGGTCTTGTATAAAGATTACATACATTGATTTGATTGGTAAATAAATGTATTGTTATTGTATAGTTTCAACATTTGTTGTTTTATAATGTCTTGTTTTAGATATAAAGAGATTTTTTATTTAATGTCATTATGCCACGTATGTGATATGTGGAGAAGCAATTAAAATGTTCAAATAGATTGTTGGATATTTCAAGAACTACTTTTTTCTTTACTTAATTTTTTTGTATTAACATATTTGAGCAAGAACAATGTTTCAATTAATTTTGTTCAATAAAGTGGTGTATATGCTAATTTGTGTTGTTTTATGATAGTGGGATAAAATTCCACATGTTGCATTGTAAGTCCTTGAGATTGGTGTACAGTTCAAGCACATGCTAATTGTATTGAAAATTGTTTTCTAATAGTAATTTTATTATTAGTGGATATTATATGGATGGGCCTAGTAATGTGAAGTATAGGTATCCATTCTTTATCAACAACATCAGTGTAGAGTTGTTCTAATCTTCTAATTTATTGCTGGTCAATTTGTATGTCATTAAATTTGATCCAATCAATATCAAAATCATTATGTTTATTATATGCTTTCAATATTCCATATGATCTGCTAACTAGACCATCCCATGTGTTGTAATTACTAGCATATAATTTTAAAAGTATGTAAATGGTCTCAAGTGTATTCAAGATGGTAGAGTGGCTATATGGTTCTGAAATCATATTTCATTGTAGTTTTCATCATTTTTGTTGATTGCATTTAATATTGTCATTTATTTAGGAATAATTGATAGCATTTTTTATTATGTGCATCAACATCTTTTCTTTTGTACAATAAAAAAGGAAATGTTGGGTTCATGGGAAATGAATGTAAGCAATGTTCATTTAGGTAATCTAAATCATCATTTGTTTGTAATCCTACATGAATTTTATTGAGGATTGCAATAAAATTTTCATCCTTTTGTTGCATAGTTGAGGTCAAGGAATAGTTTTTTATATTTTCAATCTAAAAGTTGCAAGGCATCAATTCAGTTAATGTTGGCTTATTTTCAAATACTACAAAACCAAGCATAGGTTGTGCTTGATAAAGATCGCCATAGAAAATTGTATCAATATTTTCAAAGTATGTAGTTGGTATTTGCATTATATCTTGTAATAGTCTATCAATATAACATAAGAATGTTGAACCTACTAATGAGATTTCATCTATTAAGAGCACATGCAATTGTTCACAATGTTTTGACATTTTATGTAATGTTTTAGTGATCAATGAAATAAACTCTAATTTGTTAAAAGGTATGTGAAACATTGAGTATAGTGTGACTCCACCTATGCTATATGTTATTTTTCTTATAAGAATCTATCAAACCTTTCAAATGTTTTAGGTCTTTGTCAATAGAGTCATTGTATATACAAAAGGGAACTTTGTATATGAATTTTGCAATGAAATTCTTCCTAGTTTTGACTCTGCCTATTAGGAACAAATGCAATGGAATTTTGTTATTTTCATTTTTAATATAACATCTTTTTATAATTGATTGTTGTTTTTAGTTAACTTTTCCTTGATTTGTAGTACTCATCATTGTTCATAATTTTTGGGTGTTGAATAATTTCAAATGCATTGGAATGATACTTTCATTATTTATTGAGGTTTACAATCTCAAGATCTAGTTGTATGCTATATCTTTCTTCATCTTTTTTTTTTGCAAGGAAGGGTTGTTTATCAATGTCATCATTTTTAGAATTGAGATCATTGATAGCTTTGTCAATATCACCCCATGTAGATTTGGTGATATAATTGTATTTTGCATTGTTAATTTGAATTGTTGTTTCATAATATAAATCCTATGTCTATAGTAGTGTGCACAAGTCATTAGATATTTTTTGATGAGACAAAATATGTCATTTTTAATTCTAGTGTAACATTGTTGTTTCTTTGATATTGATTGATGTAAGATATGTAATTCTTTAAGTGTATTTGATAGAGGATCCTAATTATGTTCAACACTAGTGAATGTAATGAATAAAGTAGGTGGTCCAAGTTGTATCATTGCAAATAATTTTTTTTAACTGATGTAAGTAACCTAGAGATATTTTTATTATTTTAAGATCGACATAGCCAATGCATGATGCAAGTATTTTTTAGGTTAAGTTTATGTTTGACATTTTTTGCTACTAGCTTTCTTCCTTTTAGTTGACCTAAATACAAACTCTTATTCACATTGTAGACAAAACTTGTAGTATAAGTATTTTGATGTTTTTGAAAAATAAATTGTTGTGTGGTAAGAAAATTGTCTAGTTGAATGTAGTAATTCTCATTGTGCAATTTTTTGGTATGTGAAATTATTAGCAATGTCATCATCACATGGGTTTCTAAAAAATAGTGTAGGAAAGCGTATTTCTTTAACATATTTATCTTTAAAGATTCTAATGGGATAATTCTCTTGTGCTAGTGTAATTTCTATATTTTTGTCTTGGATTTCATGTATATATTTGGATTGAATAAATCCATGTATCAAAATTTTAGGATGATTTTCATGTTCTATTTTACTTCAGAATCAATTTCACTTGAACTAAATTCATTAATGTTTTCATTTTCATGATTGATTTCAAGAGCTTGTTTCTAGGTACTCTTTATCCAATAGTATTTTTTATTCTTTATAACATTATTTTTCTTAGATGATTTTTTTTGGATTCAACTATGTCTCTTTATTTGTATTGACGTTTCAAATCACACTTAGTGATTCATCATTAGGAAAAGGAAAATAATGAAATAGATTACAAAATTGGCCTTAAGAAGAGTTGGGAAGAAAGGTGGGGTAAGGATCAAAAAATGGAGAATCAAGGAAGAGATGGTTTGAGAAGGGGGGGAAAAAAATTAGGAAGAGAAAACAGTAAAAGGGGAGAGAAGAAAAATTGTTAAAAAAAGTAAAAAGTAAAAATTAACAACTAATATATTAATAGCCACCACTTGTAGTGAAGTTGGCTGGGGCTTGGGGTTTGCATCCCTTGAGGTCACAAGTTTGACTTTTCTTTGTAGTGGGAAAGGAAAGGGTCAATATTATTGCGTCAGTTCTTGATCTGTTGACTTGGGGTATAGGAATGGACTTTTCCCCTAACCTCCTTAAGGTTAGATAATTTTAAGACAAACCACTATGCGGAAGCAACAACTGCCTATCATGGCCTGAAGATGGCATAATTGAAAGGGCATAGGAAATTTTGGCTTGAGGGGGAGTCTCTCAACATTATTAACAATTTGAAAAAACTTACCCCCTCGTCGTGGAGTATTGAACCTATGATATTGGATGCTATAGAAATTCTTAATTCTTTTGATGAGATCTACATCTCTCATGTTTCCAGAGAAGCCAACGGTCTAGCAAATGTATTTTCTAACCTTGGTGTTAAGGGTATTAGGGAGTGGGGTGTGAGTGACCTGCACCCTATGGAGTCTATTCCATGTGCAAATCATGATTTTCAAAACTTCCAGCATGTATGATGATTTGTTATGGCTTGGAGCCTGCATGACTAGTATCACGTGGCTTGCCATAATGTGGAGTGATGGTCTGGTTGATCCGCATCGTGCTTATGGTACCTTATTGGATTTTTGTATGGGTTGAAGTTCTAGGCTCATTATTTGTTCTTGCCATATTCCCGGTGTCACATGAATTGTGGGTAATTTTGGGGTTTTATTCTCAAAGTTTCTCCTTATTACTTGCAAGGTTCTCAAACTTTTTCAGCTCTACAAATTTTCGAGCCATGGGAGGAGATAGGAATTGTGCGGAGCCATTTTCTTGTGATTCTATGAGGAGAAAGCAAGAGGTGTGGCCTATTTTAGAGAAGGGCGAGCTCACTCCTTACTTGGAAAGACTGCATGGTAATAATCCCCAAGATATGACTTAGTTTGCTAAAGCCTGGAATAATCGGGTTTTGAAACTTGGGGGAACTGAGTTTGATGTTAATGAAGACTTCATCGCAAATATAATGGGGCTTCCTATTGATTGCAAGGTGGTGTTTAGAGACAAAAAGGAGTTGAGGGTTGCGATGCAGATATTTTTCAAAGGGTTTGAGGAACAAGACTTGAAGACGGCTAAGAGCGGCGAATACCAACGCAGCTCGCTTAAGGTGCTTTGGGGGCACATTGCAGAGGAGCTCATGAGATACATTACCCTCGAGGGTCATTTCTCTATGGTAAACGCTTATCATTTTGTGCTTCTTAATCATTTCCACCACAAAAAGAGAATTTCTTTCCCTTTTTATTTGTTAGCGTCACTATAAAGTGGTATTAAGGACTGCGAGAAGAACCCAAAGAACACGGTGTTGCATGTGGGGCTTATCATGTTAATTTTTGAGTATGCCAAATCTTTTGTGATGTCTAAATTGATTGCTACTCCCAAGGGTAAGAAATTGAAAGTGGCAGTGGAGTATGAAACTGCCTTTGATGAGGAGTCGCTTAGCAAGAAAGGGAAAACAAGGAAAATTGTTCTAGAAGAGGAGTCTATTTTTGAGGACGCAGATTATGTCCCAGACTCTCAAGCTTGTATGGAGGTAATTTCACAACCCTCTGATGCGAGTAAGTTTGGGAAAGGGCTTTTGGGTTTGAAAAAGAAGGATTATGAGACTTGCAAGGATGAAAATGTTGATGATAAGCCAACTCTGAGCCTAAAGGAAAAGGTTGAATTTGTCGGCTCTTAGTTTGGATTCTCTACCTAAGAAGGGTTCAAAGGTGGGTAGTAATAAGAAAATTACTATTAGGTTTGCTTGTTAGCTATAGAGATGCAAGTTGCCTCTCCCCTGAAGGCGGTTGGTGGGAAGGGTGTTGTGGAGTCTTCGGGTGTGGACCTTGATATGCAGAAGAGAGACCTAGAAAAGCAGAGGAAAAGAAGGTTAGTTGCTGAGGAGACTGCAAACTCTATTCGCAAAATCAAATTACCCGCTACTGGTGGAAAAGGTAAGGAAGTCAACTTAACCAAGACAAGGTAAGCTCCTCTCAAGAGGATGATGTTGCGGGTAAGGGTGATCTTAATTTTGACTGGGAAGATATTCCTGATTTTCGTGGGTTGGCCAGGGAGGGCTCAATTTCTTTATTTAAATTGTTTAGATGGTTGTTCCATGAACTTAACATGACCAATATCAAAGTCTGGGGTGCGATCAACAAAATTGGTGAGTCTTTTGTATAGAGCCAGATTGATGAATTGTATGACTCTCTGAATATTGTTGTTGATGAAACGTTGAAGATGAAACCGAACCTTGAGGAAAGAATCCTCACCCTTGAGGACCAATTGGAGAAAATATATGCTAAATTGGAGAAGGGTGGGGAGGGGATACAATTTGTTGTGATGCTTGAATCTGTTGGCATTTCAACTCCCTTGGAAATGACCAAGAAATTCAAGGGTACTACTCTTGCAGAGGTTACTAGTGTTGGTGGTAAGCTACTGGAGGAAGAGGTTTCTGTGGAGAAAGTTGATGGGGGGGATGAATGCTTTTATTAGTGAGGTGAAAGAGGGTGGGCTTGGGGCCAAAACGAGGAACTAGACTAAGGTGCAGGCTGGGGCTCCTACTGTGGATGCGCCTGAAGTTATTGATAACGGTCAAAAGGTTGTGGTGTGCGACATAGAGGTTGCTGATATCCTGAAGAACATGTAGTGGGGCTACTTTTGTGCCTCCTCTTTGGCTTATGTTGCACTGTTGGTGTGCTCGTTTTTGGTTGTTGCATGCTTTTTGTTGTTATGTTTTGTTTCAACTATCCTTTTTGTAAAGGGTTTCGGGCCCCTCCAAAACCCGTTTTTTACCTCTAATAAAAAATAACTAATATATTAATTAAATTAAATTGTATATTAATCAAAACAAGTATACTATTTAATTAATATTTATTATGAAGGTCTCCAATATATTTTTTATATTTAATAATGTTAATAAATAATAATATTAGTTTGGTATAATAGGTATATTATTTGATATAAACTAGCTAATATTTATATATTAAACATATATCAATGAAATTAAATTAATTATAGCGTTGATAGATTGATATATAAATTAATAAAATTATTATAATTATTAATTAAACATAACTAATTATACATTAGTTAATATAGTAATTAATTATTAATTAATATCCATTTAATGGATAACAATTTAACTACTAATTAATCAAGAAAAATTACTAATATAATTACTAATTAATATCTATTTAATGGATAATACTTTAATTACTCACCAATCAACACAAATGGATATTAATTACTAATATTTTGTATGTTTCCATTTTAATCTATCAAATAATTACTTTTGTTAAATTAATAAAATATAATAAATATTTTTTATATAAAAATGTTATTTATATATTAAAATAATACTTAAATTAATGTTGAATAGTGACAAATAAGTTATAATATAGAGGCCTCCTTTCTTAGGTAATAATAACTAAATTAACAATATCACTGGACTATGAAGAAATAGTTTAATAATATTAAAAAGAGGAAAATTAAAAACCAAAAGAGTTTTGAAAGAGTTAAAAAAAGTGAATGAATTGAGAAATAATAGAAGCTAAAATTGTATTACAAATACACAAGCTTAAATAAACTAATTAATAAACATCATAACTATTAACCAAGCTTAATACTTTCCCTCTAGACTTCTATAGCTTAATATTTCATAAGCTTACTATAGGTTAATATGAAATAAAATATAGTCGATTTTGGCTTATGCAAAGAATTCATATAGAACACTACTACATTACATAACAATAATACAAGTGAGAAGTCTTCTTGACTAAGATGAGAAATAAAATGAGGTTGCACATTTCAATTAATACATTTAAATATGTAAATATAATGACATCATGATTAACAAGGACAACCATTATCTTGGTACGGTGGATTGTTGCAAGATTTGAATACAAATCCTGATATTAAATAAACAATTACAGGTAGTTAGCATTTCATCCATCTTCCCATGCATAATATGTGCATTTGTTGTTTTGATCTCATCTACAAGATGTATCCCAACATGTAAACTAATTTAGCATTTGTGTTTGGAATAATAAATCTAACATTAAACTAGAACTAAGAAATAATTATCCAATTCGTGTTTGTTGGATTTATCTTGTGACTTATATCAAATGGTATTTACATTTGTAAGCAAGACCATAATAAGTTTGAAACACTTAAGAAATGAGAAATATCATTACAATAGAATCTTGTATTCTAAACTTATTAATAACATAATATTTATTTTTTGAAACAAAGAATGAACTTGTAAAGTTTATCAATTGATTAGTAAGATTATGTCTACTATTTTAGGTTAATATTTTTAATATAAAAGTGGACATAGCATTCCATTTTGTATTATGACTTCTTACATAGAGTACATTAAATTCGTATAGATAAAATATTTAGTAATTTAAAATTAAGAGATATTTTACATGAGATGTTTCATATTTACCCATAATATAAAAGTGAAGAAATATATACTTTCATTTTGAAAGAAGCGCAAGCAACAAAAAATTCTCAAATCTATTGACCTGTTAATGATCCATTATTATCTTTTCAATCAAAGAACTAAGAGGGTAGATAGAGATTTTTTTGTTAAAGACATTGTGTAAAAGAGAATGTAGTTTTGGTCATCTAAAAGTTTGAATTTATTGATAAGTGGAAATATCATTTCTAGTCTCATTTTTCACATTCTATTTTGAATAATGGTGGTGATCGAATAATAGCCATGAAATATCAATAAATCAAAGGTAGGAGGTTATTTTAACATAGGGATAAATGTATATTTATAATAGTTAACTAAAAAATTCTTTGAATATGGGTGGTTTTGCTATTTTTGTGCTTGCAAAGCTTTTTGCAAGTGAATTTTGGCAAAACTTGGTGGAGGTTAAACTATGATTTTTATAAATTGAAAAATTGGTTAATGCTTTAGAATTTTGAATGTTAATTAGATTCAAATGCATGATTGCATTTACTCTAGGTTGGTTTTTCACTATTGATCTTCATTAATTTCTGGGTCTTTATACTTGTATTTATCCCTTATTTCTATTTATTATATAAATTATTTTGAGTTCATTTTTTAACAATCTTACACTTTTATCATTATATTATTATTTATACTTTCAAAAAATGATTACTTGTTTTTTATTATAACAACTCATTTATAGTCCCATGCACTTACTCTTCATTATTTATGAACATTAATAATATTTCATTTTATATTTAGATCACAATAGAGGAAAATATTGTATTTATGAAACTACAAATATAATATATCTATCAATATTAGGTTCATGGTAGCTATAGCAAAGAAAATAGATTTGTAATATTTTTTATGGCATCGTCTAACCATGAAGTGTGACTAATTATACATCTCAAGTTGGCATGATGACCGAGGCAAGTGTACCTTAAAAATAGAGCTCACATGCTTGACAAAATTCTCATTCTCAACTTTCTTTTTTTTAGGTACATGTAAGATGTGATTTCAATTTCTCTTGATATAAGATCATTATTATTTTATATCTTTCTTCTATTTGTGTCATAATTTACTATGTTGTACATATGCATGTTCATTCCACAACTTAGTGATTTATCAACTAAGTTGTTAGGTTGTGGTCCTTTGTGTTGTAATTTTAGGTTTCATGATGTAAATCAAAGCTAACTTTCAAGTATATTCAATGAATACTAACACATCATGTCCTAATTGTTTAGCATTTTAGATGTTAATATTATTGATCATATCACTTTAGATCTTGATATATGATTATGCTTCCACATAAATTAATTTCACTAATTTTAAACTTCTATAATTCCTTATAATTACTTATAAAATAAAACATAAATTAAATATTGATATTGATTTTTGAAAAAAAATATTTACTGATAATTAATTATTATACAAACTCTTCTCTAATTAATACTTTACTTACTTTTTAACCTTTCTAAATATTAATGTTATTTTGTTTTTGTTTTTTCACAAATTATGAGTGGCATTTGCTTTTGACTTATGTTATTAAAACAACATTTAATACCACCATTTGAATAGGGAATGTAGTCTTCACTTTGAAATAGATCTCTATCATTTGCATTAATGGAAGTAGTTTGATGATGGACATTACTATGATAGCTCAACTACCCATTTGAGTCTTGTTCTTCAAAATTGTTATGCTTGTAGTTTATAAAAATATTTGATTTGTCCATAATAAGTGTTAATATGTAATGTGGGCGAAAAGGATGGGTCTCCCTACATTTTTTGTCACCAAGATTGAAAATAAAATGGTACTTGGTGTGAGAATAAAGAGCATCATCTATTTTCAAACACATGGCTACAAACAAGTGGCAAACATGATCAAGCATTTACATGTGTGGGCATTTAGAGTGTGTTGAAGGCTTGTTTTTCATGCATGCTTTAGGGTCATAATGTTCCTAGTTATTATTTTTAGATTATTTGATCCTTAGTTTCCCCTTTAGAGTCATTTATTAATATTTAGGGTTTCACCTCTATTACTTATTTTGTTTTTAAATTTTTATAGTTGGTTTATGTATTTTATGGTTGATAATAGCTCCCTCCACTTGGTTATTGTTATCATCCTCCACTTTCAACCTTTTCACATATTAAAGAATTGTAAATTACATTTATTTATTTATTTAGTTCAATTGTTTTACAGATTTCAAAATAAATTTATGATCATGTTAGGTCTTGTCTTAATAAATATATATTTTCTCAAGCTATAATTTAGTAGAAGTGATAAAACAATATGAGAAACTTGTTATGAAGACATTTGTTGTAAATTAATCAAAGTATTTCCATGTTTACTTTTCATCTTTATAGCATCAATATTATATTGTCAACAATATTTATGTATTCTTTTAAATGCATGTCATTGACTTGTTCACTTTTTTCATGTAAGAGATATAATACATTTTTGTGCCATATGTATTAAGAACAAATTGTGCATTTGTATTTGCTTTCCATAGTTTTGGTAGTTTTTTGCAAAACTATTATTCCATATTTGTGATGGATTTATTTGTTAAAAAAGTGTAGGGTGGAGTGTTGCCCTTATATCCATTATGTATTCATCCTTGTTCATATCCACTCATCTAAGAACATTTGAAAAAAGAATGATTTGTCATAATTTTTCATTGCAATGTGGAAAATATATTGTTTTCCAATAAAATTGTGATTTAGTTGTTGTTTACTAATGGTTCATGTATTACATAGTTTTTTATTGGCGGAATGGAAAATTGTATCTACAAGCTCCTTTTTTGATTTCTTACATTGTTGTGTATGATGGTGCTTGTGTGTTTTTGATTAAGGAAAAAATGGGTTTTGATGGGACCCAAAACCCAATACAAAACGGTTTTGAAGGGACCCGCAACCCTATCAAAGGAGAGCAAGTTGCATCAGAAAGAAAAAACATTTACCATCCGTAGCCAAACAACAACACCATTTAAGAATACAATAGGACACACAAGATGCACAAGAAAAGGCAAGGGCCAAAACCCCTTAACCAAAAACAAACAAGTTTTACCTGGGACCTTAAACCCAAAGGTTTTGAAGGAACCTTAAACCCTCAACCTAGTTTTTCTAGGACCATGAACCCAAAAGAGAGCCTAACGACATAACTCCCAAACCCAATAGGTTGAGCCCAACAAAGACAACCCAGCTGACAGTTAGCACCCAACCAACATAACTCCATACCACCTCAATATGAAGGAGACCCACCTCCATAGAAGCTGAAGGGAAACAAACCACCAGCTGAATCGACCTAACACCGTTGAATCCTACTAAGCAGCACCTCCCAGCTTCTTGAGCACAAACCTTCTCCACTTCAATAGAAGAAAGTACCACCTCAATAGGACAATATAAAGAAGACAAAAGATATTGAAGTAAGAAACTAGCCCAACCCAACCAAGAACTCTCCACCTTATTATGAGAGATCAAAAATAGACCAACAAAAAGGGTAACAGAAGCCCCCTTCAAAACCCTACCATCAGGAAGGGCTCGCCTCCAAGTGGCCAATAAGCAGAGCTTTAGAGATAAGCAACTGAGATTAAAAAAAAAAAACTCCACACAAAAAAGAAATGGAGAACCTACCACAAAGAATCCTCACCAAGAGCCCAATAGGGGAATCTTGAAACCCACAAGCTTCCTTAGCAAAAGTACAGACAGTCTTGCGCATCTTTAGACCAACCCAACAAAGAAACATGGAGGGGACATAGAGCCAACAAGAATCCCATTCGAGGAAGAGTAGAGCACTGCTGGAAACCCAACACCCCCACAAAATGCTCCAGGACAAGAATCACAACTCACAACCAAGCCAACTAACCTCCATAGGAAAAAGAAAAGGCAAGGTATAGTTAAGGACACCCAAAAGCAGGGAGAGTGAAGAGAGAACCCAACATTGTAAAACACCATTCTGCCTGACATTCCAGTCAGAGCCTAAAATAGGGCATCTCTCCACATACACCCTCGCCCCAAGCCATCCCACCACCATACTCGACATCCACAACAAAGGCTCAACGAAGCTTGTCACCACACCATCAACAACAATGAGTTCCAAAGAAAGACCACTAAAGCCTGCATTGAGCAAGTTAAGGCAAGCACCTAACAGTAGAGGATCGAGAGAGGAGGCCATACAATAAAAAACACCATTTGATCCCACATTCCAGTAAGGATCTAAGACAAGCTATAAACTCTCAGTATACAGCTCCACATCAGACAAAACCACCCCTAGCATCAACAGAAGATCAATAGCCAAACGTAACCCTCCAAAAATGTCTTCAACCATAACCAGGCCATCATCCTCCCTAGCAACAAAAAACCCGCGCACCACACCAACACAAAAAGCATTGGAGGCCCAGGGAAAAGAAGCACCAACAGGAGAAGAAATGGCGCGAAGGAGAAAGAACGCAGGCTCAACTGCCATTTGAGCACCAGAAAGATGATGCCCAGGCGGGGAACCCCAATCATCCACCTCACCCTCATCCTCTGTAACCTCCTCATTCTTAGAAGATTCAAAAGAGCCTCTCTCGCTCAAACAGCTCTACCCGTTGCTTGCCATCCTTTTTTTTTATGGTGCTTGTGCGTTATATCTATGTCAGGTTGTATATTTTTAGAGTTACTAATTATGTACTTGTCTACAAAGTCTATAATATTTGTATGGTTATCTTTTCCATAGATTGGCGCATTTTTATCTATAGAAGGAAATGATCATATTCATTTATGAAACTTTGTAATTCAGTTACTAAAAAACAATCAAATACTTTTCCAAAGAAAGAATCATCTTTAAATATCATCTTTTCCATTATATTTATCCTATGTCTATAGTAGTGTGCACAAGTCATTATATATTTTTTGATGAGACAAAATATGTCATTTTTAATTCTAGTGTAACATTGTTTTTTCTTTGATATTGATTGATGTAAGATATGTAATTCTTTAAGTGTATTTGATAGAGGATCCCAATTATGTTCAACACTAGTGAATGCAATGAATAAAGTAGGTGGTCCAAATTGTACCATTGCAAATAAATTTTTTTAACTGATGTAAGTAACCTAGAGATATTTTTATTATTTTAAAATCGACATAGCCAATGCATGATGCATGAATTTTTTAGGTTAAGTTAATGTTTGACATTTTTTGCTACTAGCTTTCTTCCTTTTAGTTGACCTAAATACGAACTCTTGTTCACATTGTAGACAAAACTTGTAGTATAAGTATTTTGATGTTTTTGAAAAATAAATTGTTGTGTGGTAAGAAAATTGTCTAGTTGAATGTAGTAATTCTCATTGTGCAATTTTTTGGTATGTGAAATTCTTAACAATGTCATCATCACATGGGTTTCTAAAAAATAGTGTAGGAAAGCATATTTCTTTAACATATTTATCTTTAAAGATTCTAATGGGATAATTCTCTTGTGCTAGTGTAATTTCTATATTTTTGTCTTGGATTTCATGTATATATTTGGATTGAATAAATCCATGTATCAAATTTTTAGGATGATTTTCATGTTCTATTTTACTTCAGAATCAATTTCACTTGAACTAAATTCATTAATGTTTTCATTTTCATGATTGATTTCAAGAGCTTGTTTCTAGGTTCTCTTTATCCAATAGTATTTTTCATTCTTTATAACATTATTTTTCTTAGATGATTTTTTTTGGATTCAACTATGTCTCTTTATTTGTATTGACGTTTCAAAACACACTTAGTGATTCATCATTAGGAAGAGGAAAATAATGAAATAGATTACAAAATTGGCCTTAAGAAGAGTTGGGAAGAAAGGTGGGGTAAGGATCAAAAAATGGAGAATCAAGGAAGAGATGGTTTGAGAAAGGGGGGAAAAAATTAGGAAGAGAAAACAGTAAAAGGGGAGAGAAGAAAAATTGTTAAAAAAAGTAAAAAGTAAAAAATAACAACTAATATATTAATAGCCACCACTTGTAGCGAAGTTGGTTGGGGCTTGGGGTTTGCATCCCTTGAGGTCACAAGTTTGACTTTGCTTCGTAGTGGGAAAGGAAAGGGTCAATATTATTGTGTCAGTTCTTGATCTGCTGACTCGGGGTATAGGAAATTTTGGCTTGAGGGGGAGTCTCTCAACATTATTAACAATTTGAAAAAATTTACCCCCCCGTTGTGGAGTATTGAACCTATGATATTGGATGCTATAGAAATTCTTAATTCTTTTGATGAGATCTAAATCTCTCATGTTTTCAGAGAAGGCAACGGTCTAGTAGATGTATTTTCTAACCTTGGTGTTAGGGGTATTAGGGAGTGGGGTGTGAGTGACCTCCTCCCTATGGAGTCTATTACGTGTGCAAATCATGATTCTCAAAACTTCCAGCATGTATGATGATTTGTTATGGCTTGGAGCCTGCATGACTAGTATCATGTGGCTTGCCATAATGTGGAGTGATGGTCTGGTTGATCCGCATCGTGCTTATGGTACCTTATTGGATTTTTGTATGGTCGAAGTTCTAGGCTCATTATTTGTTCCTGCCATATTCCCGGTGTCACATGAATTGTGGGTAATTTGGGGCTTTCATTCTCGAAGTTTCTCCTTATTACTTGCAAGGTTCTCAAACTTTTCAGCTCTACAAATTTTTGAGCCATGGGAGGAGATAGGAATTGTGCGGAGCCATTTTCTTGTGATTCTATGAGGAGAAAGCAAGAGGTGTGGCCTATTTTAGAGAAGGGCGAGCTCACTCCTTACTTGGAAAGACTGCATGGTAATAATCCACAAGATATGACTTAGTTTGCTAAAGCTTGGAATAATCGGGTTTTGAAACTTGGGGGAACTGAGTTTGATGTTAATGAAGACTTCATCGCAAATATAACGGGGCTTCCTATTGATTGCAAGAAGGTGTTTAGAGACTAAAAGGAGCTGAGGGTTGCGATGCAGATATTTTTCAAAGGGTTTGAGGAACAAGACTTGAAGATGACTAAGATCGGCGAGTACCAACGCAGCTCGCTTAAGGCACTTTGGGGGGACATTGCAGAGGAGCTCATGAGATACATTACCCTCGAGGGTCATTTCTCTATGGTAAACGCTTATCATTTTGTGCTTCTTAATCATTTCCACCACAAAAAGAGAATTTCTTTCCCTTTTTATTTGTTAGTGTCACTAGAAAGTGGTATGAAGGACCGTGAGAAGAACCCAAATAACATGGTGTTGCATGTGGGGCTTATCATGTTAATATTTGAGTATTCCAAATCTTTTGTGATGTCTAAATTGATTGCTACTCCCAAGGGTAAGAAATTGAAAGTGGCAGTGCAGTATGAAACTGCCTTTGATGAGGAGTCGCTTAGCAAGAAAGGGAAAACAAGGAAAATTGTTGTGGAAGAGGAGTCTATTTCTGAGGATGCAGATTATGTCCGAGACTCTCAAGCTTATATGGAGGTAATTTCACAACCCTCTGATGCGAGTAATTCTGGGAAAGGGCTTTTGGGTTTGAAAAAGAAGGATTATGAGACTTGCAACGATGAAAATGTTGATGATAAGCCAACTCTGAGCCTAAAGGAAAAGGTTGAATTTGTTGACTCTTAGTTTGGATTCTCTGCCTAAGAAGGGTTCAAAGGTGGGTAGTAATAAGAAAATTACTATTAGGTTTGCTTGTTAGCTATAGAGATGCAATTTGCCTCTCCCCTGAAGGCAGTTGGTGGGAAGGGTGTTGTGGAGTCTCCGGGTGTGGACCTTGATATGCAAAAGAGAGACCTAGAAAAGTAGAGGAAAAGAAGGTTAGTTGCTGAGGAGACTGCAAACTCTATTCGTAAAATCAAATTGCCCGCTATTGGTGGAAAAGGTAAGGAAGTCAACATTAACCAAGACAAGGTAAGCTCCTCTCAAGAGGATGATGTTGCGGGTAAGGGTGATCTTAATTTTGACCAGGAAGATATTCCTGATTTTCTTGGGTTGGCCAGGGAGGGCTCAATTTCTTTATTTAAATTGTTTAGATGGTTGTTCGATGAACTTAACATGACCAATATCAAAGTCTGGGGCGCGATCAACAAAATTGGCGAGTCTTCTGTATAGAACCAGATTGATGAATTGTATGACTCTCTGAATGTTGTTGTTGATAAAATGTTGAAGATGAAACCGAACCTTGAGGAAAGAATCCTCACCCTTGAGGACCAATTGGAGAAAATATATGCTAAACTCGAGAAGGGTGGGGAGGGGATACAATTTGTTGTGATGCTTGAATCTGTTGGCATTTCAACTCCCTTGGAAATGGCCAAGAAATTCAAGGGTACTACTCTTGCAGAGGTTACTAGTGTTGGTGGTAAGCTGCTGGAGGAAGAGGTTTCTGTGGAGAAAGTTGATGGGGGGGATGAATGCTTTTATTAGTGAGGTGAGAGAGGGTGGGCTTGGAGCCAAAACGAGGAACAAGACTAAGGTGTAGGCTGGGGCTCCGACTGTGGATACGCCTGAAGTTATTGATAATGGTCAAAAGGTTGTGGTGTGCAACATAGAGGTTGCTGATACCCTGAAGAACATGTAGTGGGGCTACTTTTGTGCCTCCTCTTTGGCTTATGTTGCACTGTTTGTGTGCTCATTTTTGGTTGTTGCATGCTTTTTGTAAAGGGTTTCGGGGCCCTTCAAAACCCGTTTTTTACCTCTAATAAAAATAACTAAAATATTAATTAAATTAAATTGTATATTAATCAAAACAAGTATACTATTTAATTAATATTTATTATGAAGGTCTCCAATATATTTTTTATATTTAATAATGTTAATAAATAATAATATTAGTTTGGTATAATAGGTATATTATTTGATATAAACTAGCTAATATTTATATATTAAACATATATCAATGAAATTAAATTAATTATAGCATTGATAGATTGATATATAAATTAATAAAATTATTAATTAAACATAACTAATTATACATTAGTTAATATAGTAATTAATTATTAATTAATATCTATTTAATGGATAACAATTTAACTACTAATTAATCAAGAAAAATTACTAATATAATTACTAATTAATATCTATTTAATGGATAATACTTTAATTACTCACCAATCAACACAAATGGATATTAATTACTAATATTTTGTATGTTTCCATTTTAATATATCAAATAATTACTTTTGTTAAATTAATAAAATATAATAAATATTTTTTATATAAAAATGTTATTTATATATTAAAATAATACTTAAATTAATGTTGAATAGTGACAAATAAGTTATAATATAGAGGCCTCCTTTCTTAGGTAATAATAACTAAATTAACAATATCACTGGACTATGAAGAAATAGTTTAATAATATTAAAAAGAGGAAAATTAAAAACCAAAAGAGTTTTGAAAGAGTTAAAAAAAGTGAATGAATTGAGAAATAATAGAAGCTAGAATTGTATTACAAATACACAAGCTTAAATAAACTAATTAATAAACATCATAACTATTAACCAAGCTTAATACTTTCCCTCTAGACTTCTATAGCTTAATATTTCATAAGCTTACTATAGGTTAATATGAAATAAAATATAGTCGATTTTGGCTTATGCAAAGAATTCATATAGAATACTACTACATTACATAACAATAATACAAGTGAGAAGTCTTCTTGACTAAGATGAGCAATAAAATGAGGTTGCACATTTCAATTAATACATTTAAATATGTAAATATAATGACATCATGATTAACAAGGATAGCCATTATCTTGCTACGGTGGATTGTTTGAAGATTTGAATACAAATCCTGATATTAAATAAACAATTACAGGTAGTTAGCATTTCATCCATCTTCCCATGCATAATATGTGCATTTGTTGTTTTGATCTCATCTACAAGATGTATCGCAACATGTAAACTAATTTAGCATTTGTGTTTGGAATAATAAATCTAACATTAAACTAGAACTAAAAAATAATTATCCAATTCATGTTTGTTGGATTTATCTTGTGACTTATATCAAATGTTATGTACATTTGTAAGCAAGACCATAAAAAAGTTTGAAACACTTAAGAAATGAGAAATATCATTACAATAGAATCTTGTATTCTAAACTTATTAATAACGCAATATTTACTTTTTGAAACAAAGAATGAGCTTGTAAAGTTTATCAATTGATTAGTAAGATTATGTTTACTATTTTAGATTAATATTTTTAATATAAAAGTGGACATAGCATTCCATTTTGTATTATGACTTCTCACATAGAGTACATTAAATTCGTATAGATATAAAAATAGATAAAAATATCTAGTAATTAAAAATTAAGAGATACTTTACATGAGATGTTTCATATTTACCCATAGTATAAAAGTGAAGAAATATATACTTTCATTTTGAAAGAAGCACAAGCAACAAAAAATTCTCAAATCCACTATCATGTTAATGATCCATTATTATCTTTTCAATCAAAGAACTAAGAGGGTAGATAGAGATTTTTGTGTTAAAGACATTGTGTAAAAGAGGATGTAGTTTTGGTCATCTAAAAGTTTGAATTTATTGATAAGTGGGAATTTCATTTCTAGTCTCATTTTTCACATTCTATTTTGAATAACGGTGGTGATCGAATAATAGCCATGAAATATCAATAAATCAAAGGTAGGAGGTTATTTTAACATAGGGATAAATGTATATTTATAATAGTTAACAAAAAAATTCTTTGAGTATGGGTGGTTTTGCTATTTTTGTGCTTACAAGGCTTTTTGCAAGTGGATTTTGGCAAAACTTGGTGGAGGTTAAACTATGATTTTTATAAATTGAAAAATTGGTTAATGCTTTAGAATTTTGAATGTTAATTAGATTCAAATGCATGATTGCATTTACTCTAGGTTGGTTTTTCACTATTGATCTTCATTAATTTCTGGGTCTTTATACTTGTATTTATCCCTTATTTCTATTTATTATATAAATTATTTTGAGTTCATTTTTTAACAATCTTACACTTTTATCATTATATTATTATTTATACTTTCAAAAAATGATTACTTGTTTTTTATTATAACAACTCATTTATAGTCCCATGCACTTACTCTTCATTATTTATGAACATTAATAATATTTCATTTTATATTTAGATCACAATAGAGGAAAATATTGTATTTATGAAACTACTAATGTTTTAATATATCTATCAATATTAGGTTGATGGTAGCTATAGCAAAGAAAATAGATTTGTAATCTTTTTTAAGGCACTGTCTAACCATGAAGTGTGACTAATTATACATCTCAAGTTGGCATGATGACCGAGGCAAGTGTACCTTAAAAATACAACTCACATGCTTGACAAAATTCTCACATTCAAATCTGAGAATTGGGTAGTTGAATATGTTTGGCTCATGTGAATGAATAGTAATGACAAAAGTGACTAATGCTACCCAATCTTTCAAAGGATTTTCTCCATAAATATTACAATTTGATTGATGAGTGAAATCATTTTACATTTCTTCAAGATTGGAGAGCAATTTCTTGGCATTTCATGACTTCTACAATGAGCTAGGGTTTATAGAGTGTAAAATCAAATGTGTTCATAATTTCAAGCCCCTAGTTCAAAGAATTCTCAAAGTTTCCAATATTTAGGGTTTATAGTGAATTGTCTAAAAATATTCAAACCCTAGATTTCCTCAAAAACCCTAGATCAAAAATAAAATTGTAATGATGAGCCAACCATCTTCACCAAAAAGACCTTTTGGTGTAGACATAATTGTAAAACTCCCTGGGTCATCCAGAAAGGTTGTATGCACCCATGAGATTGGTGTTGCAAGTGGTATATTAGAAAATGGAAGGGAATGTAGGGATGGAGAACTCCCTCTAATAGGATGGAGCCTCTTCACCCATTGGTACAACAAGATGGTTTATAGGGTCTCCATTTAGAATGTCTAAATTTATGACCTAGGAAAATTAATTTTCCCCAACATCTTCATGAGTGTGAAATTCAACAAGAATGTGGCTAAAAACTATGATGAAAATTTTAGAATTGTTAGTTTCGCCAATGGTGGAGTGCTGGTGCAAGTTGATAAAGCTTACATTTTTAAGGTTTTTGGCCTGAGATTAGATGCAAAAAAGGTTATAGGTTTTAGTCTTTTCAAGAATAAGTATCAACAAGATAGGCATAGTTATATATTCTTATGGTTAACAAGGTGCAAGTTGAAGGGATTTGACAAAAGATCTATCAGAATTCCAACAAATGATGTTGAGCCCTTCAATATTGACTTGTTTGAGGACTACTTTATCAAGACTTATCATTCACTTTGTCAAGTCCTTGATGGAGATGCCAAGACCAAAATCCCTGTGTCATTGATGTACATGGTAGTTGACATTCAAAACCCTCTAGTGAACAATGAATTTGATTTTTCCACTTATATATCCAATGGGATTCATAAGCAGTTGATGGAAATTAAGGCCAACAATAAAATGGTAAACTTTAGGAGGTATTCCCTACTTTTCTACATGTTTCTATATGAAGGAAGGACAAAATGGGACCAAGTATTGTAGGTCCAAATGGTAGATGATAATGATAATTCTCTCCCTTTCCAATGTTGGACTCATGTCTTGGACATGCACCATGAATCTTCAAACTATGTGGTGTTTGAGGACCATTTTATCATAAGGGTCTTAGGTTTCATGGGAGTAGATGAAGGAAAGTTGCAAAAAGAAATTATGGATTTCTTAAGGCCCAAAGAAAGAGTGTTTGAGTTGGATGTGCAACACAACTAGGGATATTGTTATCTCCATTTAGATTCAACAGTGATAAGAGTATATGGGCACCCTATGGGACCCCACATTGTGCCAAAATATGTTCCTTTGAGATTGGTATATCTAGAGATAATATAGCAATTAAACGAAGCTGACAAAAGCCACCTAAATGGAAAAAAGATGGGCTCTTTTTGTAATACCCCTCCGTTTTGCTTCTTGTTCGGTTTGCTTTATACTATGTTTGGTTGCAACTACTTTGATACTAGATACATTTTGTTATGATGTTTTGATCACTACTATTGAGCGACAACTATTATTGTGGGATGTAGTTATTTGATTATTGTTTCATATGCATTATGGATTAATGATGTTGTAGAGTTGGCATGAGATGTTATTGTGAGATTATTGGAATTATGATGGAAGTGTCAGTTTCAATGAGTGTATTGGTGAAGAAGACGAGTTCATATCACTTGCTTGTGAGTGCCCTACGAATCCGTAATTCCTTCTTCACGGTGTGTATTATATGCTGGATATATTGTATGATGTTGTTTACTTGGTTGCAGGATTGCAGGTACATGACATCGACTTCACCTGGGTTCACAGGTTTGAACGCGTCGATCCAACGGTTAAATTGAATGGGAGATAGTAGCTAGGTAACATGTGTCAAGTTTACACCCTAGCCTTAGTGTGTCATTAGTCGTGTGTGTCAAGTCATTGTCGGTCTTGCTTTAATGTTATTTAATTCTGAAGGATTCTTGATTTGGAAATAGATATTTAGAATAATTGCATTTAAATCATGTTGATGATTGTTTAATTTAAATAATGCAATGTGGATAAAATTTTATATTGAAAATTAATTAATTATATTTAATTTATTTAATCAATTAAATTTAATCCAAGGGGGTTGAATTTAGTGATTAAATAATTAAATTAATTAATTAAACATGATGCAAGAAAATGAAAGGAAATAAAAGAATTAAAATTAATTTTGAAATTTAATTTCAACATGTGGGAATTAAATTAGAAATTGTAATTAAATGTTTATTTGGGAAATGAGTTTCAACTTTGGAAATTAATTTATTATTTCAAATTGCATTTTAAATTAAAAGTGGGTTTTTAAAAAATTGAAATTGAAATTGAAATTAATATTTAATTTGCAAGCAATGTGAATTAAGGTTGTAAAAATTGAAATTGAAATTAATATCTAATTTGCATGTAATGTGAATTAGGATTATATTAGGAATTTTTGATTTATAAGGAAGGCATGTTTTAATTTGAAGGCAGAAAAGTTTTTAGAAAAATTCATTTTTACAGCAGAGAAGAAATTTTGGAAAAATTTGCACAAAGGAAGGGTTTGAAGAAAGTTTGATTGTAGAATTGATTGGAGGAAAGATTGTTTGCATTTGTTGGGTTTTGGATTGGATTCATTGGATGATTGAAGAAAATTCAGGAAATCTTTGGAGGAGGCTTGCAGTAGAAATTCATTTCTTCCTGTAGCTTCTTGAGCTAGGTTTTCTTCTGTGTTTTTATTGTTCTTGATTGTTTTTTAAAATAGTAGTGATTAAAAATTTGTTTGTTAAATCTGTTTTAGAAAATAAATTTGTTGTTAGAAGAAAAAAATCAAATAAATTTGCAGCTTTTGTTTTGTGAAATTTTTTGAGTGAAAATTGTGAAAACCTTAGTTGATATTAATTTGTTTGAGGAAATCGATTATTTTGTTTTGGATTCAAACATAGAGATTGAGCAATGTTTTTAGAAAATGAAACCCTGTGTTTATTATTAAAAATCGGATTTTAAAATCCGCAGGGTAGTTATATTTTTCATGGTAAAATGGTCTAATTGCGTCACGTATAATTCCACTTGCACAAACTAGGTTGTCAGGAAATTTAAAGGGTTTCTGCACCTTGGAATTTTCTTATCCCTGTAAACAAATCGCAAATACCCAGATCATAGTTTTTGAGTTATGCTTAAAACACGAGACTGTTGTTAAGTTATTTTCCCATGGCTGCTCTGATAATAAAATAATAATAAATTGATATTTATAAATATTAATATTTTATGTATTGTTATTATAATATTAAAATATTATTTAATAATATTTTATATTATAATTTATAATATTAAAGTATTATATTTATTTATATTATTTTAAATAAAATTTGTATATTAGATTAGTGGAAATAAAATTATAAATGTATGGAAAAATTATTGTTTATTCTAAAATGACATGTTAAAGTTTAATTGAAGGAGTTAAATATCTGATTTAAAGAATGCATAATTTAAGATTTGATTGTGAAATTTAAATTCATGTGTAAAAGGTCCAATTATTAATTTGATTTAATTGAAAAAATATATATATGATATTGGGTTATAGTCCAAATATTGATCTTATTTTAACACAATAAGTTATGGAAGAGACCAAATGTTAATTTGTTTACTTTTATAATGATTTAATTTGCAAGGGCAATTGGTTATTTAATTTAAAGCGAAATGTTTTGAGTTATAGTTGAAAATACTTATTTTGTTAAGAGCAATTAGAGAATTAAATATTAGTATAATTTCTCCTCTATCTAAAAAGATGAATTCTTAATTCAGTTTAATAGGAAAAAGGTATTTTATATTAAATAATTAAATCATTTGAGTTAGTTGGAAAACGAAAGGAATCCAGTTAATAGAGAACTGATGTTAGTTTTAGAAGTAAACATTGAAATTGATTGAAATTGTTTAAATTAGTATTTCTTGTAATTGTAGATTGAAGATACTTGTTTAATTATTTCAATTAAGTTGAAAGAGCAAAAGTTTAATATTATTGGGAATAGGGATTTTAAAGGATAAAATTAGAATGTGTGGTATAGATTTTGGATAGAAAATTTGAATATAGTATTTACAATAGTTTATGTTGTATTAGACGTAAATTTAGGAACTAATTATATTGGAAAAGACAAATATTTGTTTTGTTTCATTTATTTCCATAGAGCAATTTTAATCGTTGTGATTGGAATATTAAAGAATATATATAATTAAGTTATTAATATATATATTTGGTGTATACATAATATGGAACATAAATATACATATATTAAGTGTAAATTTATTATCGTATTTTATTTTAATAAGAAGCATGCAATATATTATTGAATATAGATTTAAAAATGGTTTGATTAGTATATATGGGAAAATGGATAGAGAAACAATATTTTATGATATTAAAGGGATTGAATGTTTTAAATAGAAAATTGAATGAGATGTAAGATTTGGTTAGGAAATGGAAATAGTTTACTTGCATGGATTTGTGTCGATTTAAAGGTAAATTAAGAAGTTGTTTATATTGATGAAGCAAATGACTATTTTGATTTATTATATTTCAAGTAGAGCAATTAATTTATTGTGAATGAAATATGAAGGAGATATGGATTTAGTATATCCAAAAATAGTAATGCTTTTGTGATTGCCTTAAATGTTCTAGTTCTCTGTATTTCGTAAGGGGGTGTAAGTTCAAATTGTTTAAGATTTCTTATAATGGAAATAGAAATATGGGTATATGATTATTTGAGTTAACCCTGTAAGTGTGTCTTTGACCTTGTTAATGTTACCTATTGAATGAATATGGGTTTAGAAAATCCAAATATTATATTTGATTTATGACTTGAATGCTTTTGTTGCTATGAATTCAAGTTGCATTGTGGGTTTTGAGATTTAGTGTTAGTCCTAAATTATAAGTCTTCCAGAAGAGCTTAGAGGATAAGGGTTGTTGAATATTTATGCCATCCAGTTGTTTTCCCTTGGGTGATGCATGGCGTCCTTTCAGTTTTACCCGGTTTTCATGAACGAGGATGTTTTGTACCTCCTGTGAAAGGAGTGGACTATGTGTTGTTGCCTCCAAGATGTTTGGAGTGTGTTCTATTATTTGTTTCCTCTTAGAGTTGGAGTGGTTATGTTTTCTAATTTGTGTGCATTTGAGATTCCCTTGGTGATTGGTATTTGTATATGTGTATGGTTCTCTAAACATACTTGGTCTATTTTATGTCTGGAAGCAATGTCAGTGATGCGAGAGTTGTTCTTGTTTATTGCATTTGTTTTGGTTATTTCAATATGAGTTAGTTTGAGTCTACCTTGGTTAGAGGTTGTGGATCTTTGTCCTTGTTACATTGTAACTATCTCCTAGCATGGGGGTTGGGCCTTCGGGTACCACATGGTTGGGTGGAACATGCACCAAAACCGTTGGGTCCCCTTGATCTTCAATTCATGGAGGCGAGACATCCAGATGGACAACTCGCAGTTCTTATTGTATTTTCTTGCATTGTAATATTTCTGATTGTATAAGTTATTTTATCCCTCTTATGATTATGAGGTGAGATTATGTAATTGTTATACTTTTGTACTATTGTCTCATTATGGGAATGAGGGATGTGACTATTGGATTAAGTTAATGTTTATGAGATTGTATCTTGGATGTTCATCTTGTTATGTTATGTGGTATTCTTATGATGTATGATGTTTATTTCATAAATTATTTATTGCTATGGTTTATGTAAGATGTATGTGTGGGTTTAAGTAATCCTAACTTTGTAGCCTTAGAGGTTGTTGTTAATTAGTAAGCGAATGTGTATGTTATTACACTTTATAAAAATAAATTGGTTCACTTAAATCGTTAATTACAACTTCCTTTAGGGTTACTTGGCGGGGCATTACACTTTCTTTCCATTTTCTAATGTATTTTTAGATTTCATAGTGACTAGGGAGGGACTAAATCTCATTTACCCCATGCTCCAAACATACAAGATGGTCCTAGAGATCACAAGAGTATTTTATCTTGAAGGCTTTATCAACCAAGTTAGAACGAGTGTTAAAAGATCCTCATTTATACACCAACTTTTCTTGGTGAAGATGTGATGAGGAGCTACCTCATCAAAAAGGAGCTGAATAAAATACGAATGAAATGGATTGCTTTCAAAAAATTAGAGGATCAAAAGGCTAAGTAAATAGCCAATTATCTTTGAATATATGTAAAAATAATAGATCCTATTTTCAGGATCAAAAGGTATTGGATAATGCTGACAAGTTAATTGGGAAAGCCCTAATGGTTGAGGAGAGACCCTCCTACTAGCCACAAGTTGATCCATCTATGTATGGATCTATTAGAAGAGGAAAGGGACCAATAGTGAAGGAGTTATCCCCTCAAGACCAACCATGTGTAGTAGCCACAACTCCTCAAAAATCCCCTGCTACTACTATTGCTTCACAAGAACAACCTTAGAAGAAAAGGAGGCTTGATCAACCATCATTGGTTGATTATCCTCTAGTTATTGATGAAGAAGAGGAGGTAGAGGTCACTAAGGAGGAGGCAAGTCAAGAAATTCCTTCTCCTCCAAGGGTAAATGTAGCATGAATACCACAAGGCCAAATGGGCATAAATGTGGGAAGTAGGAAGGATGAGGTCAATGACACAAGGGTTTTTGCTTGTACACAATTCATCTCTGATGATCAATTTGTTAAATCTAAGGAGTTGAAGGACTTTATAATCAAAATAAGAAGAGAGGAATTCCATGAAAAGATAAACAAGTAAAAAGGTGAAGTCCACCCCTCCAAGTATGAGGAAGTTACACAAAATGTGTTCATGGAAATTGACTTTGATGTCAAAAATATAACACTAGAGGAAGGGAGGAGGCTGGTAAGAGAGATAAGAAAAATGCTACTAATAGAGTGGGATATTGCTTCTATAATAGCTTTGGTCACTATTCAGAGACAAAAGGAGATTTTCTTTTTTTTTTATGAGCAAGCAAAGCAAGCATACTTTAGATCAGGTTTCAATCCTAAGTGGGAAACCTTCTCCATATGGGCTCTAGCTCAAAAATATAACAAGCCTCAATCGACAAAGATTGCATAAGAAATGAAGAGAAGTCTAATTGACAAAAGAGTATCGAACACCACAACTCCCCAATTAGCTTTATTAGTTGTTCATACAGCTAAGTTCAATGAAGCAACTACCAAGGGACCATAGAAATAATATGATCAATTATTGAAATATCATGTTAAGATTACTATTGAATACAATAAGTTGAAGATTTAGGATCCACAACCAAAATTGCCACCATTTAGTATTGAAATAGTAAGTTCCTCAACCTGAAGCTTCTCAAGTACTCTAATTAAATAAAATGAAGCTTTAACTTCAAAGATAGAGAAGTTGGAGGAGAAATTGAATAATGATCAAGGGGAATAGAAAAAGAAAACTAATAGTATAGTGGAGGATGTAATAAATCATAGAGTGTCCAAAATATTTGGGAAATCAAAAGACTCCCTTCAAGCTTACTCAAATCTCAAGGATGTTTATGCTAAAATTGCAAAGGATCAAGAGAAGCTTGGGAATACAATGAAAAAATGGATACCTTTGATTGCCAATCTATAGGGAATATACAAGGGAGCAAGACTTAATGATGATACACTTGATAACATTTTTCCTACATGGGATATGGCCAAATTGGTAAGGGAGATGCAAATATATATGATAAAATTGGTGCAATAAATAAATACTATATTCAAGTTTTCTGAATGCATATAAATGAAAGTCATGCCTAGCATCTTAGATGGAAGTGGAGAGCTCAAATATTTAGATCGATGGAAGGTAGGCTTCAACATAATGGTCCCTACCCTTGTAGCCTTCATTTGTGCTAGTCATGATGTGGACACAAGTTTACTTATTCCATTATGTGGAAACCTAGAATGGGAAAAACCATGGTGAGAAGAGTTGCTTGGAGCTACTATCCAAATCTAACCTCACATAAATAATGAATAACTTACAATCATAAAGTAGGCACCAACCTATTAGAGACACCAATCCCAAATTGTATTTGTAGGCACCAACCTACTAGAGACACCAATCCCCAATACAAAGATTTGAGCACTAACTCAAAAGGAAAGACACCAAACCTACCGAATTACAAAGATATGATTTGTGAATCTTCAATGTTGATTACACAACTTACACTTGGTTTGATGAACCTTCAAACACACTCCTACACAATATATGATCTTTTGATTATGCTGCACAATGATTGAGATGCAATTCACATTACATCACCCAAATATAACCCTCACACTTCCACACACATGTAATTACAATTCATCATTGAATGAATTCTAGATATAGATATATACAATTCTATACGTTAACAATATTTCACGTCGACCAAGAATTCCTTAACACCATCCATAATTAACCAGGTCAACTAAGAGTGGACCTAATTCAAATTGACATGAGGTGTATAGTGGTTTAGTCCTAAATCATTTTTTTTCTGCCAATAATATATGATGTTGTGTTCTTCCTTCAAAGATCTTAACTTGGACCTATTTCATCTTCACATGCTTCCTCTAGTTACCGCACACTTCCCTTCTCTAGTGCAAACACTCAGACTCTATTCATAGATAGCTAGTGAACATAAACAACACTCTGTTACATCCAAATTTATTTTTGTTGAAGCTCACCCTTTGAAACTCTGGAACTTGATATAATATGAATAAATTTACTTTAGGTCCAAACCATAGGCCATAACATTCAACTGTAGAAGAGTGCAAATCAACATACTATTACAATGTAATATAGTGTATGAGTAACAATCCATAGAACACTTCCCCAAACACTTTTAGACTACTTCCATCAACTAGAATAGATACAAGAATGATATTTCAAGAATACTATATGTAGTCTTCTTCATTGTTCTCAAATGCTCTAACATGACATGATCATGACATAAACACACCCCATTTTCAAAAGCTCATAGTACAATTATATTTAATTTTGATTGATTTGCAGGCATTACTCCTTTGACATCTATGAGCACCTTTGAAATCAATGATGGCATATGTTCAATAATCTCCCCCTTTGTCATTGATGGAAAACATTAAAATGTTGTTGGCACGTAAAGACAAATCTAATGTGTTAGGATCAAGAATTCCCCTTATTTGAAACAACATTCCACTTTCTCCCCTAAGAGTATTAACATTTTGAGTTTCTTTTCTTCCCCTTTGACATTAATGGCAAAGGAAAACAATATGAAAGTCTATCTTCTAAATAGACTCCCCCTAAGTCCATACTCCAACTAGACATTTTGAACACTCCGCTTCTTCTCAACTAGGTTCTGAAACATTTTGCAAGGCTACCAAGCCTACTTGTGGTAGGGATTTAACCCTCCCCCTCAACCTATGCTTCCTCTTCATTCAAGAGGAGGGAGAAACCACTCCCAATTTATGTTAGAGATATTCAAAGGTCTCTTTGGGCGGAGGATTTGTGAAAATATATGCTCCTTAGTCTCAACATACTCCAACTTTACCTCTTTTTTTGTAGTCTTTTCTCTTACGAAATGATAATTGCAATATGATTTGTCCTTTAATCCAGCATCAAATTCCTAAAAACATTTATAACACTAGTATTATCACATAGAATGGAAATGGGTTCATCAAGCTCTATCTTCATCTCCTTTAAGATTTGCTTCATCCATAATACTTAAGTGCAGCATGAATTTGTTGCAATATACTTCACTTCTAATATAGATAAAGATATTGAATCCTACTTTTTGCTTAACTAGGATACAAGACTATCACCAAGAAAGCAAGCTCCACCACTTGTACTCTTATGGTCATCTATGCTTGTTTCCCAATTTGCATATGTGTTTGTAGTTAATGTGATGTTGTCACCCTTAGGATACCACAAACCAAAATCTATTGTAGCCTTTAGATATTTGAATATTCTTTTTATAGCCTTGACATGGGTTTCTTTAGGTGCTACCTTAAACCTAGCTACCATTCCAATGACTTGCATTATATCTGGTCTGAATGCAATTACATACAACAAACTACCAATCATTGATCTATAAGAAGTCTAATTTGTCAGAGTTGATTCATCATCCTTACTTAATTTACACCTAGTAACCATAGATGTACTCATCAGTTTGTATTCTTCCATGGGTGATTCCACAATACCGTGTCTCACTTTTTTCCCAAGATGGACATTTACATCAATATTTTTAACTGAATCTTCATCTTTTAAGACCTATAACAGTTAAACCATTAATAATTTCAAGATGATGCGAACTAGTAATTTGTGGAAATTTCTGTGTAGATTTTAAATATATATTTTTAATTTTTTTCTGAAATAAAATATAAATCTTTCAACATCTCCTTTAATAACTAGTTTTAAACAAAAAACAACATTTTCAAAAGTGACATTTGTGTCGTAAAACATAACTTTTTTTCTATAAAGGATAAAATTCTTTTTTTTTTAAAATATAGATTCTCAGCATCAATACAGAGGGAATCGATATTTTTGCATAATTTTTAGTTACATATTCTTTTAATTAATTTTTGAAGTCACTGTAACTATAATTTGGATATATGTGTGTGTTGTATAGCATAACTTGTTATGTATATGTCGAAATGATTTTTTTTTTGGTGAAACAAAAACATCAATATGAATGGAACAAAAAAAATTTGAAATTTTTTCCAGTGTTTTACTACTTTTCAACCTCTACAGAATGAAGAGTTCAATGTTCGAAGAAAAACCTATGTTCGATAAAAATTAGAAATTAAATACAAGATAAAATGAAAACATATCAAAATTATACTTGTTGGAAAGTTCATTTCGAGGGCTACGATCTTGCAAAATATCTTGTCAAGTTATGCTCATTTGTAGGTCCAACCTAGGGTTTGAAATTGATTTTTTTTTAGGAGATTTTGATGTTGATGCATAATTTTTTATTTTTGGCACCTTCGATCGAAGGTCTTACCTTCACTAGAAGGTCCCCATGCAAAAAAAGCCATTTTATAGAAAATAAAATAAAATTGTGGGAACTACCTTCTAGCGAAGGTGTTTAGTTGCATACCTTCACTTGAAGGTAACTTCAATTGAAGGTTTTACTTCGCTCAAAGGTGTGCAAGTGAATTTAGCCCGACCACTCCAAAAATTTCCACTTTCCAAAAGTGAGACACAACTTTGTGATTTCACCCCCATCTTAAACTTTCTCAACATCTTCTTTATATATATATATATATATTTTTGAGAAATGAGTATGCCTTTGTCTAATTAATAAATTTGTAAGCCAAGGAAAAAAGTATAACTCACCAAGTATTGACATTTCAAGCTCACTCTGTATTGCATCCTAGAACCCTCTGTACATAACATCACTACTACAGCCAAAGATAATGTCATCAACATAAACAATAACAATCAATAATTGATAACCTTTTGTTTTTATGTATAGGTTGTTATCTATGCTACCTCTCCTGAAACTTTATTGTTGTAGATCTATCTAATTTGGAATACCATGCTTTGGGAGCTTGTTTGAGTCCATAAAGAGCCTTCTTCAATCTACACACAAAATATAGTTTATTTAAATCCTTATGGTTGTTCAATGTAGACTTCCTCTTCTAATTCTCCATTTAGAAATATAGATTTGACATCCATCTTATATACCTTGAAATTCCCAAATGTTGATAAAGCCAAAAATATTCTGATTGCTTCTAACCTTACTATCAGAGAAAATGTCTCCTCAAAGTCAATTCCCTCAACTTGAGCATATCCTTTGCATACAAGTCTAGCCTTATTCTAGATTACCTTTCCATATTCATTTAAATTATTTCTAAATACCCATTTTGTATCAATGATATTTTTGTCTTTAGGTCTCATAACTAACTCCCAAGTTTCATTTTCTTAACTTGAGTCAATTCTTCTTCCATAGTATTTGATGGGTTCATCTATTAGTCTATTTTATATTGCTTTTATGCATACTTTTAGACATTATAGACAATCCTTTTAGACAATACTCTTATGCTATGCTATCTTTTCATGTTTATTATACAACCTTGGACCTAAATTATAGTAATGGAAATATAGTTATGATATAGTAGCATTGCATGGTTTATATGTGAGTGTGTATGAAATGTGGATGGAATTCTATGTTTAATCATGGTAGTTAGCTTTGTGTATATGTCTTGTGGATTAACCTTTTGCAGCCTGAGAAGATACCACAGCCTGCAACAACTGGAAGTTACAGCCCACAATAAAAGGAAGACTAAACAATGAAACAGGGGAAGTGCCAGATCAATTTGAATGCAATAATTATCATGTGGAGACACCTGATGGAGTTGGTCGTGCATCATTATGATAGCTAATAAGGCATTGAGAAGAATATTTTTTTTGTTGATAGGATTTTGGATGACGGCTTATGTGTTTTACATGCAGATCTATTTTACAAGAACTCTTCTTTCTTTTCAGTTGCAGTTGAACAATTCAAATCGTAACTATATACTTTGATATCTAGGAGTTTTAGTTAATGATTGCAGTTAGGAGTTATGTTTAAAATAAACTCTCTCATACTTGTATATAGCTAGTGGTTGAGTCCTTAGATAAGTGGGTTGATTTCAGTATTTTGTTATCAATTAATTTTCAGTTTTAGTTATCATCTACAGACATGTTGATTATTTAGAATGATTTCATTGAATACAATCTATGAGGAAGATTTTGTGTAATATTTTGTGATGCATAATGAATGAAGTTAAGTTCATATGAATGCATAGAATCTACAGGGTTAGATTTGGTTTAGTTAAGTGAAGACAACCACTTGAGCAAGCCACTCAAGGTAATTGTTCTTCACTATATTTGCAGTTGTTTATTTCAATTGATTGGTTATTTTCATTTATCATTACTTCATAAGTTGCATGCAAGTTAGAATATATTCTCATATTTTGATTATCAATAATGAATGTTCATGAACATGGTTACAATTAGTTACATTGTAGTCCTCTAAGGTTAGAATAATTTTAGTTACTAGTCTTGATCAGTTTTGAGTGGGTACAATAATTATTTATTAGCAGCATTTCAATTACAAGTTAAGTTGTAGGCACCTGTAGCCATTTGCTCTAGTTTCTTTCTTTCACTATTATGCAATTCTATAAATTTCTAGCAAGTAGAATACCTTAATTATGATAGAGGGGACATACTGAACCATGGGCGATGTAGTGGATGATCCTGTACATGCAACCTTTGAGTTCCCAATCACCAACCAAGAAAGGGATATTATGCTGAAGAATATTCCTCCAACATTACCAGTCTTTTATGGGTTGGTGACTGAAGACCTAGATAAATTTATGTTTGAATTTGATGTCCTATGCAAAATTTATGACTATATTTTTTATGCTCATAGGCTCAAAATCTTCCCTATGACTCTAAAAGCTGCAACCCTAAGATGGTTTATGGGATTAGGCAAGGATGTTATCCCTGATTGGGATACCATGAAAACATTATTCTTGGAAAACTACCAAGACTATTGTAAAGGACTTGGTAGGAGGAGAGATAATATTTTTAGAATGTCATAGAAGGAGGATGAGCCATTAGAAGATCATGTGGAAAGATTTCAATTTGCTTTGAAGAAAAACTCACAGAACAAGTTATCCGAAGAATCCCTCAAGTTAGTATTTTTGAGAGGGGTCAATGAGGGTTGTATGAATGCCCTCAATCTTATTGGGCAAGGGGATATCTATCAAATACCACTTGAAGACATCTACAAGGTCTATAGAAATTATTCCAAGACCTTCACTAAGAGGCCAAGAGGAGAGAGGACATCCACTATTGGAAAATCATCTACTGGGGTTCCAAAGATAGAATTAAGTAATTTGTTGTCCAACATGAAGGAGGAAATTATTAGTCACCTAGAAACTCAATTGAACACTCTCTACATCAAGAAGAAGCAAGAGGAAGCTGAAGAAATGCTCACTGAATACTACCCAAGCTATAGGCAAAGGAAAGCAAATTGTAAATGCAAGAGGGTGGCTAGTATTCAACAAAACAAAATTGAGAAACCTGATTTTAGCCACTTGAAGGAGAGGATGGACAAATTTTTTATATAGCCCAAAGAAGGCCATGGCAACTAAGACAAGGTATGCTACAATACCCTCTTAACTTCAATTCATCCTTTCCCATTGGAAATAAAAAAAAATCTGCTTGGAATTCTCAACATTGGCCAGGTAATCAAAATCAATGGCAAAAACCTCAACAATGGCTACAACTTCAACAAAATTAGAACCAGCAATAACCAAATCCTTGGTCACAAATAAAATTCTAGGGTTCCAATTACAATCCCTAATGGCCAATAGAGCAGAACCAATGACAACCTTAATGGCAAAAGGCCAGCAGTGGCAACAACAAAATATGAATTATCAACAACCTATGCTTGCTTCTCACCCACAACAACAAGCCATTATTCCTCCATCAAATCACACATCTCAACCACCTACCTAACCTGCACCAAACAAGGTTGTTCAAAAAGCTTATACTAATGAGGTTATGCAATACCCCCACTTATGCGGTAGAGTTGAGTAATGTTCACCTTAGGTCGGGGAAACAACTAGCTGGTCCTTCATCCCCTTAAATCATTGAGATGGGAGATGAGGAACTTACAATTGACGGTTAAAATAAATCACCTCTAGAACCTTAGTCAAATCAGGCACACTAGACTACCTCAAGTCCAAAGCCTCCTTTCCCTGAACATTTAGCCATTCAAAAATGTCACACACAGGTTGAGACAGACCTATTAGGTCAAATAAAGGATGTAAGCATTAAGATTCCTCTCATCCAAGCTATTGAAGATATCCCAATTTATACCAAAACTGTGAGGGACCTATGTCTTAAGAAACTAGGGAGGAAAGGGAAGGATCCTCATACAGTTCATGTCCTAGGAAACCTTGGTGATATCATGTTAGGAAACATTACTGTCCCTAAATACATAGACCTTGGTAGTCCAGTAGTGGACACTAAGATTAATAGGACCCTTATCAAGAACACTTTGATAGACTTAGGGGTAGCAATCAATGCCATGACTAAAGAAACAATGCAATTACTTTAGTTAGCCAACTTTAGACCTACACAAACTATTCTATAGTTGGGTGATAGGTCAACAATCAAGCCTAAAGGAATCATTGAAGATTTAGTTATTACATTAGATTCTTAGGAATATCTTGTTGATTTCATAGTTTTATAGCCAAAGGTTAATCTTGGAGGATATCCACTCATCCTAGGCAGACCATGGTTAGCTACAGTCAATGCATCCATTGGCTATAGGTCTAGAAATATGATAATATCTAATGGGACTATGACTAAGAAATTGGTCCTCTATCCTCCAGCGTAACCTTACGTTGATCTTAAGCAAAATATTTAGCCCACTTTGGATGAGGAAGATAATTATTCTCTACAGAATTTGATGAAAATAAAATGAAACCCTTTGTGGGATGATCAAGATGAGCTAATTGCTCATATAATATAGAATGACTATGGCAGGAGCCCGCAACAACAAGATTGTCTCACATTTCTACAAGACCCCTTGCAAAGTATTATACTCACCAATTACTTAGAAAAAATATCTCAAATATTTTATTCCTTACTGGCACAATAGTTTTTACCAATCATTCCAAGCTTTGAACTCTCATTTCTACAATAATCATCCAATGAACTAGAAGTCATGCTAGGAAAAATGTTGAACATAAACAATGCATTAATTGAGGAGTAGAAGAATTCCCTAACTACTGTGATGCAAGCACACACATCAACATACACATGGGACTATCATAATATGAAAGTTATAGATCCTGATTTATGTATGCATATGATCTATATAAATGATGGTTATAAACCCATTAGACAACTTCAAAGATGAATGAACCCTACCTTGAGAGAAATAGTCAAAGTTGAAATTCAAAAACTCCTTGATGCAGGCTTCATTTATCCTATATCTTACAATGAATGGGTCTCACCTTTAGTCATTATTCCCAAGAAAGGTGGGAAATGGAGAGTATGTGTAGATTATAGGGAATTGAAAACAACCACTAGGAAAGACCACTTTTCATTGTCCTTTATAGATCAAGTAATTGACTCTTAAGTTGGGAAGAAGTACTTTTCATTCCTAGATGGTTTTAGTGGTTACAATCAGATAAAAATTGCTCCAGAGGATCAAGATAAGATAATATTAAATGTCCTTGAGGTACTTATGCTTACTTCGTTCTTCCCTTTGGTTTATGTAATGCTCTAGCTACTTTTTAGAGAGCACTGCTCAACATCATTTTTTACTATGCTCATGACTATATGGAGATATATATAGATGATTTCACTACATATGGGGAAACTTATGAGGAAGCCCTTAGCAATCTGGAAAAGTTATTAAAGATATGTAGAGAACACAACTTGTTCCTCAGTAATAAAAAATGCTTTATGATGATGACTCAGGGATTTGATTTAGGAAACTTCATATCTAGTGCAGGGATTTAGGTTGATCCACATAAGATAGAAATAATTTCTACATTACATGTTCCACAAAAGCAAAGAGATATCCTAAGTTTTCTTGGCCATGCAGGCTACTACAAGAGGTTTATTAAAAACTTTAGTAAGATTGTTGCACCATTGTTTGTTTTGCTAATTAAAGATATTGAATTTGATTGGACAATAGAGTGCCAACATTCCTTTGAAGAGCTGAAGAAGGCCTTAATATAAGCACCTATTTTTAGGGGGCTAAATTGGACCTTACCCTTTCATATGCATACTGACGCTTCATAGTTTTTCTATTGGAGCAGTTTTGGGTCAGAAAGAGGGTAACAAAGAGTATGTTATTTACTACATTTGCAAGAATCTTCAGGGATCAGAGTTAAATTATATTTTTACAAAAAAGGAGATGCTAGTAGTAGTGTATGCCATCAATAAATTCAGGCATTACATCATTGGTTATTCATTTTTTATCCACACAGACTATACAAGTATCAGATATTTGATGAACAAACTTGTAGTAGGGGGTAGACTAGTCAGATGGTTGCTCCTACAAGAGTTTGATATTACAATAGTGGACAAACCTGGTAAAGCTAATGTAGTAGATTTTTTTTTGTCAAGGTTGCCAACACAATCAACATAAGGAGTAGTGGATGACTCATTTGTAGATGAACACCCATTTTCTCTTAATGTACATGTACCCTGGTATGTTGACACTGCAAATTATTTAGTGACAAGGCAAATTCCACCACACTTTTCTCCCAAGGAAAATAGATAATTAGTACATAAGCGTTTTCCATACTCTTGGGTATCAGGTTATCTATTCTACACTGGCCCTAACAACATCATGAGAAGGTTCTTAAGGGAAGATGAAATCTATGATATCATGAAGTTTTTCCATGATGAACACTATGGGGGTCATTTTGTAGCAAAAAGAACATTCAAAATCCTCACAACTGGTTATTACTGGCCAACTTTACACAAGGATTTTTATCAAGTACACAAGGAGTTGTGATAGGTGCTAAAGAATGGGTAAACCAACAAGGAGTGATGAAATTCCATTACAACCTCAATTAACACTAGCTCCCTTTGATAAATGGGGTCTAGGATTTATTGGACCAATCTCACCTACTTCCAACAACAAGGAATATATCATTGTTTGCATTGATTATCTAAGTGGGTAGAAGTAAAGTCATTATAGTTTGTCAGAGATGGAAATGTGGAAAAATTCTTGTATGAGGACATTTTACTAGGTATGGAGTACCCAGGGAAATCGTGATTGATCAGGGTCAAAAATTTACCTTAGACCTCATCACCAAATTGCTTGAATAATATCAAATCTGGCACAAAAAAGTCAACACCTTATCACCCTCAAGCCAATGGCCAGGTGGAGGTTACCAAAAGAGAAATTGAAAGTATTCTAACCAATAAAATTCAATTACATAGAAAATATTGGGTTGCTAGGTTTCCAGAAGTAGTATGGGCATATAGAACAATCTTGAAAACAGCAACTGGTTTTACACCCTATGAGCTAGTATATGGAAAAACAATAGTCCTTCCAATTGAGTTTGAATATAAGACATTAAGGACAACAGTAGAGTTGGACATGAATCTCACAGTAGCTCAAAAGGAGAGGTTACACCATTTAAATGGGTTGGATGAAATTAGGATGGAAGCCATCCATCACACTGAGATAGTACAACAGTAGAGGACAAAGTGGCATGAACAATATGTCAAAACAAAAGAATTTACTGTAGGAGATTGGGCCTTATTATATGATTCAAGATACACGGATTTTAAGGGGAAACTCCAATCCAAGTGGTTAGGACCTTATGAGATCAACCAAGTCTTTCCTAATAGAGCAGTATAGTTACATACCATAGATGTAGTGAGGTTCTCACTCCTAGTTAATGGCCATCGATTGAAACTTTATTAAAAATCAGTATAGAAGGAAGATTTTATTTTCTCTCCATTTCAGCAGTATGTACCTCACAGTGATCATGATATAGGTTTAGAAACATGGAGTGAAGCCTCGACAACAACAATAAATACACTAAGTCCTTCAAGTGATTCAGAGATAGAGCTACATAGCTCAATCCCTGAGATCACTCAGGATTAATTTCTTCTTCTACCTCACAAGCACACACAACACAATTATAATGATGTACATACTTTTTCCAATGGGACTTGTCTTATATATACAACTGTTAACATTTAGAAAGGGCCCTGCTGCACTAGGGACCTGTAGCACAACAAATGTAACAATACAAGAAGGGACCTGATGCCGAAGGTACCCATAGCACCGTCTAGTAGAAAATTTTCAAATCACTTGGCACCACATTAATTGCAATTCATGCGTTCTCACCTCAAAATTCTCACATGTAGTATCCATCTTTTCATAATAAGTACCTATAGCATGCCTATTTTATTTCTTGTTGCCAATTCAAATTTTAAACGTTTGAACGATCACATCACCAACTATTATTTGTCTATTACCTTGCATCTACCACCTCACCATTCATTCACCTATAATTAATCTCGGTCACATCAAATCGAATTGTGGATACATGCTATTCAACTCACATGTGCAACATTCAATTAAAGACCTCTGATAGGTATGCAAGGTACACTATCATAACTATTAGAGATTTCTCAACGCTTTCATTATATATTTCATATTAAATTAAGCATGCGATATATTCATAACATTCATTTCCATAATTTCTAATCATACCCTTTCCTATCATGAGTTCAAGTGGGGTCACTTCAAACCTTAAGTTGGGGGAAGGGTACAATTTAGCTAGTTTTTTTAATCTTCACAATATAAAACCAAATGCAATAGATAGATATGACATGCAAAAACCTCCTAAGATTGCACCTAACTTTTGCTAATACTTTCAATTTCCAATTCCCTAATCTTGTGAACTTGAGCTAAGTCGAACCCATAACCCATTTTTGAGCTCAATTAAGTTGATACTAAGAAGGGGAGATGAAGTTACATTATAGTGTAGTGGAAGTGCATGAGGGAATAACAAAATAAGAGAAGGGTTTAAAGGTGGTGAAGTGGAATTGAGCTGAATTTTTGAGGTTAACGCATTGAGTAGAATTAAAAGAGATTCATAATGGGAGGTGATGTCATTAGGAAAGAGTTGTCGGCTCACAAGCTAATACTGGAAGATGCAATGGTATTGTCTATCTTCACAAGAGTGGGTTGGCTCGATTATTTCCTATAATTGATAGAATTTGACAATGATATAACAAGAAGGTTTGCATCCACATTGGAGTAGGATGAAGCAGTGGTAAAAGGGTTGTCAATGGATGCATCTAAAGTTACCATAGCACATGTATTTAGGTTTCCTAAATCTAGAGTAGAGTTTCCAGCATGTGCAAATGTAGTGGTTGCAAGAGAGGAATTTTGTGAGCGAGGAGAGAATTTGGATTTGTCACCACATGGTACAAAGAGGTTTTATCTTCCATGGTTTTGGGCTAATTATGCTTCTTATGTCATTAGATATCTTACTTATGATGGTCGAAAAAATCTTTTGTATATTGTACATTTTAAATTGCTTAGTCACCTTCACCATAATAGTTCAGTAAATGTGCCAAATTTTCTTTATAATATGTTAAAAAGAATGGCATCAGAGTATGAAAGGAAATAGAGTGAAATTGCCTTATCACATTCCTATTTGATTGCCCTCTTAGTAAAAAGAAGCTTGAGAATTTAGTACCCACAGGTAGCCTGGATGAAGCAATGGTAAAAGGGTTGTCAGTGGATGCATCTAAAGTTGCCACAACACATGTATTTGGGTTGCCTAGAACTAGAGTAGAGTTTCTAGCATGGGAAAATGTAGTGGTTGCAAGAGAGGAATTTTGTGAGTGAGGAGAGAATTTGGATTTGTCACCACAAGGTACAAAGAGGTTTTATCTTCCATGGTTTTGGGCTAGTTATGCTTCTTATGTCATTAGATATCTTACTTGTGATGGTAGACAAAATATTTTGTATATTGTACATTTTAAATTGCTTAGTCACCTTCATCATAATTGTCTAGTAAATGTGCCAAATTTTCTTTATAATATGTTAAAAAGAATGGCATTAGAGTATCAGAGGAAATAGAGTGACATTTCCTTATCACATTACTATTTGATTGCCCTCTTAGTAAAAAGAAACTTGAGAATTTGGTACCCACAGGTAGCCTGGGAAGATTTTATAAAATGTGAAGATATTAATAGTTTACTTGAGGCACTTGTAGTACCTAAAACTTTAGAGCCACAAGTTGAACTTGTAAGAGAAAGTTATCCTATCTCACCTACAACTTCACCTACTCATAGCCAAGGTGAGCTAGAGGAGCATAATGTTCCAAAGTCTAGGTCACTAGCAGCGGAAGAAATTCCATCTTCAAAACCACCAAAACGTAAGAATAAAATAGGCAGTACATCCACAACATCCAAACCTTCTAAAATAAAGATGAAAAGGAAGGATACTCAAAAGAAAAAGAAGGATATTGAAAAGGAGACACCTACTCCTAGATGTTTAGGCCAATTGAAAATGCAAGATGCTATGAGGGGGAGTGTGGAAAAACCTGAAGAAGGGGAAAAGGGCCAAGAATAGCAAGAGTAAGACGTGATGTTGGTTGAGACAAATTATGAAGGGAAGGGAATATTCCCTAGAAATGTGCATACACATGTGAAGAGTAAGAGATATGTGTCTACCACTTTTGATTCAGATTCATAAGATGTGTTTGTTGCCAAGAAAACACAAAAGAAAACCCCAGATAGTCCTACCTATAAAGACTATATAAGGGGAGGTAATGAGCAGTTTTTGGAAACTAAAGAAATGTTTATAGAAGATAGAGATGTTAGGAAAGAGCTTCAAGAAGTTTTGAAAATAATTAAAAATTTGGAATAGTTAGTGTAGAGCTATGGAAAGAGAGACAAGGAAAGGGAAACAAAAATACAAGAATTAGAAGAAAAATTGCAAACATATGGCCACAGTACAAAACTAGATTTATCGACACAATTGGCCATTAGAAAAATAGGGGATGGAGAACTTGTAGTACCAAATTAGAGACCTCATCCCATGAGAAATTCAATTTACCATACAACCCTGTCTCTTGGTTATCAACTATGGAAGGTAACTAACGAGTTTGCACAAGTAAAAGAAAAGTGGAAGAAAGAAAAAGAAACTTTGATTGAAGAACATGCTAAGGTGTTGGAAGGGAAAGAGATTGAGCTAAAAAAATCAGTAGCCAGATTGGAAAAAGTGGCAGATATAGCTACTCAAATCATAATATGGAGACCTCCAACAAGGACATATGCACTATTTTTGCAAGAAAAATTTCCAAGTTTTCAGTTCAATAGGCTAATAAATAACCAGTCAGTTGGGATGAGCAGGGAATTTGAGTTTCTTGATGTTTTTGCTAAATCTACACCAGAAGAGCAGGATCAACTATGTGAATACTATTTACAAAACTATGTAGTGCCAAATGCAACAGAGTGGAATCCTTTGATATTTGTAGGAGATCTCTAGATAAGGGCACTAACATCTTATTATAGGAATGAACAATTTAGGGGAGAAATAATGGAAGAATATGAGAGAGAGAAATCAGTTGCTCTCCCAATCAGGAAAGATTTTAAAGACCTTGATGCACTTATAGATTAATGGTTGAAAATCCTGGATCATAAAGGTGTAGAAAAATATGAAACTAAGGCCAAAGGATTACAAAAGAATGCAAATATTAGTTGTCGGCTTGGGTCAACAATGTTATAGTTATATGCAGAGCATATGGAGCAGCTTGATCCCAGAGTTGTAGAGAAAGGAACCTCACCCAGTGTACAATTTTACCGCCATGATTGAGAGGGTATGTAGATACATGAAAATTTGTGTTGACATAAGAATTCATAGGGTACCACTCACATTTCAACCACCTATGCTACTCTATCCAGTTCCACATTGGATCGGTGAAAAGGGGGAGGAGTTTGAGAAATCTAGGATCATCAGAATGAGACAAGTTACAACTTATAGAGGTTTCTACTTAAAGTAGATCAAGGGAGTTGATGTTGTCATGGACCTCAGGGAGATCACCCCATGATATAATCTATACCCCTAGTATTTTTCTTGAGGATAATTAAAATTATAGTTGGGGGGAATGATGGGTTCTTATATAAGCCTATTTTCTAGTGTTTTTATGCATACTTTCAAACATTATTAGACAATCCTTTCAGACAATACTCCTACGATATGTTATCTTTTCATGCTGATTATACAACCTTGGACCTGAATTATAGTAATGGAATATAATTATGATATAGTAGCATTACATGGTTTATATGTGAGTGTATGAAATGTGGATGAAATTTTGTGTTTAATCATGGTAGTTAGCTTTGTGTATATGTCTTGTGGATTAACCTCTTGTAGTCTGAGAAGATACTACAACCCACAACAAAAGGAAGCTATAGCCCACAACAAAAGGAAGACATGGATAGTGAAACAGGGGAAGTGCTAGATCAAGCCAAAGGCAATAATTACTATGTGGAGACACCTGATGGAGTTGGTCATGCATCATTATGATATCTAATAAGGTGTTGAGAAGAAGAATTCTTTTGTTGCTAGGATTTTGGATAGCTACTTGTATGTTTTACATGCAGATCTATTTTATAGAGTTTTGGTTCTATTAAAACTCTTCTTTCTTTTCAATTGCAGTTGAACAATTCAAATCTTAACTATATACTCTGATATCTAGGAGTTGTAGTAAATGATTGCAGTTAGGAGTTATGTTTAGAATAAACTCCCTCGTGCTTGAATATAGTCAATGGTTGAGTCCTTAGATAAGTGAGTTGATTTTAGTATTTTTTTATTCTAGTTACTTTCCAGTTTCAGTTATCATCTACAAATATGTTGATTATTTAGAGTGAGTTCATTGAATACAATTTGTGAGGAAGATTTTATGTAATCTTTTATGATGCGTAATGAATAGATTCAAGTTCATATGAACGCATAGAATCTAAAGGGTTAGATTTGGTTTAGTTAAGTGAAGGAAACCACTTGAGCAGGCCACTTAAGGTAATTGTTCACTATATTTGCAGCTGTTTATTTTTGTTTAGTAGTTATTTTCATTTATCATTACTTCATAAATTGCATGCAAGTTAGAATAGATTCTCATATTTTGATTATCAGTAATGAATGTTCATGAGCATGGTTATAATTAGTTACCTTGTAGTCCTTCAGAGGTTAGAATAAGTTTAGTTACTAGTCTTGATCAGTTTTGAGTGGGTATAGTAATTCTTTATTAGCAAAAATTCAGTTACAAGTCAAGCTATAGGCACTCGTAGCCATTCTAGTGCTAGTTTGTTTCTTTCATTGTTATGCAATTCTGTAAATTTCCAACAAGTAGAATACCTTAATTAGGATAACCTGGGTAGCCTCAAGTCTTTGAAGTCACATATAGTGTAGTACCATCACAAGTTTACAAACCATGGTTGACACTTTAATATAGTCTTAAAAATGTTGAGTGGACTGTTCAACTAGTCATACCTCTAAATTGTGTGGTTTCTACCAAGTTTACAATATCTAGTTTAGACTCTATAGTATCCACCGAACCTTTTTTTTGGATCACCTCTATATAAGATTTTGGTTCAATTTTTCATAATAAGGCAAAAAGTACTTGTTAATTTTCTTTATCAATACTTATTTGGGTCAGAACCCTGTTGTATTTATCTCCTATGATTTGATCTTCAAAACAATTCTTCTAAACATACCTATCTAGAGTCTTTGTATTTGTATTCTTTGAGTCAATTTTTGCGTCTTCATCACTAATATTGATTAGTTATTTATTATATTCTTCATCCAAAATATCAATATACTATATTATTTCATCAATACTTAAATTGACACTTTTCACAATCCTTTTTGGTCTCTTGTTATAGCACCATATGTCTTGGTTGTCATAGAATTGTATTAACATGAATTTGCACCCTAGTGCAGATCCCCTTTTTTCCCTTTAACACCTTAGAAAATCAAAAGAGGAAGTTTAATTCCACTTAAGCTTGCTACTTACACTCCACTTGGTGCTCGATTTGCGTGTCAATGGGGTTATTTCTGTCGAGGATTCCCGCGCGGTGCGCTTACCTCCCTGAAAAATTCTTGTAGCTGAGATTGCAGAGGCGTTACATTTCCGATTGGAAGTCAAAGAGTAAAATCCCTCTTTAGTTGGCCGAATCGAATATGGCCATTTTTTTCCTTTCCTTCATATCTTTCACCCTTTCATCCATTATCTCTCTTCAACAAAAGTTTTGGCAAGTTGGCTAAACTCTTTGAGCATTCATTCCAAGCTTTGTAGCAGCATCCTTCACTCCATTGCAACAACTCAACACTCTGTCACTCCAACAAGGCGAATATAGGACATACACTGTGGCAACAGAGGCTTGAGTCCCTCTTGTTCTCTCTTCCACAAGACTTGAGTGCTTTGGACAGAGGTGTTAAAGCTCCTCCCTTCTATCCTTTTTCTTTTGATTGGGTAAGCACTTATTGTTTTGTAGTGTTTCTAGCATACATAGCTTGTAGTTTCTTTCCTTGATCATTTCTCTATACTATTCCAAACTTGGCTATTTATGGAGGTGGAAACACCAAGATGGGGGTCTAACTGAGGTAGGCCCCTATATAGTCCCAAAATTTTTTCCCTTCCTTGTGTGTAGGTGGAGAGTGCGTGGAGCAAGCTGGCGAGGAGAGCATTCTATGAAATCATTTTCATCACCTTGGTGGTAATATATTTCTCTTATTATATTCGCACTTGCTTTTCTTTCCTCTTAATCTGATTCTCTCACTTTGAACATCTCTAGACTAGGATAGTAGTCTTCCTTTTGAGCAAGAATCATGTCTTCTCAATTCTTTGTCCGTACGGATGCCAACGCACCTGTGAGACACCAACACACCTCACTTTCATCCCAGAACTGCGCTTCCATCCTCAGACAGAGAGATCTCTCAGACACGAATCCGACTCTAAAGGCCGACTCATCTGGTCCTCTTCCTACATTCGATTGTAGAGTGATTGAAGGGTTCATAATCCTCATCATTCTCATCCTCCTCATCCTAACTTCCCTTTAAATTGAGGTGGGTTAGGGCATCCTTTCCACTCTTGGCCTTTCGTGACCTGGGGCCTTGCAGTGGGTGGTCCCCCTCTCTCACATTTTTGGTGAACCCGTTTTGGTTTTTTTTTGCGATACTGAAAGTTTCTTTCCTCGTATCCTAGGAGTGTTGTAGGTGTGAGCATTGTGAGGCCCTCGCCTCGAAACCCAACCTGTGACCCCTAGTAGGCGTAGTTGGAAGGTTCCAAAATTATTGCATAATGAGCCTTAATTGGGTCACTACTTTTCATAAACCTTGGGAGGCTCTACAAAATTATCATGTGGTGTGCGTGATGGCCTCTTTCCTTAATCAACCTATTCCCTCTACGCAGACTGTGAGTAGCGGTACAAGGATAACCTTTACCTCACAAGACTTGTCGATGGGCTTCAATAGAGATCCATCTCCTCTTTACATTCTTGCAAGGATAAATGGGAACACTGTAATAGGTGTTCTTGTTGATCTGACATCGCAAGTAAACATTATAATTGAGGAGATTATGTTGATTAACTTCCTGCACAAGGATGGGTATGATGCACCTGAAAGTACCATCTGCACCCACGATGGAATTTTTGTACCTGTTATAAGGAGTATTGTCTTATCGGTCCTTGTTGGACCTAAGTTCGTAAGCCTTAATTTTGACATCATCCCGGGATCCAAACTCTTCAGAGTGAAGCTGGGTATCCCCTAGCTTGTATCTATGAACGCAGTTACCTCAGTCATACACAAGTGTCTAAATTTTGTTCATGGAGGTTCGGTGCACGTTGTCCATGACATCGGGCATAGACCAGTGGTTGCACGTGGTAGCTACACCTTAGATTACTTTTGGCCTACCTCCCTTGGCCCTCTCCCTCCTAGGAAGGATCTCTTACACCACACTTATCTGAAATATAAGAGGGGCCACACTAGGCTGAAAGTAAGGTACTCTCCTTCACCTTATATTGTCTTGCATAGAGGTTGCTTAAAGGCCGATAGTGATGCTTCCAAGGCACGTAGAAGAGAAGAAGAGAAGTGGTCTTGAGATCCTCCTTCTTCCTCTTCAGCGGTTTAGCCTGATGCTTCCTCTCATCTTGTCGTGGTACCATTTGTTTTTGTCTCACGTTTGCAAGAGAATCCCATGGTGCCCACTTGGCAAAAGGCCAAGCATCCTACATTTAAGCTTCATGTCTTTTCGACGAAGCCTAGGACCGTTCAGTATGGAAGATAGAAGGCCCCCCATTGAGAGTCCTCCTTGGCTCGGCCTCCACGGCCTCCTACTGTTCTTGTTGTTAAAATAGTGAATAGGAAGAGGCCCGCCACCGAGGCGCTAGAGATAACTCCTCCCACTATTTTCAAACCTATTCCTCTTGCTTCTATTCAAGAGACTACCCTTCTATTGGAGACAACTATGGAGGACACTCCCATGGTTGAGAAAGATCCTTTTGTTCCTTCAAAAGTTTGAGCTTTTGGTGCAAAGAGTTGTAGAAATCGCCTTGCGCGTGAGCATAAGCACCGGTGAAAGGCTCTCTTGGTCGAGAAATCATCCTTATAGAAGAAAGAGGAGGAAAATACCACACCTTCTACAATTCCTTCCTCTCTCCCTCCTTCTGTCGCTTTTTGACCTAATTCCATACCTCTTTTGACTCCCGCTATGAGCACATGTGCACTTGGACGGGTGCAACTGTTTATTAATCCTTATGTAGAGCCACCCTTGTTGACCTCTATTTCGGATTTCCTACCCTTCCCAAATCCTATGGACATGGTGAACACCTCAGTTGTGTCCACTACGGTTATTTCCTCTTCTCCCTCAATTCTCGCGTCATTTGTGGGGAGTTCACCTCCTCTGATGAAGAAGGTAGAACGTGGTCCCTCCAGTAATGGAGGACGTAAGAAGAGCCCACCTCCTTCAAAAGGTGGCCCCAAATTGACTTGTTTTGTCCTAGTCACAGAACTAGCTCCAGCCTCCCCCGAGTTGATCACTGCCCCCAAGTTCCTCGGTGAGCTTAGCAGTGAACCTCGGGTGCAGACTCCTTTGTCCGCTGAGGTAAAATATGGCACTCTTGTCAAGTGAATGTTTAAATCACTGGATGAAGTTCTGACCCTATCAACAATCTTCATTAGGTCGTTGACCCTGGACCCACAAGAGCTGAGCGACAGACACCTTACCGGTCCCTCTGCCTTAGCCCTTGTTATGGGAGGATCGAAAGCTCCTCCCCTTAACATTACACCATTGCAGGCTCGTCTTCCTTCCAATGATGATCTAGAATGGGAAGTTGACGACCTCTTGGTCGACCAGTGGTAGGGGGATACCCTCTTCTTGATCTTTAAATTAGATGTGTGCGTGTTGTGACATGTGTTCCCCGTTATCGTGCCCTATGTGCCTGGATGACCCACATCACCCCTGTAGGTGCTTGGATATAGGCATGGTGTGTGTGTTGTAAAACTTATTCTATATGTGTCATCATTCTTCCATGTTTGTGATTGACTTTTGGTAAATTGGGGATGATGCAAAGCATTGGGAGCATTTAGGCCTCCTTCCATGTTGACCCAATTTTTTATTTTACTTTGAATTTCGTGCTTTCTTCCTGATCTGGTTGGGGATTGATGATCGTTCGCCTCTTATTGGAGTTACCTAATATATATAAATAAAGGCATATTTGACCCCGCATAACTAGATCCCCCTATGACCTTTGTGTGTGATCTTTTTCTTAACTTTTCACTTTATCTTTCTTTCTTCTTTTCTTGAGTTTTCCCCTTCATGTGTGACAATGCACCTTCTGCATCATTTGGTTCTTAGAAAACTCATTCGTGTCCAAATGAATCTTTTGTCGAAGACCCTTCACACACTTCCTTATTAGAATTGCATTCTCAGCTTAGAACCCCAACGAAACATGTTTCCTCCATCAAGGGTTTGTAAAGAAAGGACATGGAATCCTCCTCTGAAGTGGGAACAGTCTTAGTCTTCCCCTTGTATGAGCACATCTCCTTCCTTTCAAATTCCTTGATTAAGTAAACATCTTTCAAAAGGATTCCTTGATGATGAATCGATTCAAGAAGGAAGACCTTAACTTTGGAACAGTGTGTCCCTTGAGTGGACCCCTCTTCTTCACATTGGGTTCCTAAGGGAGCCCTTCACAATGTTTCAAATGATTTCTTGACATCTAGTTTGAGGGCAGCCCAACTAGGCCGATTTCACATCTTCATGTCTAGTCCGGGGGCAGCCCGACTAGGCTGATTTCACATCTTCATGTCTAGTCCGGGGGCAGCCCGACTAGATCGCCTTTATATCTTCGCGTCTAGCTTGGGGGCAGCCCAACTAGACTTTACTTTTCAAACAACGCGTCCCTTGAGTGGACCCTCCTTCCTTTTGAAGGGTTCTCGAGGGACCCCTTTGAAAGCCTTACAACTTAGTGATGGTCTGTGTGACTATCCGTCCATTGGCCTACACAGCCACTTCTTGATGTGTTATATATGTGGGTAAACATGTCGCCACCTCTGACTCTATGGGGTCCCTTTCCTGGTCTCCCTCATGTGAGAGTTCTTGGGGGATACCTTCCTTATAGGCCTACGGGTTTGTAAGGTGCTTTTCCCAGTTTCCTTCATGTGAGAGTTCTTGAAGGATAACCCCCCTTGCAAGACTGTGAGCTTGTAAGGTACTTTAGTACTTTAACTTTGTAGTTCCGCGGAACTATGAAGTCCTCTCCTGCACTTTCAAGTTCACTAGACTGTGCTCTGCTTCCTCGTCGGTTTAGGTATACATCTCTTACTCTACTAATTCCTTTACTACTCTACTTTACCAAAGAACTCATTAGTACTAGTGCTCGCTAAAGTGGGGGAAAAATGTATAAACGTGAATTTGCACCTGTAGTGCAAATCCCCCCTTTTCCCTTTAACACCTTAGAAAATCAAAAGCAAAAGTTTAATTCCACTTAAGCCTGTTGCTTACACTCCACTTGGTGCTCGATTTGCGTGTCAATGGGGGCGTTTCTTTCGGGGATGCTCGCATGGTGCAAAGACATCTGCGTGGTGCGCTTACGTCCCTGGCAGATTCCTGTGGCTCAGACTGTAGAGGCGTTACATTTTCGATTGGAAGTCGAAGAGTAACACCCCTCTTCGGTTGGCCGACCCGAATATGGCTGATTTTTCCTTCTCCTTCATATCTTTCACCCTTTCATCCGTTATCTCTCTTCAGCAAAAGTTTTGGCAAGTTGGCTAAACTCTTTGAACATTCATTCCAAGCTTTGTAGCAACATCCTTCACTCCATTGCAGCAACTCAACACTCTGTCACTGTGGAGAGTGCATGGAGCAAGCTGGCAAGGAGATCATTCTACGAAATTGTTTTCGTCACCTTGGTGGTAATATATTTCTCTTATTATATTCACACTTACTTTTCTTTCCTCTTAATCTCATTCTCTGACTTTGAACGTCTCTAGACTAGGATATTAGTCTTCCTTTTGAGCAAGAATCATGTCTTCTCGATTCTTTGGGCGTACGAACGCCAATGCACCTGTGAGACGGTAGTGTACCACGTTGTCGTCCTAGAACTATGCTTTCGTCCTCAGACAAAGAGCCGCTTGAGACACAAATTTGACTCTAAAGGCCGACTCATCTAGTCCCCTTCCTACATTCGGATTGCAGAGTGATCGAAGGGTTCATAGTCCTCATCATTCTCATCCTCATCATCCTAACTTCCATATCTGATTTAACGGATCTATTACAGATGCTTTGAATGCTTAATTACAATCTGAAAGTGCTTAAATAAAATTTAATTCTTAACAAAATTAAATTAATGAAATTACAAAGAGATTAAAGAAAGAATAGAAAGAGAGTGCAAACGGAATTGATAATGGAGTTTGTCATTTAAAATGACTACGTCTTTGGGCCCCTCTCCAATGAGTGGACTGATCCAATTATTCCTCTAGAAATTCGGTTACATTCATCGGCAGAACCTCCTCTTGGTTTACAAAGAAATTCTCAAATGCACTTCCAAAGTGCGTGGAAGCAAGCTTCTCCAAAAGCATGAAAATACAATAATTTCTCAAAGGAAAGCAACTCTCACACTTGCAAAGTTCTTCCAAAATCACTTACTTCACACCCCAAATTCTACCCCTTTTTATATTACATTTTATGCCAAAATTGGTGTAAAACTAATTAACTACCCAATCTCCCTTACATAGAGAAAATTTCAATAATATCCTCCTTTAAAGATTTTTGGAAGGATAATATCCCCTCAAAATAATTCCCTTTCCATTTGAATGGTTACGAAGGGATTTATTTTCTATTATTTAGGGGATATTTTTATGTAAGCTTTTATTTGGCCCCTTAATTTAGGAATAATAGTCCCAATATTTCCCATATAGAGAGAATATGTTAGGCTCTTTAACCCAAGGGATATATTAGGCCACTAAAAATAAGGATATAGCCTTATCCTAAGGCTTTGAAAAAAATCAAATGAGATCCCTTTAGAGAAGATGGTGGGTGGTGGTCTGATGCACAGGCTAGGTGGAGATCACTCTCAAAACAGAGACTTGAACTCTCAACCAAGAACCCAACTCCAATCTCATGGACATCAACTCACCCTCAAGAGGGTTTCACCTTCATTTCCCAAAACAACCACAAACCCCCACCAAGTCCCACTAGGCCTAAATAGGTCACTTTCTCAAAGTAAGTACCCCTCAATCTTACAACCAGACAAGGATGACTGTTCAAACCTCAAAGATAGGTATCCAATAGCCTATTTCATCAACTTTCAAAAGCATATCCCTTCATTCATCTGCTGCTCTACAAAACCCTCATTCCATAAGCCTAAAGAGTAGGGTTTATTCAAAGTCTTGTTTTCTAGACCTCTCAATCCTTTCCACCAACTCAAACACTCTTAATTTCACCTACAAAAGCTTAAAAATTCATTACATAGTTCATTCTCTCCAAAAAACTCATAAACCACCCTTTAGTTACTCACTTTCATAAGGAAAATCACTCAAACTCAACCTAAGGCAGTACCCAAACCCACATACACACTCCTTCAGTCCTCCATAGAATTTTAAAGCCTATAATACATCAAATGGGGTCATTCCACCGAGTCACAATGGCTATAGTAGGTGGAATGCCCTAAAAACTCATTTTAATACTCTCAAACCACCAATTTGCACCAAAATAGAGCAGTTTCAGAAAAACAATGATTTCTCCCTCAATATGAACGTTCAAACCCTCAAATCAAATGAATTTGAAAGCTAACTCATATATCTACACTTTCACAATGATTTTAGAGCCAAACTATACTGTACGGATCCGTACCAATCCTACAAAGTTTAGGAAAATAGGGAAAACATGGTGTTTGATACCACCCGGTAGTAAAATGGGGATATCTCACTCAATTCTTAATGAAATCACACCATTCAAATTCCAAAAGAAATTTTATTCAATTATCTATCCAACCATTATAGGCTTGGATTGTGGAAAAACATGTACAGGCCATACAGTGTACGGGATCAGCAATTTCTATATGAAAAACTCAAAAAACAGCAACTTCTTCTTTGAAACCCCTTCCCAAACTTGTTCAACAACCTCTCCTTCGAGATATTACAGAAATATATCATGTTACCAACTTCAAACTACCTCTTGGGGTGTTCAACTACCATTTAACAAATTTTAACAAACTTTTAAAAAGTTGTCATTTAACAAGAAAAGTTGTTATGACAACATTTGACAACTTTTGACAATGTTTTCATTTTTTCAACCAAATGACACCAAACCTTCATCAATGACTCCAAATGACTTCAAAAATATACAGAATGGATAATTAAACCTTATTACAAGATTAAAACACCTAATTTAATTATTTTATACAATATGGCCTCATGGAGGCTTGAATTAAAATAAGTGCTCCTGCACCATGGTCCCACCACCCTCTCCTCCTTTTTAAAAGCTTAATAAAGATAAGGGGGACCTCCTTATTAGGTGGGCCACCCCCCCCACTCCATGGGTGGCACCCCACTTAATGTGGGTCGCCCCCCATACCATAAGTGGTGCCCACTTAATGTGGGCCACCCCCCTTGGAATGGTGAGATTCACCAATATGATTTTTTACATTTATATATGTTTTTTTTCCTTTTTTTTGTTTTTATATTATTCCAACAATAATATTGTCATGGGATGCCATGTGTTAGGGGCTGATTGGTTGTTGAGATGACTGGGTGTTGATGTTAAAGGGGCAATTTTGACCCAATCTTTGACCTTTCGTAACATTGTCATATGGACTCCGTTTTTCATGAAACGAACTCTGTCAGAATCGTGACAATGAGCACTATAAAATGGTGTTCTTTGACCAATTTTGACAACTTTGATTTTTGCCCTTTTTTTGGCTTGGGTCTACGAGTTGACCAAAAGTTTGACCATAAATATCTTGAGCTCCGGGACTCCGATTGACTCCATTCAAGTTGCGTTGGAGTCAGCATCTCGAGCACTTCTTAATGATACTGAAACTGGAGAAAAATGGCGAATTTAAAAATTTGATGAAAAATCCTCTGAATCAGTCCTCCCCACTGGAGAGCTTTTGGACCTCCGAAATTTGGTTACTTAGAAAGTAAGTGAGGGTAAAGCTACCTCACTTTACCAATCTCCATCCACTTTTCCTTACTTGGATGCATCCCATTTAGCCCCACTCAGAGGTATTCAACTACTCCTCTTCATGAAGTCCTGGTGTTCTTGTCGAGGATGACGTCTTCAAGCAACTCTGACATGTACTCTGGTGAAAGGTCATCAATGGATGGAACTTGCACTTCAGCCTCCTCATCTAGTATCATCAGAGGTTCGTACAACTTCAAGTTCTCAACGTTGACTACCGAGTAAATCTGCATGTATGGAGGAAGATTAAGGTGGAAGGCATTGGTGCTAATCTTTTGCAGAATCTCGAATGGACCATATATGATTGGCCTGAGTTTCCTTCCTTTTCCTTGCATTCTTTCCTTGCTTATATATAACCAAACATGGTCATCGACTTGGAAATGGTGGTCGATGCGATGTTTATCATGCTGAGCCTTGTATTTGGCTTGGCTCTTTTCCAATTGTGCTTCTAATGCCTGATGAATTTCTTGGACTTTCTGGATAAACTTCAAAGTCTTCTTTGAATCATGGTGTCCATCTTCAACATCATCCTTGCAAAAAGAAAAATCCATCAGTGTCTTGGGCACCTAACTGAAATAAGTCTCAAAAGGAGACCTCTTTGTAGAAGAATGAGCTGCATGGTTGTGGGCATCTTACACATAATGAAGAATTTCATCCCACAACTTAGGATGTTTGCTGCAATATCCTCTGAGCAGATGCACAACTACTTGTTGACTACCTCTATCTATCCATCGGTTTGCAGATGGAAGGTTGTAGTCTTTTACAGTTTAGTATCCATAAGTCCCCATAAGACTGACCAAAACTCCTCAAGGAATCGAGAATCTTGAACTGATATAATGGAAGTGGGTAACCCAAAGTGAACCCATACAAACTGAAAATACATATGAGTTGTCAGTTCAGCAATAACTTTCTTTTTACATGGCATAAGAATACACATCTTGCTGAACCGATCAACTACTACATACAAATAGTCATGCCATTTTCTATACATAGGTGGCCCCCCGACAGAATCCATAGAAAGACTTTCCCATAGATGGGACGGTATAGGTAAAGGTGTGTACAACCCCAATTTCCTGTTACTTGGTTTTCTAGTTGCACACATCACACATCCCTTAATATATTTTGTTACAATTTCCTGCATTCGAGGCCAGTAGCAATATTTTTGTAGTTGTGCCAAAGTTTTACTAACCACAAAATGTCATGCAATTAGCGATGTGTGTGCCTCTCTGATTACATGTGCTTGGTCATTCTTTGGAATGCATAATTTCCCTAAGTGATACAAAAGTTTATCATGCACATAGTAATCCTTTTCTTCTACTTGTTTGCCTTGGATTAGAGTTGCATAGATATCCTTAAAAATTTCATTAGTAGCATATTGTTCTTCAAAACTTGCATACATCATAGAACTATTTTTAAGGATTATCAAAGCATTGGAAACTAGAGGTCTAGAGAGCATGTCTACTAATTTATTATGGGCACCTTTCTTGTACTTAATTACTAAGTGAAACTGTTGAAAAAAACCCATCCACCTAAAGTGCCTACTTTGTTGCAACTTAGTTTGTGAATGCAGATATTGCAATGGTTGGGGATCGGTATGGATAACTGTTTCCTTCCCCATTAAGTAGTGTTTCCATTTTTGAACACTTTGAACTAATGCATAAAGTTCCTTACCATAAGTAGGATAGTTAATGACTACACTTGAAAAGGTTTTAGAGTGATAGCAGATTGACTTACCTCCTTGCATTAGCACTGCTCCCGTGGAAAATCCACTTGCATCTATTTCGATTTCAAACGGTTGGTGTCAATCTGGTAAAGCCAGAATTGGTGTTGCACTCAACTTCTCCTTCAAAGTGTTGAAGGCCTTCTGTTGTGGACCTCCCCACTCAAAATTTATCTTCGTACTGGTCAATGAGTGCAATGGTGATGTAATGTAAGAGAAGTTTGCAATCAACTTTCTCCAGTACTAGACTACACCTAAGAGACTTCTGACTTCAGTAACTATACTTGGCTTAGGCCATTTTACAATAACTTTGACCTTCACAGGGTCTAATTTCAATTGACCACCTCCTACGACATAGCCTAAGTACACTAAGGATGTCTTAGCAAATTCACATTTAGACATCTTTACAAAGAGTTTTTCTTTTCTCAATACATCAAAAACTTTTTTACATGACTTACATGATCCTCCCAAGCTCGACTGAATACAAGAATATCATCTAAATACACTATGATGAAATCATCAATAAAAGGATGAAAGACATCATTCATGACTCTCATAAATGTAGCTGGTGCATTGCAAAGCCTGAAGGGCATGACCAACCACTCGAATAGTCCTTGTTTTGTCTTAAATGCAGTTTTCCAAATGTCATATTCTACAATTCTTATCTGATGATATCCGCTATGCAAGTCTAACTTAGAGAAATAAACTGTATGTTGTAACTGATCAATTAAATCATGAATACGGGGAAGAGGATACTTATTCTTTACCGTTATCTTGTTCAAGGCTCGATAGTCGATGCACATTCTCCAAGACCCATCCTTCTTTGGAACCAACACAATTGGCGAACCACAAGGAGATGTACTAGGAAGTATGACTCCTTTTTCCACCAACTCCTGAACTTGCTTTTTGATTTCCTCATTCTGCAAAACTGAAAAATGATACATGTCGATGTTTGGAAGAGGCTCATCCTATTGTAAATGGATTCATGTTGTATCTCTCTCTTACACTTTTGACCATCTTAGTTTTACACTTTGGATCACACCCCTTAAATGCTTCATCTTTTTCATCCTCTTGAGATTTTACGAGCATTAATACAAAGTTCTTACTAGAATTGACCCACCTTTTCATTTGACCAGCTTTGACTAGTGCAAGATTAGTCTTAACTTTGTGTGCACGTACAATGTACTGTATCCCATCCTTAAAAAGATGATACTTATTCTCCCCCCTGTAGAAGATTGCTTTTTTATCACACAAATAAGGACTCCCTAACACAAGCCCACAAATATCCAAAGGGACAACATCTAATTCTACCTCATCAACAAAGTTTGCAGTGATAGCAAATTTCAGTTTACATTGTTTCGTTACTTGCAGTTGAGCATCATTGCAAACCCATCCAAGTGAATATGGATTTGGATGAGGTGTTGTAGTTAAATGGAGTTTCTTTACCACCTCTTTAGATATTAAGTTGACTTGAGAACCCGTATCAAACAGTGTGTCAATATTAGTGTGCTTAGATACAACTCAAATATGAAACAATTCATTCTATTGTTTATCAGCTTTAGGAGGAGTGGATACTTTGCTTGTACTTTCACTACATGCACTTGCATTAGAAATACTTGTATCAGCAGAGAGAGTTATAATTTTAACTTTACCTTGAATCCCGGTAGCAACAATCTTTGTCTCATCTTCAGAGTCAGATCCAAGATCCTATTGAATCATTGCAACAGTCTTTTGCTTGCCTTTATTTCCTTTGTATCCTTTTGGCCTTAGGTCAGGGTGCAACTTCCAACACTTCGAATCATCATGCCCCTCTTTCTTACAATGGGAGCATGTGGACTTATCACCCTCCTTAACTGTAGCTATCTCTTTCCCTTTGCCTTTATCTTTGTCTTTACCTTTACCCTTAAACTTCCCCTCAAACTTAGATGGTTTATTTGATAAATTATCATTGAAAGTGGTCTTACCCCTTGACTCTAAATGAGTGGCTTGGACTGATACTTCATCTAAATTATTAGGACTCAACATTAGAATGGTATGTCTCAGGTAAGAATGCAAACCACCTATGAACTTAATTAATTTATCCTAAGTATACAAAGGAACACTTAAAATAATAGCTCATGTTCTAAACTCATGGGTGTAATCTTGGACAGGCTGGCCCTTACCTTGCCTAAAGGTTTTCCAACTCATTGTTAATTGTTGCATATAACCTAAAGGATAATTTTTTTTTTAAGGGCAGCAAGAAATTCCATCCAAGTCATATTAACCTTACCATGGCGAGCAATTTCCTCCCGAGTTCTACTCTCCCACCAAGTGAGAGTTTTACTTCCCAACCGAAGGGTGGCTAACTGAATCATAGAAGCATATTTTGTTAGGCCTTGAATCCTACAATACACTTCTACCTGTTGGATCCAATCATCTAAATTTTTGGAACTTAACTCACCACCATACTTAGGCAATTCAAATTTTACACCCAATTTAATAACAGGCTTCGACTTGCTGTTAAATGGATTATTAGTGGGAGAAGAAGAAGAGGAAGAAGAAGGAAGAAGGAGAATATGGGGTAGATGGAGGATAAAATGGAATTTGTTCGCCGTCTTCAAATCACTTCTTCTTGTCTTTACGATCTTTAGAATCTTTTGTCTTCAAAGAATCTCCTTTCTTCTACTCACGCTTCTTCTTATCTGCATAAAGCTCTCCAACCGTTTCCCTCATCTCAAGGAAGGCTTTCTGAAAAGACTTATCATCAAGCTCAGGCTCAGTACTTTTCCCAGCTTCGATTCCTTCCATCTTTGGCAAGGTTCTTCTTTTGTCGATCTCAGGATTATATTATTCAAGCTCTCCTTCGCCTTTCTGAAGCTTGGAGTGCGTTAGCATTCAAACCTACAATCTTAGCCAAACACGACTCTGATACCAAATTTAATCTAATTTAACGGATCTATGACAGATGCTTTGAATGCTTAATTACAATTTGAAAGTGCTTATCTAAAATTTAATTCTTAACGAAATTAAAAAGAGATTAAAGAAAGAACGGAAAGAGAGAGAAAGAGAGTGCAAACAAAATTGATAATAGAGTTCATCATTTAAAATGACTAATTCTCCGAGCCCCTCTCCAATGAGTGAAATGATCCAATTATTCCTCCAGAAATTCGGTTACATTCATCGGCAAAACCTCCTCTTGGTTTACAAAGAAATTCTCAAATGCACTTCCAAAGTGCATGGAAACAAGCTTCTCGAAAAGCACGGAAATACAATAATTTCTCCAAGGAAAGCAACTCTCACACTTGCAAAGTTCTTCCAAAATCACTTACTTCACACCCCCCATTCTACCCCTTTTTATATTACATTTTATGCCAAAATTGGTGTAAAACTAATTAACTACCCAATCTCCCTTACATAGAGAAAATTTCAATAATATCCTCCTTTAAATATTTCTGGAAGGATAATATCCCCTCAAAATAATTCCCTTTCCATTTGAATGGTTATGAAGGGATTTATTTTCTATTATTTAGGGGATATTTTTATGTAAGGTTTTATTTGGCCCCTTAATTTAGGAATAATATTCCTAATATTTCCATTATAGAGAGAATACGTTAGGCTCCTTAACCCAAGGGATATATTAGGCCACTAAAAATAAGGATATAGCCTTATCCTAAGGCTTTGAAAAAAATCAAATGAAATCCCTTTAGAGAAGATGGTGGGTGGTGGTCCCACCACCCTCTCCTCCTTTTAAAAGCTTAATAAAGATAAGGGGGACCCCCTTATTAGGTGCCCCACCACTCTCCATAAAGTGGGGCGCCCCCCATGCCATGGGTGGTGCCCACTTAATTTGGGCCACCCCCCTTGGAATGGTGGGACCCACCAATATGATTTTTTAAATATACATATATTTTTTATATATTTTTTTCCTTTTTTTTTGTTTTTATATTATTCCAACAATAATATTGTCATGGGATTCAATGTGTCAGGGGCTGATTGGTTGTCGAGCTGACTGGGCGCTGACATTATTGGGGCAATTTTGACCCAATCTTTGACCTTCCGTAACATCGCCAAACAAACTCTGTTTTCTGTGAAACAAACTCTGCCAAAATCATGATGATGAGCACTATGAAATGGTGTTGAATTTGACTAGTTTTGACGACTTTGATTTTTTCCCTTTTTTTTGCCTGGGTCTAGGAGTTGACAAAAGTTTGACCATAAATATCTTGAGCTCTGGGACTCCAATTGACTCTGTTTGAGTTGCGTTAGAGTCAAGATCCTGAGCACTTCTTAATGATACCAAAACTGAAGAAAAATGGAGAATTTCAAAATTTGACAAAAAATCCTCTGGATCACTTCCCTTTAAACTGCGGTGGGCTAGGGAAGCCTTTCCACTTGTTGGGTCTCAAAAATGTAGGTTTTAACCATAAGAGTTTGCCAAGCTCTTACAACACTTTTGGCCAATGTACAAGGCCAATTGATGCAATTGTACCTTCTTCTCTTCATGCTCTGCTAGACCTAGGCGGGTGAACCTAATGAATGATGCAAATTTGAAATGAACTTCCTAATGCAAAAATCTACCCACAATGGCAAGGGTGGTGGATAGACAAATATACTACAACTACTCCAACTCCTACTGCACAAATGAAAGATTTTGAAAATATTAATTGTATGAAATCTTATCTCTGGGTTGAGGCAGATCAATGCCTTCTATCCACATGGGCAACAGAGTCAGATTATCAAGAATTGCGTATTTTCCCTCTCTGTCTTAATTCAAGTTGCTAGGCACTCTTAGAAATGAAATCTAATGACTAGCATATGAATTCATTAATTTATGGCTTGCATAAATAGTGCTGGAATATTTTCTTATTAGTTTCTACTTAAACAATCCAAAAGAAATATTAAATCACTATGACTTGTTTAAAAGAATTTTAACTCTGACTTGCAGACACCAATCAACCAAATCACACAGAGTGAAATTTTCACTTTGATAAATCAAACATATGCTTGATACATTGATTTAAATGATTTAAGACTTCAAGTTGGAGACAACCCTCACAAGAAATATAAATTATTATATCACAACAACTCAAAACAAAAAGAGTTTCACAAATTCAAAATGATCTATCCATTGATTCTGCTTCAAAGAAAGTCTGAACATTATTTGCATTCCCAGTCCCTTTCTCGGGAAAAATCTAACTCCTACTGTCTAACAACCCTCCTCACTCCTTCGAATTTTTTAAATCATTTATACATCAAATTTGAAGAGTCACAACCCTTCACTACTCTGGTAAGACCGTTTGAAATTCTACAACAGAGATTTAAAATATTTAATTATGTTGCCTCTCGGCAAATTAAATATTTCATACAATAGTTATGCCTTTGATTTTTCATTTTATCCTTTCCCGCCTATATTTCATATCTTATCGGCACTTTATACTTTACGTTGCCTTTATTTTTATTCTCCCATGGCTTTCATTGCGTTTACCGCTATACCGCGGGCTTGACTTTTCTTCATGCGGTATCGCAGTGTCCTTTTTTTTGCCCTTGTTTATTGCCTCAATAAGCCTTTACCACACTACCACGGTCACTAGCATGATTTCTAGAGGTACCGCAGTAGCCACCTTTAACCGCCAGTGCTAACCATTAACTGCTTCCCACTGTCTTCCATTGATTGCCTTCACCGACCGCTACCTGCCCATCGCAGCCACCGCGGTCTATGGTTTGACCGCACGCGGTACCACGGTATGCTCGTTGCTGACCGCTAACCACTTACCACTATCACCACGGTCATTATTTTAGCGGCTACGGTATTGCGGTAACCGCTACCCATTTGCCACTTCGCTATCTCTGCTAACCGCCAATCTTTGTTCATCGCTTAATCACTGACTGTTAACTCACCGTTTACCGTGCCACCGCGGTCTATGAGATGACCCCCTATGGTACCTCGGTGGAGTCTCTTAACCGTTGCCTGGATGGTAACTTACTGCCCACTGCGCTACCACGGTCTATGCTTAGACCGCGCACGGTGGCACGATAAGCATTTACTGCTACGCCGACTATTCACCGTGCCAATCCACCGCTTGCTTCACTATTATTTGACTGTTTCACTGACCGCCACCACCATACCACGAGCCCATTGTGGGAGGCTGTGGTAAAGCAGTATGGCATGAATAATAATAAGAGTGGATGGAAAGATAGGAAATATTATAGAATTAAAGAGGGGTGGGTAAAATGTGAAAGCTTCAAATGCCAAAAATAAGGTAATGGCACAAGGGTAAAAGCTATTTATAAAGGGCAGTGAATAATTCTATGAGAGATAATGGAAATATTAGGCTCAAAACAAGAAAAGACCTTAGGGTTCTTCATGGAATTTTTCAGTCCTAACACCACTCATGGATTTTTGTGACCTGGGGCCTTGCAGTGGGTGGTCCCCCTCTCTCACAAGAATAACCAAGAAAGATACCTTCATTAGACCTAGAATAAAACTTACCCAAGTTTTCTTCATCCATTTTGATGTAGCATTTGCTTCCAAATATTTTGAGATGTATGATTGAATTAGGTCTTCCTTTCCATAGTTTATGTTTTAATAGTCTTTGGTCTAATTTGAGATTTGTTCAAAATGTAAACTACAATCTGAACTATTTCTCTTGAGTACATACCTGACAACTTTGTTTGACTTAACATTGCTCTATCCATCTCTTGTACAATCTAGTTCTTCCTCTTAGTAACTCCATTCTGCTAAGGAGTTCTAGGAGAAGAAAATTGTCTCTAGATCCCATGCAACTCATAAAATTCATCATACTTGTTAGAAGTGAATTCTCCAACTTTGTATGATCTTAGAGACTTTATTGTCCTTCCAATTTCATTCTCAACCATTTCCTTAAATGCCTTAAATTTCCTAAAGTATTCTTATCTTTCTTTCAAAAAAGAAATCCAAGTCATTTTAGAATAATCATCAATAAGCATCATTAGATACCTATCACCTTGAATTCTTTTTTTCCTCATTGGTCCACATAGATCTGTATGAATCAGATCCAATGGCTTTTTTTTTTTAATATCCCTTAGTAGGAAATTTGGTTCTTGTCTATTTTCCCTTATGACATGGTTTGCAACTAGTAGACTAAGGCTTCTTGATCTTTGGAATGTCTTTGACCATTCCTTTTGAACTAATCCTCACAATATCATCAAAGTTGATGTGTCCCAACCTTTTGTGCCAGATCCAACTCTCTTCTCTATGTATTGCAAAGCAATTTTATCCATTTACCTTATTGAGATGATATATATCACTGCTAGTCCCGCTTCCTTCTATAACTAACTCACTGATATTAGTTTTTTTTATTTCACAACCTTTTGCATTGAATGAGAGCTTGTAACCTTTTCACACATTTGAATTACACTCAAAAGATTGTGCTTCAATCCCTCTACATATAGAACATCACGAGTTTTTGTATTTCCAACATCGAGACTCAAAATACCCTTACCAATAATTTTAGCAACTAAATTGTTTCCAAGAGTTACAAATCCTCCATCAAACTTATTGAAGTGCATGAACTTACTCTTGTCTCTAGTCATGTGACTTGAGCATATGTTTTCAATGATCCATAGATTCTTCTTCTTTTGCGCATGTAGCACAATCTAAGCCACCATGGATTTCTTTGATCTTTTCTCATTTGGTTTCTTCTTCCAAACCTTATCTATTTCATTAAATTATAATATTCTAACTTATTTCGCTTTGTATCTAGTATAGATCTCACAAAATTGCTTCTATAGTTTCTAGAAATATGCCCAAAATTATTGTATTTATGGTTCAAATAATATTGAAACTATATGAAGGTGCAAACATTTATGCTAACAAATTATTTCTGGTTGGATCCTTTCTACAATTTACAACCTTATGACCAAAATGATTACAATTCAAATAGTAACTAGAAAAAAAATGATTGAACTTGGAATTGTATCCTTGTCCTCTTGAGGCTTATTTTCTTGATCTTCTCTTCTGTCTTTACACTTGGATGAAACCATCATTCAAAACCTTACTTTCATTATTTTTTGCAACTTGCTCAGACTTTGAAGTTTCAAAACCATTCTCTTCTAGATTCTCAACAATAGATTTCACAGGTTGCTCAGTCACCTTATTCTTTTATATATTAATAAAACCAAGTATGGTTTTGATATATGATGATCTTTGGATTTCTATTATCTAATCCAAGATCTTTGTGCTCTTCCCAAACTTTAACTTCAGCTAATAATTTACCTTTTCAAGGTCTTTCCTTAGTGACACAATCTATGCTTCAAGTTTTTCACATTTCTTATCTCTTGATAGCAATCTTTCAGTCAAAACTTATTCAATCCTCTTTACCTCTTCCACTTGAATCTTTAGGTCAATGAACATCTTATCCACTTTCTCAAGATTTTGAGATAATTTTTCTTTACTTTCACTTCTTCTGCAATTATTTTCTTCAACCTTATAATTTATTTGCCAGCACAAATAAATTCTTCAACAAGGTCTACTTCAGCATCATTATCGATTCCACATCTTCTTCAGAGGTTTCCATAGCCATGAAGAGAGCTTATTCTCCTTCATTCTTGAAAGTGGTTTTATCATCATCATCAAATGAGTAGCCTTCCTCATTGATAAATAAATTCTCTCGAACCTTTTTCCCTTTTGAAAATGTCTGCTTCTAATTGTTGCTAGAATATTTATATGGACACTTAGCCATGAAATGTCCTACTTCTCCGCTATTAAATTTTTCGAAATGCAACTTACCTTTATACTTTCTGAAACTTCTTAGTAACTTTTTTTACAAATTTTTATTCCTACGGATCTAATCCATCATCTAAATTTGGATCAAATTGCTTCGTAATAAATTTGAATGCCACCTATTTCCTTATAAATTTGTCATTATCAATTCTCATTTTATAGGCAGCCATAATTCCATGTAGCTCATCCATAGTTAGGGTATTCAAATCTTTAGCTTCTTCAATAGTAGAAATCTTTGCAAAACTTTTGGGGAAGGGATCTGAGTTTCTTTTTAATAATTATACCTTCTTTTAATTATTCACCAAGACCTCTGATAGAGTTTATAACCTCATCAACCCAGAGCAGGAATGTGGCAATTCTTTTTTCTTCCTTCATTTTCAAACTTTCAAATTGACCTCAATGAGTTTAAAGATTTTCTTGTTTGACCTTGTCATCACCTTCATAGATATTGTGTAACTTACTCCATACTTCCTTCACCATCCTACAATGCATGATATTCACAAACTCGGAGTTAGATAAGCCACATAAAATGACATTTCTTATTTTTGCATTATTTTCACAAGCCTTCTTTCCATTCTAATCTCTTGGAGGACTTTCAGGTATCTCATATCCATCCATGAAAAATTTCCAAACTTCAAATCCTAGGGCCGTCAAATATGCTTCCATCCTTACTTTCCAAAAAACATAGTTGGTTCCATCAAAAAGTGGTGCCTTGTTTGTGGATAATCCTCCATGATCTTTAACAAAGGAATTTAGCTCTAATATACCAATTGAAGGGCACACAATATACTGAGGGGGGGTAAATCAATATATCAAATCTTTTTAAAACTCTTTAATTCAACATTCATCATTAATAACTTCTTCATACATGAACCTTAAATCATCAAAGCAACAAGCATTAATATAGAAACATAAATTAACACACTCACATAATGAGCACTAGATATATGTGGAAACTTGGAATGGGAAAAACCATGGTGAGAAGAGCTGCTTGGAGCTACTATCCAAATATAGTCTCATAGACATAATGAATAACTTACAATCATAAAGTAGGCACCAAACTACTGGATACACCAATCCCCAATTGCATTTGCAGGCACTAACCTACTAGAGATACCAATCCCCAATATAAAGATATGAGCACCAACTCAATGGGCAAGACACCGGTCCTACTATATTACAAAGATATGATTTGTGAATCTTCAATGTTGATTACACAACTTACACTTGGTCTAATAAACCTTTAGACAAACTCCTACATAGCATATGATCTTGTGATGATGACACACAATGATTGAGATGCAATTCCCATTACATCACTTGAATATAACCCTCACACTTCCTTTCACATACAATGATGATTCATCATTGAATAAATTTTAGACATAAATATATACATTTGAATACATTAACAATGTTTCATGTCAGCTAATAATCTCTTAACACCATCCACAATTAACAAAATTGGCTAAGGGTGGACCTATTTCAAATTGACATGAAGCATGTAGCGGGTTGGTCCTAAATTGAATTTGTTGTCACCGATAATACATGATGTTGTGTGATTCATTCAGAGATCTTAACCTGGACCTATTTGAACTTCACATGCTTCCTCCAATTGGTGTACACTTCCCTTGTTTTGCGTAAACACTCAAACTCTATTCATAGATAGCTAGTGAACACAAACAACACTTTGTCACATCCAACTTTCTTTCTATTGAAGCTCACCCTTTGAAAATCTAGAACCTAATATAATATGAGTAACTTTACTTTAGGTCCAAACTGCAAGCCATAGCATTCAACTACAGTAGAGTGCAAAGCAACATACTATTACAATGCAATATAGTGCATGAGTAACGATCCATAAAATACTTCCACAAACACTTCTAGACTAATTCCATCAACTAGAATAGATACAAGCATGATATTTCAAGTATACTACATGTATTCTTCTTCGTTGTTCTCAAATTCTCTAATATGACATGATCATGACAAAATACACCATGGTTTCAAAATCTCATAGTATGATTACGTTTAATTTTGACTTATATGTAGGCATTACTCCTTTGACATCAATGAGCACCTTTGAGATCAATGACAACATATGTTCAACACAAGGTTCTATGTCAATACTCAAATGATAAACATGACTGCCATAATGTATAGTCTTCAAGGACATCAAAGGAAGGCAAGATCTAAAGTCTATTAATAAAGACTATGAACATAAACCTTATGTTAAGTTGTAGAAAAGGATTGGCATTGTTTCAATGAGCTTGTAAGGTAGTTAACCTCAGCAATGTGTATAGAAAGGGAATTCTTAAAATGCCAATAAACAATGAAGACTATAGTGCTAAAGGATCAACGCACAAATGATGAAAGAAATGTATAATGGTGATAAATACCATGAAGAACTTCATCAAGATGTAGGAAAATCATGTACAAATGACAATGGTAGGGAAGACTTGAATGAAATGGAAGACAAGTGTCTAATATATAACAAAATTATAATTTGCATCATGATAGTGCCATGAACATAATTATGGATTTTTAATCATGATCTTAGAGAACAATCATGATAGTTCAAATGAACAATGATATGCCATAGAAAGCCTTCAAATCACAGTGAGTAGAGGCTTGAAGTTAAAGATGTACTAGGGGCAGTCAACATGTCATGTAGATGGCCAAAAATAAGTGACAATCAACTATGGAAGATTAAACATTGTTTTTAAGCATATGGTTGGTATTTCTAAAAAGGTTTTGAAAGAAGTAAAAAATACAAAGCATCGAAAGGTTGAATGGTTGTCCTAGAAGATAATATTATATCTCACTTAGGGTGTGATATTGATTATTTGGCATAAGAAAATCTCCAACAATATCCTATAGCATAATATATATAATAGGCTCTTTTTTGTTACTAACTAGAAGGAAAACATATACAAATAACAACCTAAAAAATGTGAATCCATGAAATCCTAAGAAAAGGAAATGTCTATCCATGTTTCTCATAGGTATGATGAGAGTGGAAAGAGAATGTTGAGCATGACAAGACATAGAATAATCATCATGAGAGAGGACAATACTATTGTGTTACTAAGTTAACCCTGAAAATTATGCAGGATCCAAGGAAAGCTTCAAAAGCTTGATGAAGAGGTGGTTCACCCTAGAAGAGAGAATGCTCAAATATAAAAAAATGAGCATGATAGACAAGGAGCATTGATCAAGGGACAACATTGTTGTCTATTTATAGTGATTTCTATAGATATGTATTGTCAAGGTAATTGTGTACACTTCAATGAAGAAAAGATGTGAAGAATGTGATAAGATTTTGAAAGAATAATCAAAGAGATGCACATAAAATTTCTATCAAACAATGACATGGTAGACGATATTACACATGTCTTGAAGGAGTTAAAGGCATGATCATAAAGGCATAGTTCGGTGGCATAGTGATAGTAATAATGGTAGACTCGAGTAATAGGGACAAACTTGTGAACTAGGAATATGGTTCCAAAAAGGTATATAAATGACATGAGATATGAAAAAAAGAAACACAACCTCATATAGGTAGAGCTCCATGGTAAATAACAAGTAGAGGTATCATTGTTCCTCAAGAACAATGACAATATTGCAAAAGGGTAGTCTACAGAAAAATGTTTCATTTGGAAATCAATAGATAAGGTCCTCATGGAGATAGTATCTAGAAGAGAGTAAGGAGACTTGGACAGAAGTGTTTAGAAGGGAAATGACAAAATCATCTATGACAATGATTTTTAATGTTGAAGAAGACAACATACGAGAAAATGCCATGATAATCCATGAGAGAGCTTTTATGCCTTTGATTTAAAGAACAAAACCTCAAAGAACATGCAAAAAGATTCAACAAGTTTATGAACATGTTGGGCTTAAATAATTTAGACTTGTTTCACCATGATCATGCAAGTGTGTAGTATTGGTATTCGAGAACGTGAAATGATGCCAAATCAAATACTGAGTTTTAGTTTGGTGAATGAAATATGCTTTAGGGTCTTAAATGATAGCAATGGATAGGTGAAAAATAGTCCATGAAAGAGAGTATAGAGGAAAATGGTAAAAGAGGTGAACAATAACAAAAAGGATAGTCCATGAAAATTCATGAGGATAGTCAATAGGGCTAGATCGAAAGAACAACAATTAAGTGTAGAGCATAAATGCATGATAATACCATCACCCCATGCATGTTGGTTTGTATAAGTCCATGAGTTATAGTTATAAATATGAAGAGGACAATCTACAATTGAAAAGGAATGATCATTCTACTTATGAATGAACTCCATGAATAATTGAATGACTAATTTTTGAGGTGGTAGAGATAATTGCAAGTAGCTCAACGTTAAGATGATTTTTCAAAGTATGAGAGACTTTCTACAAGCACATCAAACAAGAAGGCTAAAAGATAAAGTATAGAACCAAAGACTATGTGATAAGCCTTCAAGTCAAATATAGTGTTGAATAAAGTATTTAAGACCCTTATCCCACGCCATAAAGAGATTTTTCCTCTTCAAAACTCCTAAGAACACACATGTCCTATTTATCTATGAGGTAGTTTTGAGGTAGTAAGGGGCAGTTGGAGGAGATTAAAGTTAGTTTAGGGAAGTTATGACAGACTTACAAGCATCTTGGAGTCTTTATAGGAGCTGAAAAAGGAAAATAAAAGTGACAAGGTCAAGATTCTCTTCACTAACACCTACTTGGAGCTTTTTACAGAGTCAAACAAAGAGAATAAATTTTTCAAGTGCGTAGGTGGGAATTGAACAACCATGTCAAGAAAATGGAATTATTAACTATCATTAAAAAAATGTCCTTTACTCTCTCCTATATGAGGATAGAGAAAAAGAGACGCTTAAGACAATTGTATCATTCTCAGACTTGTACTTAGTTTTGTACGTTTTGAATTAATAAAATAACCTATTTTACCTTATCAAGAGTTGTATATTGTGTCAGATTCTAAAAATGGTTGATGTCATCCTATGGTAATTCTATTTTATCCTAGATTTCTAGTCTAATTTTTATTATCTTTAAGCAAAAATAATACATGATTTGTAGGTCATAGTTTGTGTTTTCTATCAAGTTTCATGTGATACTTAGCTATGAATGTCATTTTACTTTTAAATATTATCATAAATTACAATTTTTTTTGTGAAAAAATTTGCAAAACACATCAAAATCAAAGTTGTGTATATTTTAGGTTAACATATTGGTCATATTGTATACTCTTTAAACAAGTAGAATTCGTAAAACATTTAGTGTATCACCTCTTTTATGATTTATAGTTCAATTCCTACCTATTTTCCTTGTGAACAATATTAGAATAGGTTAATTTAGGTGATGTACTAATGGAACCAACTCTCTCAAGAGATTCACTCTAATTTACAGGTCATCTACAGCTTAGGAGTGTTTCCATGGTATCAAATTAAAAGAGAGTTAACCTATTACTTTCTCAAGGGTGCAATTCGACCAAATAACATTTTTTAGCATACCTGGTGGGATATGTTTGATGATCCCAACATCATCCATTGAAGAATTTTGGTATGTTCTTCACTATATTCTATCATATAGGAAAATTTCTTCAACACCATTGTGACTCCAAGTTTGAATCTATTGGCTCAAGAAAATTAAGTGCTAGCATGTTTAGTTTATAGAGAATAAAACCTGATTTTCTCTCCTTTCAAAGCCTTTTTTGAATGGATTTCTAGATTATTTGAATGATTTAACATGTCTATATATCATGGAGATATGTATTATTCCCCTTCATTTCATGAATTATTTTTTCATATAACTTTTTATCAGCCATGTCAAGCTACGACTACTTCTAGTTTTTTCATGAATACTTTAGCTCCAACAACTATCAAGGTTTTCCTAATGTTTACAACCCTCCCATTCTAATTCTACTCTCTTGGAAACCTTCTTATTCTTACAATAAACCTTGTGAAAGCTATTTTTCTATAAATCAATACTATTACCTTCTTATTCAAGCCCAAAATGTTGACAATATGGAGATTAGTGATATTAAAGGCATATTGCTAGACTTCAAGAAGTAGCTGATTGAAATCATGAGAGAGTGAGAATTTAACTTCAAAAAGAAGAGTTTTATTTACAAGCCCACTACCATTACATTCAGGTAAGATAAAAAAGAGACATGAAGAATAATACCTGTTTAAAAAAATTGTAATGAAGGAGGGGCAGCTAAGTCAAGTGCTTTTTGAAGGATAAAAATATAAAGTTCTATCAAATTTATTAATCCCAAATTTTAAGTGAGAAAATCCATTTGAACCTTCGAGTTAACTTACTCATTTCATGCAAGATCCTACACATGCACAAAATCAATCCATTATTCCCATGAGCATCCCCCCCAAATATTCATTTATTTGCAAGAAACCCAACAAACCTATGAAATTCCCCTACCCTCTAAATTCTCTTGTCTTAGTGCCATTTCAATGTTCCCAAGTGGGTCTCTTGTTTGGAAAGAAATTGGGTTGATGACCAAGGTGGATATCGAGGGAAAAGAGGAAGGTACTATTTTTAGTGCGTGTCATTGTGCTTTACAAACTAAAAAACTTAAATTCTCAAGAAGAAAATTAAAAAAATGATCTAGAATATAAGAGCATTGAGTTAGAGAACACATATCCATTTCACGGACTATCTGCTTGGTTGCATGAGATTTTTTATAGAAATGAAATGAAATTAAAATAAAGATAATGATGGTTCCTTGATGACTCTTGAAGATGAAATATACTTGAAAGAAGAAGATGAGGATGAGTAGTAAAAATGATAAGATATTAAGCAAGAAGGAGGTGATGAAAACGAGGAGTATACAATTTGGTTTGATGTGATTCCTTGTTTTTTTTGACAAGGATGAAGAAAACATGCCAATACCAACATCAACAAGTTTGGAAACTAACGAAGATATTAGAAAACTCTTGCATATTAGCCATAGTTTTTTCAAAAATAGTGCAGACTCTCCCAAGGTGCTCTTTGACAAAATCAGCCAGCTTGGAGAGGATGAAATGTATTTTGTTGATTTATATGAGAAGGATCAAACTTCCAAGGGGAAGGGTAACAAGAATTCCAAAGAGGAGGCTAAAGGCCCGTGCACAAGAACTATGGGTAGTCTCAAGAAGTATTTTGAAGAAGAAAAATAGGAATTATTGGATATGGTTAAGTTGCACTACAATTAGGAGATTGAGGTGGCCAATAGTCTGAAAAATCTGAAGTAATTCTCTTGTTTGTGGTATATTTTTTTCCTTTTGTTTTGCTGCTTTGTTTTTGTTTATTGGATTTTTTTGGGTTGTTGGTTGCTGCTAGTGCTTTAATTGTTTTTTTCTTTTCTCTACAACATTTTTATGTAACTTGATGTAAAGGTTTTCAGGTCCCTATAAAACCTATTTTCCCCATATAATCAAAACAATAAGTTTGGAACAACATGAAGATACAAGTAACATTAATAGGGTGTTGGTGTATGAAGAAGAAAATGAGGAAAACCTTGTTTTAAAAAATGGAGAGATTAACATACACAAAAAAAATTGAGGAACTTGATGAAGATATTTTCTCCAATATTATAGAAGACTTATGCTCAAATCTTGATATCAAACCATCATTTCTTGAAGAGGTAAATCATGAAAAACATGAACATAGTGTAGAAATCACCATGTTTCCATCAAATGAGTCACTTGGAGTAAAGCATTATGATCAATAGGATGATAGGGAAGTATTCCATAAGCAAGCAACTGTCAATGATGAATTGAACTTTTTCCTTTCATGGGGGTATCCTATTAGGCATCTAGCTTGATTGGAGGCCAATAAAACATGAAAAGTCATGCCTACACCTAAGCATGAAGCTAAAACTAAAGAAAAACGTAGTTAGCTTACATATCCATTTCAAAACAACTCACACAGTCAACATGAATGGGTAAGTGAGTTAGTTTCCATTCTTCAAGAAACATTTCAATAGTTTATTAAGTAGCTATTGATCCTTCATCTCTTTTTGGTTTCTCATAAAAATGTGAAGCATCTTAATTTGATCAAAAAATGAATTTTATTTTTCCAAACTAGTCAATGGCTTTGCTTGAGTAATCTCCATGTTGGCTAGTGCAGGTTAGGATAGGTTTTCATATTGAATAAGTGTTGTTTCACATTGTTGTAGTTTTTTCCTTCCTCCAAGCATTGATGCATAGGTAGTTAGGTGTTGTTTTGAGTCCATATTTTAGGTAGTTTGATTTTGTCTTTTGTTTGTTGGTTTTTTTAAAGGTATTTTTAGTTTTTGTCAAGTCTTGGGTATTTATTTTTATTTTTTTAGGTATTATATAACTCCTTGCACAATGGATATCCAAGGATGTTTTCCGCACAAAAGGGGTTTTCAAAAATATGAATTAGGGCTAGTAAAAAATTCAATTAAAAATAATATATTTGGAAATTATTATAAGAAAATATACTCATAAAACTTCACTATAATATACATCATTTTAGAAAAAATATTTTATTTAGGTCAAATCATGCTTTCCATACATGTGCATGTTATGGCCCTAAAATGATGACTTTAAAAAAGTGATTTTTGTACATCATATATAAAATTAACTTGTGTCATTTGGGTATTAGAATAAATTATATATTTGAAAATTACACTCAAAATCATACATTTCATATTACTAGACTTTCTCAAGATTCTATCTGTAAGTACTTCAAAGTTTTGCTCCAAGCATGAAAAACTTTGAGAAACACTTCCATTTTTTGGCCAAAAAGTAGAGCCAACTTCTTGCACTTATCTAGTGTAAGGATAGGTAACTAGCATAAGGAAGGACTACAATGTATTCTTGGGACTCCAGTACTAGGTTAGGACTCTAATGCCAATCAAAGAATCCTGAGTAGATGAGAATATTGGTCAACTCACACCAGTGTCCCTCTAGTGTGCTAGTGTCCTTCTTGGGTGCTAGTGTATTTTTGGCACATTGTAGTCCTTTGGCATGCTTGTAGCCCCTGTTTTATCAAACAATGAGTTATTTTGGCCATTTTTGGGAAAACTTTGTTTATGAAAGTTTCTCCCCTTAGCCTAGTGAGTTTTCTCATGTCACATTGTCCACAAGTTTCATACCTTGAGAGTTATGACACCTTTTTCATTAGGAAGTGTATAGTTGCTTGAAACAACTTGTTTTCATTAAAGTTTGGTGGGTGGCTTGTGCCTCCTAAGTTTTTCTTGTATTTTAGGGGTATTGATGAGCACAATGTATACTAAGAGGGGTGGTAAATCAACATCGAAAAAATTCAAAACTTAACCAATCATAGTGAAAACATTCAAGTAAGATCTAGCAATTAAGAACATAATGAGAACACCGATTTACATGGAAACCCTTGCGAGAGAAAACCATGTAAAAATATTGCATATATATTATAGAATAAAATTGTTCTTATAGGCTCCACCTACTAGAGACTCCAATCTCCACTTGATAGAATTATAGGCTCCAACCTATTAGAGGCTTCTATCCCCACTCAACTGAACTCCAAGTCTACAAGAGGCTTCAACCTTGATTTGATAGGATCCAACCTATTGGAGGCTCCAACCCCCACACAAACTAAGCTTCAACCTAACAAGAGCCTCCAACCTCTATTTGATAGGCTCTTACTTATTTAATTCTTCAATATTGATATGATAAACTCTTTCACCAAATCTATACAAACACAAATCTGATCCAACTACAACTTATCATCCTTCTCAAATCTGAACACACACAATGCCATATCCTTTATCACATTTCACACAATAAAATTTTATCACACATTTGATCACAAATTACAAGTGTGAAAACACAAATCTGATCCACACTCAAATTTTAACCTTCCTTCCCAAAACTTATCACTATCATGCATAATATCTCTCACAAATCTGATCCAATCTATGCACCAATTATTTTCACACAACTTATCATAATGATGGAAATATTTTCACATAATTTTCTGCCTTATCATATGCTCAAATTCACTTCAATCTTCTCTTACTCTTCACATATATTCATTAGATATATTTGTATTTATCATTCATATATGGGCTGCATATATACTTAAAATAAATATTACACTTCATATTTTTGCTCCTTTTCTTTTCAATATACTCTTATATTCACATAAAATTCGTTGAATTGCTTGCCTCCATACTTCACATTCCTTATTCCTTTTATATATTTATGCTTTTACTTGAAGAGAGATGTCTTTTCAAAAGGAAATGACCTTACGAATGAACATGAATTTTTGTTACCATTTCTAAATTTTAATCATTACCTTTAAACACTTATAGTTTTTACCTTTTAATTATATATATCTTTATTAACGTTTTCCACCTTTTATGAATCACTACCCTTTGTAATCTTCATTGTTACATTCTCATAACTAAATCACTACTCATTAAAAATGGATATAGTAATCGTTGTACATTAACTAATTATTCCTTTGCAAAGCGTGATCTTTGCTCTCATTTGCAATGAATTGTTGCTCTTTCTTAAACTCTTTCATAGAATATACTTGCTATCTCTTTGAAGGCTCTAATTGCAACCTTTTACAACTTATAATTCCTTCCCTTTGAATCTCTTAATATTTTTTTTTCAAACATCTCTATTGCTTCCTTTTCCATTGTTTTTTTTAGCATATGCCTTCACATATTTGAGTCACACCCTTCTCAAGACATAATCATTGTTATTAATATTAGTTTGTTGTTGCCTTATGATATGTAATCACTGATTTATATTGTTCTATGTATGGTCGGCCCCACACAAATGATAATTTTAAATTTATTCATTAATAATATGGGTGCCAAGGGTACTCACAAGGAAGTCGGCCAACACTTGTATTTAATTGCAATTTTCTCTTGAGAAACATATGAAGTTGGTCAAGTAAGATGGATAAGGATTAGGAATTTAGTGGCCTTTGGCCATAACATTTTCCTTTAAAATATTCCTTTGACATCAATGATAAACTCTTACTTTGACATTCTTATCCAACAATCTTGACAAACTCTTTGACATCAATGACAACATATTCCATCAATCTCCATATTCTAAACACTTTGGAATTAATTACCACCTTTGACATTAGTGACAATTTTTCCAATAGGTCTAACCCCTATGTTAGAGGCTCCTTTTTGGTTTTTATTTCTCTTTGGACTTGGTTCATGTATTTAGTGTTGGATACTCAGTGGTTGTGTTTCCTAGTCAAGACGTGGTATCTCTTAGTTGTTTCTCTATTGGGAAGGTCTTCTTTGGTGTTGTGAGAGTTGTAAGAGTGTGTTGTTAGGGATTTAAGGTTGATTTTTTATCATCTCATTCTTGTGTTATTTTTGTGAGAGTGTAATCATGGGTTAGTACCCAATTATTGTTTAGGTGTCATTCCACTCTCTCACAAGTCCATCGTGTTGAATTAATCTCATAATTGATAAGTATTCCATTGGTTCTACCTTTCTTGTAGCAATGGAAAGGTTGTCTTCTTGTTAGATTACTTGTTTTGTGGTGTTTTTTGTAACGCCCCGCCACGCAACCCTAGAGGAAGTTGCATTTAACTACTTAAACAATTTTTTTTTTTTTTGAAAGAACAATTAATAAGCATAAATGAGAGTAAGTTCACTAACTAATGCCAACAACCTCTAAGGTTACGAGACAGAGGTTATATAGAACCTCAACAAACAACATGAATATAAACCATGTCCATTATTTAATTAATGAAATAACACATACATTCCAAGTAAGATAATATTACAACAAGCATAAGAGATAACTTTCAAATGCATCAATCCATCATTTAACAATAAGGTTACAACACTCATTCCCCGAATGAGGCAAGTCCAAATAATAGGAATACAATTACAAATTCCACCTCGATTACAAGAGGGGTAATAATTACAAGAATAACTGAAATGCAAACAAGTAAGAACTGCAACATAAACCACAAGCTCACCAACTGGAGGTCTCGTCCACAAGAACATGAAGAAAGAACCCAACGGATTTAGGTGCACGCCACCCAACCAAGTGGAACCCAAAGGCCCACCCCCGTGCTAGAAGATAGTAACCGGAATTTCTAACCAAAGACGTCTATCTCTAGACATAGGCTAACCTAACCATACTGAAATAAATATAGTGCCATCACTAACACAAGGTTACAATGCTTCCAGAATTACATAATCAATTGCATCACTGGTGCGAACATACTGTCGACCTAGGAGAAGTGTCATCACAATGTTACATGGGTTACCCTGGTGAGTCTTCCTAGGCCCCGGTCCCCATCTCGGGTTACCCTAGTAACCTCTAACGACCTCTAACGACTTCCGGCCCCTCATGTAAACCAATGCGGAATCAGTTATCTTTCATAGAGACAAGATAACAATCTTTCCATTCCAGGCCTTCCCGTCTCAACCCAAGTCTTTACAAGCCCTTGTGATCTTGAGAAAGGCATAATTATCTTATTAAGTGTTTGGTACTACGTGATACTCTAATTAGTTAATTAAGGTATCACTGGATTAACTAACTTACAATGAGTTACCTTGGCACCACTTCGTGTGCCGGTCCCCATTACAAGCCACTCCTCTAAGATGACACGTGGAACAACACAAACCAAGGGTACACAAGTGCTACGCAAGGATATCACATCCCTAACCATGACATACAGTCAACACACTCCCGTTCGTGATAACCGGGGAACAAACTGGTTACGCACTACCCAAGGCAATCTCAAGGTTGACCACCCAGTACGACAACCCACAAACTTGAAAACCCCACTGGAAGACTTGATTAAAAGCTACAGCCCACAATTCCTAAATGATAATGCACGTAGATCAATGCCAAAACAAGAATAAGATCTACTTTGGGTTCACTAAACCCATTTCCTCACTAACATTTAGTAATCAATACGTTAAATGCGCTGATTTAAAATACGACATTTAAAAATCATTTTATTTCCACGTGACATTTAAATACATGAAATATTAACCCGTATATCAACAATTCAAATAAAACCAAAATCCCATTTTTAAATAAAACATTTATTCCATATTCAATAATCTCATTTCCAAAAAAAAACATCATTCCCTGTTAACAATATAATAATATAATGATATTATAATTTTTTTTTAAATATTAATATTAAAGCATTAAGATTATTATATTTTTTTTTTTAAATCTCCCATATCATTATAAAGGAATAATAATATTAAAACTATTAAAAGCATTTTAATATTATATTGAATCATAATGATATTATGTAATAATAAATCATAATATTAAATTATTATAATAATTATAATACCAAATATTATAAAAAATTATAATATTTAAAATATAATAAATTTATTTTATTTTTCTTTTCTTAAAAACTAAAAAGTCCAAGGCCTTGCCTCAGTTCACGCACCAACCCTAGAGTTGGGCCACATGAACCTCGGGCTGCGTGCTTGGATTTGGAAGGGTGTGGAGTTGGCGCCGGTCGCGGCTCTTACTAGGGGGCGGCGAATGTTGGCTATGGCGGCCGCAAGAGGCGGTGCCACCGGACAGAGGGGAGGGAAGCAGAGAGAACCCCGTGCAGGGCGCGATAGAAGGGAAGGCGCCACGACAGAGGAGCCGTTGCGGTTACGATGCGAGCAGCGCCAACAATATCGCCACCAACCGTGGTGGCCGCTGCCTGCGCAGTCCGCGCGGTCGCGGACGGTGGAGGCTGGGCGCGCCCCCCCACTCCGCCCCCATGGGAGTGGTGGTGGGGTGAGCCCCCAACACCCTTTTATTTATTTATTTATTTTTAAATTTTCTTCCCAATTAAAATGACTGTCAATTACTTTTTTATTTTTTATTTAAAAAAAAAAAAACCATAACCTTTTACATTTTTTTTAAGAAAAAAACTTTCCTATTGGCCTTTTTTAAACAAAAATGGCCAGCATAACCTTATAGTATGAAATTATAAAAATAAATCACAAACCTATTTATTTATATATGATTATATATATAAATAGCTATTCAACCATGCTTGCAACTTCCAATAAATTGAAGAACAAAATGAAAACAAAATAAAATTGAAATAACAATTTGCAACAATAGCTTTGTTTCTAACCTTAAACAAATTGATTCAATTTGAAAGCAGAGCTATCAAACAGATTTATTTTGCACACTAATTAAATATTGTAATTAGTTTCCCATTCACACAACAACATTGAATCAACCAAAATTTCAGTTAAACAAAATGAGAACCTGATTCTCTTGAAGTATGCTGAAGGTCCTGCTGGTGCTTTGAAACCCTTTTGAGCTCCACAGATTCCTTGAGCTTTTTGTCCAAACCCACAAAATTGAGCAACCTTCCTCTTCTCTTTTCAATTTTTTTCCAAAAACTCCATTTTTTAAAAATTTTATGAAGAAATTCAAAGATAAGCAAATCCTTCCCAAAAATCCTACAACAACCCTCATCAATTTCTGAAAACAAAATAGCAAAAGTCTTTCTTTTGAATGTTTGAATTTTTGAATTTCAAATTTGACTTTTAATTCATTTTCCTAATTTCCAATTCCAACTTAAATATGCATGTTTTTCCAAAATAGATAATGTAAATCATTTCAACATAAATAACTTAATCAATTAATAAAATAAATCTACCATAAGATTAAAATATTTATTAATTAAATTAAATTACTCAATAATTTAATCATATTTCTAACATTATCCTAACCTCGAAAATAAACTGAACAAAATAAAATAACTGGATCACACTATGACCGACGACACACTACGACTAGGGTGACGACTCGGCATGGAAATCCTAGTTACTATCTCCTAATCAAATGTCATTGGGTAATGGACACACTTGAACCTGTGAAACTAGGTGGAGTCGATGTCCTATACCTGTCAACCTACGAACAAGGAATATAACCACATGTAATAATATGTCATAATTAAGGCACACTGTGAAGAGGAAATCACGAGATCGCAGGGCACTCGCAAGTGAGTGATGCGATACCATCCTCTTCACCAATACAGTAGTTCTAACTGACACATCTAACATAGCAGCATAATATAAAGCATGAAACATCATAAATTTAAATATACACTTATGCTAATTCCAAACATGCTATAATAATGACATCAAAATATAGTATCATCACATCAAGATACATCATGATAAAATAGTGATCCATTGTAACCAAGTACAATGTCAAAGTACAACACAATACAAAAGCATAAATGGGAAACAACATTGTTCGCACAGTAGAACAAAATGGAGGGGTATTACATTTTTTGTGAAACTTATTGTGTAATGTGATATTTGGTTGTTGTATCTTTATTATTATTGTTGTTTAAAAAAAAATGTTTAGTTTGTTAGTGTCCTAGGCATGTGGTTTGGGGCATTACAAAGGCTAGCCCAAAATATCACTACTCTAACGTATTTAATATCTTATCCACACCAAACTACGATTCTAATCCTTTGTTGTGTAGTTCCTCAATGAGATTCTTTATCATGAAACTATAACAAATATCCCTCCTACATAAAAGAATCTTCAAAATAACCCTTACCTCCAATCCATAGATCTATGCAACTTTTACATGCATGTATAAAAAAATAGTTCTATAGTATATAGATCCTTCATCATCTCCATTCCTTCCAACTCAACTATGATATTGGTTAACAATACCCACATTCTACTCAAGGAATATTCAACTTTATTGATCACACTAGTCTTGTGCTTAAGAATAAAAGAAAACTCCTACAAGTAATCTTGACCCACTTCATGTTCCTCTAGTTCAACTTCATATAACTATTAGGAAAACCTCAACACTTGGTCATCAATATACAAAACAAACTCATTTAGCAATAGGAAATGACTTCACTTCCATAAAGATTAAATAATTGCATAAAACCCAATCATACACTAAGTATCTAGCTTCATTCAACTTCTTACTAAAATATGCTTGATAGGTTTACCGTCTTGATTCAATAGAACACTGATAGCCTTACTTTTAATGTTGTAATTTGCTTGGAAAGATTTCTCAAAATTTAAAGTGTCAATATTAGGATCTCCATCACCTTCTTCATTAGAAATTCAAAGCTCCTTCCAATACCAATTGTCCATTCAAAATTTCCCTTCTAGCATGTAATGTGTTAGTGGTGCACATATCCCATTAAATTTCTTAGAAAATTCCAATATAAGATTGTCAACCCAAGAAAAGTTGTAACCTCTACTACATCTTATGATATTGGCCGCTCAAAAATTTCTTAAACCTTCTATATATCCATACTCAATTCATCTTGAGATATCATAAATCCCAAGTATATTGGATCCTTTAGCACAAAACTATAATTTTTAAGTTCACACACTACTAAAAACAACCATGGGTGTCCAAGATCTACTCCTCTTCAATATTACTAGACACCAAAATATCATCCAAATAAACAAAAAAGTTGCATAAGGTTTTAGAACTTCATTCATCAATCTTATATATTCCATCAACTTTACACATTAGTCAATGCAAAGGCCATGACTAGTCATTCATATAATCTGCCAACTTTACCTTAAATTTTTTTTTTTACTCATATCCTTCATTGATTCTAATTTGGTGATACCCGATCTTGAGATCAATCTTGGAAAATAATCATGCCCCATTCATATGGTCCATTAGGTCATCTATGTATGGTAGTAAAAATCAATACCTTATGGTAATCTCATTGATACCATGGGATTTTGTACACATCCTTCATTATCTCCCTTCTTTGGTTTAAGGAAAATAAGTATAGTGTAATGAATCAAAGTTCCTAAATCAAAATTCTCTTTATCAATTATTCTACTTACATCTCCAATTTTTCTCTCATTTCAAGACTCATCCCATGGAGTTCCTTGTTAAGAATAATCAACCCTAAAATAAAATCCATTTAATGTAAAATAATAAACATTAAAATAAAAAAATGGTATGAACTATTATCCACGATATCCTTAAAATCCTTCAAGAGTGCTTTTATCTCTAGCTCCTTTGAGGCACAACTATCCTTCCTCGACTTGTGCATGCTTCAAAACTAACACATAAAAAGTTCATACAAATCGTAAGTTCTTTAAGAAACTTTTTGGCTAATAGGAACATTATATATCTCCATGGTTTCTTCCTCAACATTTAGTGGATTCAACTCAAACTTCTTGCCACCCTTGGTGATGGTGAAGGTGTTACTTCTTCCATCATGGATGGCGTTAAAATCACACAACCATAGTCTTCTCAACAACATATTACATGATTTTATTGGAATATCACATCATACCAAATCTCATTTAAATAACCTCCAATGTGAAATACTAATAAGCATTTCTCTCTTACAACCATTTATTAACCCTTTTACAACTATGAAACATGATAAGCATTAGGATGCAATAGGTTCATATTCTCTACCATCTCAATGGACACCATTTTATTTGTGCTCCTCCATCTATGAAATTTTTTAAACTCTTCATTTGATTTACCTATGCGGAAGATAATCTTTGTCAACCATGATCCTTCATCTTCTTTAGAAACTTTCAACAATACCTTGTGCAACAAGTTCTCTACACCTTTTGATTTTGTACTCTCTATCTCACTACTTGAATCATCACTCCCTTGTATAATGTGCATTCTCTTCTTAATGTACCATTATTTATCTTCTTTGGGAATTGAAATACCATGTGGATTGCTTCTCTACATATATAATAGGTATTACTAAAGTCTTTCCACAACCTCCTCTACCTTTACCTTCTCCTTCTCAGATGTCTTCTCATCTTTATAATCTTGTGCATTACTACTAGATATTGCAATTTCCTTCTATGTATTTCTATGTTTGTTCTTATGATTATTTCTTATACCATATCCCCTACCCTATGTTCTTTATTGGTTCCTAAATAGCTCCTCTACCATCAATATGAGATAGTAGACACCATCCACAAATTGGATTGGAAATAAACAAAACTATCTTGAATCTCATTCCACAATCCAATCAAATATTAAGACACCTCTCTATATCATCCTCCATGTGACCTACTTGGATGTTGAGTGTACATAAACTCCTCGATGTACTCCTTCACAATTTTTTTTATTTGTTGCGATTTCTAGAACTTTTTGAACAAATCTATATTGTAGTTTTATAATACGAATTTGTCATACAATTGCACCATCATATGATCCCATCTAGTAGTCTTTGGCCCATTCTTCCCCATCCTATATTTTTGCATATAGTACAACCATAAGGCCACATGCCCCTTCAACTTGGTGGTTGCATGCTTGAATCTCTTATTGTCTTATATAGATTCAAACTAAAAATATTTCTTTAAGTCATTGATCCAATCTAACAACTCTTTGTGATACACATCATCTAAATAGCAAGATCAAATATCAATTTTCTCCCTACTCTCGTCAATTCTGTAGCAAACTTAATCTTCTACACTCAGTTTCTCATTTGAATTGGAAGAATCCTTAATACATGGTTCTTGAAATGGTCTTTTGTTAGGGTCAATGCAAGATCATGGGGGTCCAAATGAGGCCCTTAAGTGGCAATGAAAACTCAGAAAACCAAAGTTAGACAACTTAACATAAAAATTTGAATAGGTTATTAACATAAATTGACAAATATGCAAGAACATAATTTGTAGCAAATTAATTTCTACACTACTAGTCCTTTTTAGGAAAAAAGTAAATCTATTTGGTGAAAATTTAAAATTTCAATACACTAGTACTAAATTTTCACGAAAAAAAAGGTGTTTGTCAGACTACCCTAATGGGGAGCAAAATTAAATATTCTTTTTCCAAATCTTTCAATATAAGTAGAGGACACATGCCCGGATGTGATGCATAATTTTTTGTAATTGTTTTGCAAGTAAATAATTAGTTATGATTTTTTTGGTAGGAATTTTAAAAAATATTAAAAACCATTTGTCCGGCCACCCTAACTTGGTCAAAAAATTATGAAATTCAATTTATTTTTTTTAAACTATAATTTGTGAAGCATAGTGTGTGACACATCTTTTAGATTCAAAAAATATATAACCGTTTAAAAGTTATATATGTTTTTCAATCAACCTATCAATCAGGACTTTACACATAGTGCATGTAGAAAATCAATAATAATTACCTATTAAATTCAAAATAAAGCACATCTTATATTGGTAAGATGCTGTCAATTTGTTGAATAAATCTTTTTTGTTTCATCAAAATTGGATGAAAAAAAGTCGTCATCACAAAGGGTGAAGTTCAAAAAACTCTTGCAACCTTTGTAAACATGTTGGGGATGTTGAATTTTTAGGTTGGTTGCCCCCAAGCCAAATACCAAAGTAATAACGAAGAAAAATGGATATCTGATAAAAACAAATATCCATTTTTTAAACATAAAAGCGGATATTTGTTACATAAAGCTATATAACAGATATCCGTTATTTCAACTTAAGAAATAAATATCCATTTCCTAAAACCAAAAATATTAATATATAAAAATTAGCATAGATTTAAATTTAAGATGTTGTAATAATAATATTTATGTATATTTTATATTATATATATATATATTTAAACCAAAGAGCATACTGCTCATATATATTTATATTATATATAAAATATTATTTACATTACAAAATCACAGGCTCTTCATAGCCATATTTCCCTTGATTACAGTTTGCCAAAATGACTGCTTTTGTGCCCTATATGACAAAATTCATATTATAAAGTTCAGACCCCTAGTAGCATATCCCAAACCCCTCCTAGACATATGATATAGTTTATCAAACCAACAGATATGAAAATTCTTTAAGATGCCTCCATTATTTGAATAACAGAGAAGCAAAATGTGTAGACATAACTTATCATCCCTTCAAAATTCATATGGAATACTTTCCTGAAACCACAGTGCACTCTACGCCCATCCTTGATCCTCCTGCACTCGCACATTCATATCCTGAACTTGACCCATTTCTCTCTGTGCATTTTTCTCTAAGACTGGCACCCTTGAGCCCAAACTTTGATGACATACATGAGCCCATAAGTATAATATATAATATTGAAAGGTAGAAAAATAGATTTTTTTTATCAAATCAATATGGAATGATAACAAGGGGGTTATAATGAACCTATTTTCCTTTATTTCATTAGGAAATGAGATTCCCACAAAGAATTGACTAACGACCCTTAGATGAATCAACTCAACGTGAGAATCTTCAGATTTCCTTATGCTTTGAGGATGAGGGTCAAGGTAAAAACAACACTTTTGGGAGAAAAACTAGGATGCTAATTTAAACTTGAAACAACAATATTAAACTCAATATTAGTAGAACCAAAAAATAGATTGCATTTTTGAGAAGGGAAAAATGATGTTTACTAGTCACGAAAAGTCACTTTTTGAAGGTTGACTAGGACTCATTCACCCATGGGCGAATGGGTCTTTTGTTAGGGGTTTTTTGCAAATTTCAAGAGCCTCTGATGTTGATTTGTATCTTTTGATTTATCCAGGTTTCAGTGTTAGAAAGTCAAAAATCAAATATGTAGGTTAGATTTTATGATTTGACGATAACTTTAACAACTTTTGCAACATTGACAACTTTTCCAATCTTGCACTTCAAAAGGTCTTCAATCCTTCTTCAACCTAAATTTGCAACACACATACAAGAGGGAAAAATTGTTTGTTTTTGGTGAATGGGGGTTGCCTTGGTCAAACCTCATTTTGGTAATCAAACCTTGAATTAGAATAAAGCATGGAAGAGGGAATGAAGAATGAACAAAGCTATGTTACCACTCAACAAACCCTTGAATGAACCTTGATAATGGAGATATTGGAAGGTCTACAACTTCCATGAAATGGCTTCAATGGATGTGAATCTTGATACTTGAATAATGCTTTGAATGGTTGAACTTGAACTTGATCTTGAAACCTACATCACAATGTTAGCTCCAAAAACATGCATGGTGCAAGAAGACTTTGACATGATGATTAGATCTTGAATGCTTCAATAAATATTTGATATGTCTACTCTTGAATGCTCTTGATCATCAAATTTTCTATACTTTTTCTCTAATCAAAATGCTAGGTGAAACTTAGTGAAATAACCTTGTATTTATAGGTATTTATCCTTAGTTTCTCGAAATTCAAATATCACAAGATGACATTGAAATATAGATTTGGGGACCTTGAAATACCACCAAAAACATATTTTGAATTTAGTTTCAAATGCCTAGGAAGGACCTATTCACCCATGGGAAAATGGGTCTCTATTCCTAGAACACACATTGCTTAAGGTAAAGTATTATGGATAGGAATTAATTATTGTCGGGTTTCCCCTTTAGAAAATATAATTTATTAGGCTTGTAAATGAATAAAAGGGCTTATTAAGGCCTAATTAAGATCAATTTAATTAAGAGGGCCCAAAAATGTGTGGAAATGTAAAGGGATACATTTTTCAACACTAAATTAAGGCATTATTAAGTCCATTTTAATTAGGAAGGCATAAACAAGTGTGAAAATATAGAAAAATAAGGTTTTTTTATATCAAATCAATATGGAATGATAGCAAGGGGGTTATAATGAACCTATTTTCCTTTATTTCATTAGGAAATGAGATCCCCACAAAGAATTGACTAACAACCCTTAGGTGAATCAACTCAATGCGAGAATCTTCAAATTTCTTTATGCTTTGAGGATGGGGGTCAAGGTCAAACAACACTTTTGGAAGAAAAAAGTAAAAATAGAAAATCAACCAAAGTATGCCAATTTAAACTTGAAACAACAATATTAAACTCAATATAATTAGAAAAAAAAAAAATAGATTACAGATTTGAGAAGGGTAGGATGATGTTTACCAATCACCAAAAGTCACTTTTGGAAGGCTGAATGGGACTAATTCGCCCATGGACCAATGGGTCTTTTGTCAGGGTTGTTCTGCAACTTTTGGGAGCCTTTGATGCTGATCTATAGATTTTTATTTGTCCAAGTTTTAGTGTCAAAAAGTCAAAAATTAGATCTATAGGTTAGATTCCATGATTTGACAGAAACTTTGATGACTTTTGCAACTTTGACAACTTTTCCAATCTTGCACTTCAAAAGGTCTTCAATCCTTCTTCAACTTAAATCTACAGCACACATACAAGAGGGAAAAATCATTTATTTTTGGTGGATGGGGGTTTGCCTTGGTCAAACCCCATTTTGGTAATCAAACCTTGAATTGGAATAAAACATGGAAGAGGGAATGAAGAATGAACAAAGTTATGTTACGACTCAAAAAACCCTTGAATGAACCTTGATAATAGAGATCTTGGAAGGTCTAAAACTTGCATGAAATGGATTCAATGGATGTAGATCTTGATACTTGAATAATGCTTTGAATGCTTGAACTTGATCTTGAAACCTACATCACAATGTTAGCTCCAAAATCATGCATGATGCAAGAAGACTTTGACATGATGATTAGATCTTGAATGTTGCAATAAATCTTTGATATATCTTCTCTTGAATGCTCTTGATCATCAACTTTGATATTCTTTTTCTCTCATCGAAATTCTAGGTGAAACTTAGTGAAATAGCCTTGTATTTATAGGCATGTATCCTTAGATTTGGGGACCTTAAAATACCACCAAAAAAATATTTTAAGTTTAGGTTCAAAGGCCTAGGGAGAACCCATTTTCCCATGGGCGAATGGGTCCCAGTTCTCTATTCCTAGAACACACGTTGCTCAAGGTAAAGTGTTATGTATTGGCATTAATTATTGTCGGGTTTCCCTCTCGAAAAATATAATTTATTAGGCTTGTAAATTAATAAAAGGGATTATTAAGGCCTAATTAAGCTCAATTTAATTAAGAGGGCCCAAACATGTTTGAAAATGTAAAGGAATACATTTTTCAACACTAAATTAAGGCATTATTAAGTTCATTTTAATTAAGAGGGCCCAAACAAGTGTGAAAATGTAATGGGATACATTTTTCTACATTACATTTAGCCCCCACTTTAGTGAGAGGATGACCTTGTTTCAAACTCACACTAAAGTAGATAATCAAGAGAGGTCTAATTGTACAACTATTGGAAAGATAAGATGAAAAAGATTAGTGAGGATGATCAAGCCTCTAATATCTAAGATCTCATGGAAAAATAACAAAGGTACAAGGAGACACATGCCTATGTTAAACACACACACACACACACCCATACACACACATATGTCATAACGAAAAGATACTCAATTATACAACGTCAAAGACTAAAAAAAAGAAAGAAAATGAAAGAAAAGGGGTGGATCATGCCTTGAATATTTGTCCAACTTGATGTGGATCAAGCCTCAGCCAAATTTTTTTATAAGTGGGACTCACTATCCACTATGCAAACAACAATGCACACTAACATGGGCTAGTGAAATCCGTTGTCCTCTAGGTGAGCCCCCAAGAGTGGAAAATGAGAGAATATTATTAGGCTCCCATACCATACCAAAGTTATACCTCCAATAAGTTTAATAAGGCACCACACAATACAAAATTTTAGCTTCGTAAGGCTTAACAAGTTGTCTTATGCTAAACACTTATGAACAAACAAGGTTCCACAGGCAAGCAAGGTGTGTTATGCTTGATGGCCATGAAAAAGGTTGTAACTTCAAGATTCACAAGGTTAGCAAGCTACCTTATGCTAAACACTTATGAACAAAATTTAAATAGGATAAGACATGTTCAAAAGGGTTTTGATTACTTAATGTAAGGTATCCTCTTAGGGAACATTGTGCCTAATGTCTCCAAGAGAGGACAAGTCTAGGATAAATGATTCACAACTTAGGAAATGCAATACATAACATCACCACTAAGAGGAAACTCGTATGCAAGAAAGGTCACACGTCTCTTTGAGGACATCAAACCCAATGACACCACTAAGAAGAAGACACATCACATGAAGTAAAAATACCACACTATGAAACTTAAGATATAGTCAAAATATCAAAATGATAATGCCAATGTATGCCCCCACTTTAAAGAAATTGATAAACACCATTTAGTGAGAAATTACTTGAAAGTAGCAAATGATCAATGCTAAACACGATATGAGAGCTTATTTGGAAAGCCCTATGTCAACCATATGTTTCCAAATGAAGCTATGTCATGAAAATGGGTTGCACACAAAAGGAAATACCAAAATAACACATAAGGGATGCATGAATTTGAGTTCAACATATGTCTTTGCTACAATGATATTATAGATTTTGAAAATGCCATCATTCCCAAAATAACTCATGGAACTAGAAGAATGACACATAAAGAGTGGAAACAAAGAAAAGATTTTGGGTCAACATGAAAGAGACCTAAATGTCTCGATGCCTTGCATCATCCCCAAAAGGAAAAACAAGACAAAAGAAAAGATAAAGGGTTTACGACATAGAAGAATGTAGATACAAATAGAGGAATGAACATGAAAACACATCAAATAGAAAGATATGAGGGATCACATTACAAAAATTTAATCACACAAATAACATATAAATAAAATAAAGATAAAGACTAGTAAGGCACATGTGAGTCAACCTATAGCAGGTCATCCACATCCCAATCTTGTTCATCGTATGCTAAAGGCAGTCAACTAGCCAAAGGGACAATGCCAAGTGCCAAACTAGGACAAGGCTATCTAACTCCTTGGCCCCACTAAGTGTGGGACAAGGATGAGCTAAGATAAGTGGTGAGAATGTGCTCCTTGCAATATAGGAAATGATTTGTAGTGAAAGTAAAACATGTAATAGTGAGTATGTTATGATCCTACAACTACCACATGGCGAGGAGAAAATTTCATGTAATTTCTATCCAATTATGTTGTCATAAGAAATGTTAGGAGGAGAGAAATCACTCAGTATCATCTTTAATGCATGAAGCTCATCAGTAATATTCAAGAGTTATATGATATGCACAATAATTCATGTTCTTACTCTTTTTGCTTCTATTAGGAGGTGGCAGTTTAATCCATCCTAGATGAAGAAGTTGTTCCATTTGTCGTTCAATTTTTGTTTTACTATGTAGGAATGAAAACTCTTTGACTTTATTGTTACCCATTTTTGTTACTTGTTCAATCTGAGTGAGCTAAAGAGTGTTTTCAAATTGAAAGAGAGGTACATTTTATTTTTATCTTCCCTATATTGCATTCATTTGTATAAACAAAAAAGAAAATCAAGAGATTTCAAGGTTTGCATTCATACAAGTGCATACAATATTGAATTTTTTTGCACAAATCTTTCTGAAAGTAATCTTTATTGATTCAAAGGTACATATTTGTCTCACACAAGCCGTGAGACTTAACTTGTTCAATGTAAATGAAAGATAATTGATAGATGAACAAAAATAAAAAAATGCACATGTAGGGGAAGAGACCAGTCATTGCCTAATGACTGGTCAGTGTTTGTTGTCTTGCTCTGTCTCCTGTTTTGAGTTGTCTCCCATCCTATGTAGCTCCCTATTTCCAACCCCTACATCTGAAAAGAAAATTGCAATGATGTTAGAGCGGTGCTCTAAGCAATGAAGGCTCCTAACACCACATGTACACACACCCATTAGTGTATAAACCATCCTTCACATGCATCAAACAAGCAGATTGTACATGTCCAAGAAAGAAAAAGGATCATCTGATGCATCAATCATATGCATATGTTTTTCCTAATTTTTTTCTTCATGTGAAAAAAACAGGTGTAGTCATATATTGTTTTGATCTATCAAAATTAGCATGTGGAGTAAAATGTGGCTCCCACGAGGGTTGATCCCAACATGTTATTATCTTTTTTGTTTTAACAGAGGTAAGTGTGTATCATCCATACCATGGTAGTCCAATCAATCAGCTATATATTACCTAGGACAATGAGTTAATGAAGTCTTTGTCATAAGCAATGCATAACTACTCAATGAGATTACAGTGATATAGATGATGCAGTGAAAAGAAAAGAAAAGTAAACATCATCAACACCTTCTATTCACAAGGTATCAAAATGTTTGAAGATTATTGTATATCAATGTAGGCTATTACAGTAATAACAGGTAAAAAGATAGTGATAAAAAAAAAAATCAACTCTTAAATATCTTTGAGACAGAGCAACACCAAGTGTAAAAGACAAAGAGAAACCACAATGGAAAAATGCATGGACAAAGTATATGGACAGTCCACCATGCATAGGAGGCTGAGTCAATGACTGATAAGATAACCGGTTGATGAGAATATAAATCAGCTTAAGCATAAGAAAGTATATGATCTGGAGCAGATTATTTATCTCTGCAAATACATACAATGGGCAAGGGGTATTTGGTAGGTGGTGAATATATTGATTGAGGATTTTGATCTAGTATTGAAGCTACTCAATTAACCATACCAGAATACTTTTGTAGAACACCTTCACAAACAAAATTGTGGCAGTATTTTGATATCATAGATGGTACTTTACAGGATGCATATGACATTTTTGTGATCAAGTGGGTGTAAAGATGCATATGAGGCAGTGACTAATCATTCATGGGCAGTCACACTTTCATGCTATTAATAGTGATATATGTAGTTTCCACAATGACCTTGGGGAAAATAGTCTTATGTATGATAGAGTTAAGATCCAGTGAAGGTGCTAGATCTTTGTTATAGAACCATGACAATTCAATAAACACAATCATCACCATCAAGACAACATGGCATTAGTGAAATGCATAGCATTTATATTAAATATCAAATAAGGAACAATGGGCTATCTGTGGTAAATTTTTAGGAGCTTATGGAATAAGCATTTCTCATCTTTGGTGTTCATTCAGAACCACAGTCTTCATGCAATATAAAGGTGACACAATCATTTGTCAAGTATTAGGAACGATTTTGCAAGTGCATGCTATCAGTCAAATATCAATAAGCATGTATACCACGCTGGAGCATATATGAAGAATAGTGAATGATAGACATCTAGATAGCATGACGACAATCATTATGACTTTTTTAGGTATAATAAGCATCAAAATGGAAAAAGGACATATGCACAATAAGATGATTATGCAAGGGAATCAATCTTGGTGAAGTTGTTATGGTGTCGCTACCCAAGGCACAGTTCTAAATGGAAACAATTGACTAAGATAACTTTTGTCTCGACTGCCCATTCTCAAAGTAACTCACAGAAAAGGCTCAAATTCACATTCAAATCATTTTAAAAAGGCATCAAAAGCAAAAGGGCTCATTTTAAACTGATAAAGGACTCATAGAAATGCAAAATACAGAGAAATATTTGAAGAACGAGATACTTGAACTTGTTGCCATGAAAATTGCAGAGTTTTCTGAAGAGTGATGCTTTTGAGAGCCATAAATTCGCCATTGAAATGCTCAGAAATCTCAGAGAAAGCATGGTGAAAACCCTAAAGATGGCGGCGTTGCAGGTTTGTTGAAGTATGAGGTAAGAAATAATGAAATGTGGAAGTCTTTGCCTGTGATTTGTGTTAGGGTTTTCCAAAACCCTAAGTTGGCCGATTAGTGAAAGGAATTTTTGCCTTTGTTTAAGTTTTCTTCATAAAACTAATGCTTTATGCAATGTATTAAATGATATATCACCTATGCATAAAAAAGTCAAAAGCCCTTTAATCTTTGCATAAATTTGAAGGTAATTGAAATGTAAAAGCGTTATTGAAGCGATAACCTATTAATCACTTTAATAATTTTAATTTGTTAAGCAAGTGAAAGGGGCGTTGGTTTACAAGACTTAGTCAAATGGGGAGTTGTAAAGAGGCTTTAAAGCTTTTGCTTTAATTTTGAGAGAATCTTGGGAGGTTGGAGTTTGTTTACCAACATAAGGAGGAAATTTAGAAATGGTTCATCTTTGTTAGAGAGAATTTAGGATTTTGACTGAGCTTTGAGCATTATGGGGGTTTGTTTGATGACTCATCTCATTAGACTTGGTCCTTGATGAATTTTTCACACATGATGAGCTCTTTTCATGAAGATTCAGGAGCTATATTCTAGGATAATTGAGTGCGTCTGACCCAGGTTGTTGGAGATGGCTTATGCCTTTTTGTAATTCATTTTAACTTAGTTCTTGATACAAAATTTTTTGTACTTAGTGATATTTTCAGTCCTTTGACGGACCAAGCATATTTTGTAACTCGTATTTTATGGATATGAAAATCAGTGGAAACCTTTGGAATATCAATGAGATTTGAGAGTTCTTGCCTTCATTTCTTTGCTTCATAGTTTGCATAAAAGTGGTTCACCAAAGCCTTTTGTGAAGTATTGTAATTTCCTTAGCTTTGTTTTCTTGCTCAACACCTTTAAGCAAACAAGTTTGTTTATGCAGGTCATAGTTTATGTCTATTTTTTGTAAATGGCTTATGGTTGTGAATTTCATTTTCCTTCTTAAAGCCTCAACATTAGGACCATATTATGAAATACTTATACAAAAAAACTTACAAGAATAGGTTGTGCAATTTCAAGTTTCTCAATCATTGTACAAGAAAGTGTTAGAATTCTGAATTTTATGATCCTGTTTGAGTTAGGTGTATCACTAGAGAGGTAGTATTTCATCAGTTTATTTATTTATAGTTTTATCCTTCTCCCTTTTCCTTTTAAAAATTAGTAAAGTAGGTGATAACCAACTAGGAAGCCGGCCTTCTCTGGAGGTTGACCTCTACTTATCAAATCCCACACTTTGAGAGGTCTTCCAATGTTACAGTGGATTGTTGAATTTCACATTCAACTGGGTGCAAAATCTAGGAGATAACATTTATAAGGTTTGCATTTCTTACTTGTTTGAGTAGCTTGTTGAGGTGGATTCAAAGGAGGACCTAAAATGATCCTATCATCCTTGTGAGGGATTTGTTCATTATGAAGGAGGACACTTGTTTCCTTAGACGATGTAGAGGGAGGAAGATCTTGATATCCCAGTCCTTTAGTATCTTCAATTGGGATTTGTTCTAATATCTTATGAATCTCATGCTCGTTTTTTGTGTCACATCCTTGTTTAGCTAATATCTTAAAGCCTTACCATATGTCTCTTCTAGGTTGATGGGTGTGTTGGTGACTTTATTAGTGTAAGATGGATGAGTATGTACTTGGTTAGAGAGACTAGGTTAACTCATGGTTGAAGGTTTAGGATTGGTTTGTGATTCAATCTTAGGATGTAAAATACCAAACATCTCTAATGGTGGAATAGTAGGAGGTGTTGGTTGTTGCGTGGAGGGGTAAAGTGATGCATTGTTCTCAAGGTTGTCAAGGCAATTATGTATGAAATTATGCATGATTTTATCATCTTCCAAAGACGTCAACTTCATGAGGACATTTATTAGGGGCTGGTTGATCATGATTAGGTTCTATTGCATTAGGATCATGACCAAACACACAACTTGATACATCAACTAAAGATGATAATGACTTCCATATATTACAAATACACATATCCATTATGTAAGAATGAATTGATGTGCAAAGAGATTCTCAAATTTTTAGATTTAAAACAAGATAATTTTTTGATTACGCTATGTAAAACCTAAAAATGATGTCTTTTAGATACAATTTTGATTCTAACAATGCACTGAATTTGACAAATTAAGCTTAATATAAACAATTTTTTATAACAATTTTTTTGGAAACTGAAGCAATAGATTGAATGCAAGAACACAAAAGGTAGAAACAGTGTTTTTGATGCTCAAAAATTCATAAAAAGCCTTGATCAAGGACTCATTTTCCCATGGGATAATGGGTCTCACTTCAGGGTTTTTAAAACTTAATATAGATTTTTGAGTTGATTTTTACACTTTTCAAATTTTGGTTTTAGATAGTTGGTTACAATTTCACAATTTTAGAAAATCATATCAAATTACAAGAGCAAAATGATGCTAAATGACAAGCAAAAAGACATAATTTGAGATGTAAATTTGATTCAATTTTTTGATATATATGACTGATCATGCAATGTTATGTAAACATTATGCAAAATGATTGAGATTTTAAAATTTTCCAACTTTTAAAGGATGCAAAAATGCAAACCTAAAACCTTGAATGAGATGCAAATGAATGCAAGTAAACAACCCTAAATGAGATGCAAATCAATGTAATGTAATGCAAAGTAATGTAAATCTTGGATCTAGGGTTGAAATAGACTCCAAAACTAGAAATTTATGATGCTTAAAAGTCAAGTTCACCAAAATGAAATGTAAAAAATAGGGTTTTTTATCAAATCAATATGGAATGATAACAAGGGGGTTATAATGAACCTATTTTTATTTATTTAGTTAGGAAATGAGATCCCCACAAATAATTGACTAACAAACCTTAGTTGAATCAACTCAATGTGATAATCTTTAGATTTCCTTATGCTCTGAGGACGGGGATCAAGGTCAAACAACACTTTTGGGAGAAAAAACTAAAAATAGAAAATCAACCAAATTATGCCAATTTAAACTTGAAACAACAATATTAAATTCAATATTAGTAGAACCATAAAATAGATTGCAGATTTGAGAAGGGAAAAATGATGTTTACTAGTCACTAAAAGTCACTTTTCGAAGGTTGACTGGGACATATTTGCCCATGGGCCAATGGGTCTTTTTTCAGGGTTTTTTTGCAACTTTCAAGAGCCTTTGATGTTGATCTGTAGTTTCTGATTTGTCTAGGTTTCATTGTCAGAAAGTCAAAAATCAAATTTGTAGGTTAGATTATGTGATTTTACAACAACTTTGACAACTTTTCCAATCTTGCACTTCAAAAGGCCTTCAATCCTTCTTCAACCTAAATCTGCAACACACATACAAGAGGAAAAAAATGTTTTTTTTTGGTGAATGGGGGTTTGCCTTGGTCAAACCCTATTTTGGTAATCAAACCTTGAATTAGAATAAAGCATGGAAGATGGAATGAAGCATGAAAAAATCTATGTTACCACTCAACAAACCCTTGAATGAACCTGGATAATAGAGATCTTGGAAGGTCTGCAACTTGCATGAAATAGCTTCAATGGATGTGGATCTTGATACTTGAACAATGCTTTGAATTCTCGAACTCAATCTTGAAACCTAGTTGCAAGATTAGATTGCATGGATTGGGTTTGATTGTATTGAATGTATTAGATGGGGATATTTGGATTAGAAGGATCTAGATAGGTGATAAATGGATTGGATAAGGTAGGATTGGATGGAGGTATAATGATTATGATAAAGGAATGGATGAAATCCAATTACCAGGGATAACCAAGTCTTGGGATAAGGATGAAATGATGGAGGGATAATATTGGATGGATACCACATGGATAAGATAGAGGAATTGATGATATCAAATAACAAGGAAGAACCAAGGATTAAAAAAAGATGGAAGGATAGATGTATTTCTTGGATAGGAGATGAGGGCAATTAAATGGATGGATGAAAGCTGAAGGGGAATAAGGATGAAGGATAGGATGATGGATCTCCAAGAACTATGTTGTAAAGGAACACGATGGCCCACACTAGAGGTAGTGCAATTATGGATGAAATGTGGTAAAATATGTATGAGATAGAAAGATAGTGCATAAGGGATATGAATGGAAAGGAGAGTAAGGCTTGCATTGTCCAAAGCATGCATAGATTTTTTTCCCCTAGCTCTCTATCAAGATCAAGAGTGAAAAGAGAGGATAAATTGAATAGGATAGGCGGATGGAGATAGGATAATGGATATGGTATGGAGGATAATAAATCATATAGATAAGGTAATGATGGAAGGATAAGACACAAACTCCTTATTAAATCAAATATGGGAAGAGAGGATGGATTTGGATAGGATGAGGGATACAATATGAATGATATGGATTGCATAAGTTAGGTAGGATATGTGATGCTAATGAAGATACTTAGTCTTATCAAGATCAAAGTTGGAAAAGCAAGGGTAGACTTAGATATGATGATGGATAGGGCAGACTTAGATATGATGATGAATATGCAAGAGGATGGGTGATTACATCTACCACCTATTTGTTAGGTTTTCATCATGGTAATTTTCTAGGCTGCCACAAGAAATGGTTTTCACCAATGGACGATGGATGAATGATTTCTCTTTACTTTTTTACTTTTTAAAATTTTTTTTTTCCCCTTTTTGGATATTTGGAATAGAATGTGTGGAGAAGGATGAGGATGATGATGTGGATACAGGCATTTGGAAGATAGTGGATGGATGATAGGGAGATGGAGGAAGGACACAAGTGTCTAGTTCCATGTATGATATCCCATGAATAAGTACTATAATTGACCATGGAAAGCAGAGGTATGCTCATAGATATTGGTAAAATAATACCAAGGGAGATAAAATTGATTTATATAAGGACTTGGATTAAAGAAGAATGATAGTGGATGCATTTTGAATAATGGATGGAGGGTTGGAATACTTGTGGATGAGTGGAGGGAAATTTTGGAAAGATCAAAATTAGCACACAACTTGAAGGGTGGTGGAGTTGTAGAGGTAAAGTGAATTTTGGATTTGGAGATTTAGATGGAGTTGATATGGATTTTGAGGCATAAGGGTCCGAAATAGATTTGGAAGATGGAGGATTGGAAGGCATGAAAAAGGATGAAGCTATTGGATTAGTAATTTTGGATGCCAATTTTAATTTTTCTTTGAGATGTATGGATTATATGAGTAATTTAGGAATCCACATGGTTTGGGAATTTTTATTGATATTCATTTGTTGCCTTTTAGATTTAGCTTTTTTCTTTTGGATCATATTTTACTTTATTTTGATATATGTATTTTTGATGGGACATATTGATCCTTGGATATACGTGGATTTTTGGATTGATGATTTTTAGATTTGACATACAAATTGCTTCCAAGAGCAATGCGATTGGTGGATGGAGATGAATGATATGGAGACCTTATGGATGGGTTTATTTAGGTAGGATGTTGAAATGGCATCAAAAATGTGTGCCTTTTTTGATCTTGATTTGGGATTTGAGGTGATGGGTAAATAATATAGTAGGATTTTGTAATAGGAGTCATGAGTGGTGGAATGTAAGGACCCAGGATGGATGGAAGGGATGAAAAAAATGGCTTTGGGACATAGGGACCCAAAATAGATGGAAGGGATGAATGCTTGGGCTTCAAAATATAAGGACCCGAGATGGATTTGGAAGATGAAGGATATGAATGTTTGGACTTAGATGGTGGGATTTTGGATTTGGAGTGGATGGAAGATGTACCAAATACTTGATCTTGGTAGCTAGGGCTACGATAATTAGGAATTTCTTGGATTTATATTGGTTCTAATATGCCTTACACATGAAGGCCTAACCCTTTTCATTGATAGCGTATATTTTGATAAATCCTTTTGCGAACATGGGATAGTTATTATTTTAGAAACAAGATGTGAGTCCCTATTTAGGGGTATATGACATAGAAGGAATGATAGGTTCTTCAAGGAAACCATATTGGATGAAGGTGGAAGAACCCATTTGATAAGTGTGGAGTTTATTGGTAGCTTGGATAGGGGTGATGAGATCTTTTGGAGTATTAGGATCATGAAATGGAGATGAATGGATGCTTTGATATTGGCTTGGGGTAGGATAATGGGATGGATGAGGATTATAAAATGGAATGGAAGGGAGGGAAAATTTGATGTTGACATGGACTGGGAGGGATGTCTTGGTAATGAAAGGGCATATGATAATTGGATGCGGTGGAAGGTGTTCTTTGATCTTGATTTAGAAAGGGATCATAAGATGGAGTGGATGGTATAATTTTCTCTTGATTAGGAGATGGAAATGGATCATGCCATGGAGTAGGAGGGAATTTTTTATCATGAAAGGGGAGGGGATAATTGGATGGGGTGGAAGGTGTTCTTTGATCTTGATTTAGAAAGGGATCATAAGATGGAGTGGATGGTATAATTTTTTCTTGATTAGGAGATATAAATGGATCATGGCATGGAATGGGAGGGGTTTCTTGATCATGAAAGGGGAGAGGATCATTGGATGGGATGAAAGGTGTTATTTGATATTGATTTTTATAGATCATGAGATGACATGAAAGAGATACTTTGATCTTATAGAAGTGTATTGTTGGATGGAGTGTAAGGTGCACTTTGATCTTGAGATGTAAGGATATTATTAGATGGGATGGAGAGTAAATCTTGGTCCTTATTTAGAGGAGGATTGTGTAATGACATATAATGGATGTATTGATCTTGTTATGTAGGGGAATCTATGTTAGCATGATTTAGATTAGTGGGTTAAAATAGATCATGTGGTGTGGATGGTGTGATGAGGGAGGAAGGTTGGATGAACTTATCTAAATGGGTAAATGGAGGGATACACGATTCATGAAATTTAGAGGATTGTGGTTTATCTTGATTTAGAGGAGATGGAGGTGGATATATGACATGGGGAGATTGCACAACTTTTATTTTTATATGAGGATTTAACCACCTTTGCTACTATTCCTTGGAGGTAATCATAAAGGACATGGGGTGAAGTGGATTTGTAAGATTGGGGTGATTTAGATTGTAAGGATGTGGGAGATGAATAAGTGGAAGCTTCCATATATTAGTAAATTGAGGAGTATGATGATATTGAAAAGGAATTAGAGATGTGGATGGGATTGGAGGGGAATTTTAGATAAAGGCTTGGTTTCCCTTGTCAAAGGAAGGGGAAGGATAATATATATGAGATGGTTTAGGATTGGATTGAAGTGGTTAAGATAGAAGTTTGACACCAAGACTAAGGAAGTAATGAAGCATTTCATCCTTATCATTGTTGAAGTAGTGGGTGAGGATAGAATCAGTAGTGGTGGATGGGGATGATACAGATGGTAAGGATCTGGGTGGGATTTGAGGGGAACTTTGGATGGGGGCTCAATTTTCCTTTTTAAAGGAAGAGGGTGGATAGGGAATGTGATAAGTATTAGGAGTGGATATATTTTTTTGAGGTGGCATGTATGTGAAGATCTCATATTGGTCCACAAGATTCTCATTATCATCATAGGGACCCTTCTTAGGTTGGTCAACATGTTATCATCATCATCATCATCATCATCAACAACATAAGTGAGCTTGAACTTGAGTGTGACCTTTGGTCTTGTTGGGTTAGGGTATGGTTTCATGATGTTGGATTGGGTTAGAATGCATGAGGTTTGATTAGAATAGATTAGGTTGGATGGAGGATAGAGGGTATGGTAAGGATTGATTGGAAGAGGAAAGTTTGGGATTGATTTTGGATGAGGACAAAAATTAGGATGATAGATTAGAAATGGATTGGGGATTAGAAGAATAAGACTTAAGGATGAATATGATGGATGATGTTAGATTTTGGGATCAAATATCAAGGCCTTAAAATGATTTTATTTGATTAAGGATGATTCTCTATACTTAAGATATACTAACATTCTTAAGCAAGCTTAGACTAAGGGTGAGATCAACTTAAGGTCTTGATTTTTAATTGGGAGATTGGTTTTGAAATGGATGATAGTAGATTAGGGTAGGATCCTTGGGTGAAGGATTTTGATGATGATTAAGGGATTTTGGATATAAAAGAGATTAAGTACTTAACCAAATTTTGATATTCAGAGGATGATTTGGATTAAGGATTGGATTTAGTGCTTGATTGAGATATATATATGGACAATGGATGATTTTATTTGGACGAGGATAGATGGATTAGATTAGGATTTGGTTGGAATGGGATGAGGTTGACAAGGGGACTAGGTTAGGATGATGATGAAGGATGTAAATTAAGGATGATAATGGATAGAAGATAATTAGGAAAAGATTAATCATGAAAGTGGATTAAGAAAAGATTTTTTTTTTAATGTGGATTATGAAGGATAAATGAATGGAGGATGATTAGGATTTTGATTGGATTAGAAAAATAAAGTTATGATTAGGGTCCTAAATGATAGACTAGAGATAATTAGGACAAAATGAAGGGTTAAGATGATTAGGGGGATAATAAGAATGATTAGGGGGATAATGAGAATGATTAGGGATAATTACCTAATGAGAAGGGATGATGAGGATGAGATTAGGGATGATGAGGATAATTAGGGATGATTAGGATGATATTAGGGATGATGAGGATGTGAAGGGATGATTAGGATGAGATTAGGGACGATGAGGATGATTAGAGATAATTAGGATGGAATTAAGGATGATGAGTATGATTAGGGGTGATTAGGATGGGATTAGGGATGATTAGGATAAAATTAGGGATGACGAGTATGGGATTAAGGATGACGAGGATGATTAGGGATGATTAGGTTGAGAAGGGATGATTAATATGAGAAGGGATGATTAAGATGGAAAGGGATGATTAGGATGATATTATTGATGAAGAGGATGGGATTAGTGATAATGAGGATGTGATTAAGCATGACGAGGATGATTAGGGATGATGAGGATGGGATTAGGGACGATGAGATAAGATTAGAGATGATGAGGATGAGAAGAGATGATTAGGATGGGATTAGAGATGATTAGGATGATAAGGGATGATTAGGATGAGGTTAGGGATGATGAGGTTGGGATTAGGGATGATGAGGATGATTGGGGATAATTAGGATAAGAGTAGATGATTAGGATGAAATTAGGGATGATGAGGATGTGAAGGGATGACTAGGATGAGGTGTTTGGGATGTAAAGAGGTGATTAGGATGAAAAAATTGATTTACAGATGATATGGACAACTTGAATTGGAGGAAACCTAGAATTAAGCAAGAAAGATAAAACACTTGCTTGTTTTTTGTAATATTTTTATTTTTTTGGGTTTTTGATTTTATTTCTATTTTTTATGGATGGTTGATTATACCACTACATTTGTCTAAGGCCACCACTGATGAAACCTAAAGTTGGCTTAGTGGAGGTGATTAGATTTTGGAGTCAACTATTTGTGTTTTGAGGTGAAACAACGTAGGTATTGAAGCACACTATAGAGGCATTCAACTAGCAAAAGTGTTGAACCGTCAAAATCCCTGAAATAGACAAAGTGTCAAACTATCAAAAGTGTTGAACTAGCAAAAGCACATAACTATTTTCTTAGGTGTTAAAGTATCTTGATTAGGTATTAAACTAGAAAAAGCATTAAAATAAACTACTCAGGCACTAAAAGGGAAATCTTAAGTACTAAAATGTGAAAAAAGCACTAAAACAACTATCGAAGGCATTAATATAGGCTTAGGCACCATTTTAGACCTTTGAATGCCTTCATAGGCACTAAATTGTGAACATGGGAAATTAACTATGGTCGTAGTTGTGTTTTTAGATTTTTTCAAGAGATTTAACACAAAAAAAGATGACTGACTTGACATTTTCAAGCTAATAAGGCTATTTTCAACAATGGCTTATCACTAGTATAACACATGACAAACATGCCAAAAAACTTGAGCAAAATCCTAAATTACTCAAGTAGGAGTGTAAAATTAATGTGGGCCCACCAACCAAAAGGCTAATACCTTCAAATTATTGGGAAAATATGTCTCAACCTTGCAATTATATAAGGTTTACTATTGATAAGATCCATTCAATATATCTATGCTAGTTACACCAATAGGTTTAACCTATAGTGGTAGCATGAGGTGGAGTGAAATGCGTGTTAACAAAAAAATGTTAATAAAAATAATTCAAAATATATTAAATTGCTAATATATATTAAACTAATGGATATATTGTAAATTTGGACTATTCATCACTAGGTCTCAGATCTGATGATAGATATTTTGTTGGCTTGTCTTGCCCTAGAAGGTAACCCTATTTTTAAATTTTATGAGGTCATTGTATTACATCTAGGTAGTGTGATGTATTTTGAGAGTCTAATAATGGTCGTGTTGTCTATGGATATTTGGTTGGTGATAATCTCGTGAGAAGATTGCTTTATAAGCATATTGTAAGATCTTTGTGATTTGTGAATAACATATTGGGTAACTTTTGGAGTGTGGGGTTTTTCTCCTGAAAGGGTTTTCCCCATGTAAATCACTATGTTGTGGTATGCATAATATTTATATTTATTTCTATTTAAGTTTCTATAACTGTTGTTAAGATCTTTAAAGTTTTGCATTATTCTCCTCTCAATATTAGTGTAGGAAGTTGTTTCACTACCTTAGTTTCCTTACTCAAATGAATGTGTACTAGGGTATGCAAAGGTCATGTACCACCTTTATACCTCTTATCTTATAAGGAAAAGGTCATACTAAGGGATATTTGTCACCTCAAGAAGAGAAAGTACATGGTGAGTAACTTTGAGCATGATTAGTTGTACCCTACACCATACTAAGTTATGATCGAATGATATCAAGCCAAGATATACATGTTCTCTAGAAAGTCCTTAAAATAGTAGGAGGGTATGTGAGGCATAGCCATGCACACTAGCCCATCTACAAGTGTGAGCTGGAAGCCACACTAAAACTTGAACCAATGCTTCACCTTACATTCTAAATCACCAAGGGCCTCAGGGATTAGCCAAACATGATGTAGCTAGATCAGGGTAAAATTTTTGTTCTCCCCCCTTTGTATATCCCACAAGTAACACATGGTTGGGGTTGTCCCTTGGGGTGATGAAATCCATAAGCAGGTTTCCTGAACACTTGGAATTTTCTAGGTATCTTTGATCACCCAAGATCACACTAGGCATGAGGGGAGAGCATACACATGAAACTAGAAAAATCCTAAGATCTAATCTAAAACAAAGATGAGGGAATGTGCAATTTTTGATCCCAAATATTACACTAGGTGTAAGGGGAGATTATACACCAAACACCTAACCGCCAAACATGGCAACAAAATTTAATTTACCCACCACTCTAACTTTAAGTGAAACTAAACTAGTGGTAAAAATAACTCTTTGACAAGTGTTCCCACACCAAAATGTTAGTAGTTTTTTTTTCAAAGTCTTGTACAAGTGTGGGACAATTGCACAATTGGTTAGTGATAAAAAAATGTTAAGAAAAACAACAAAAAATGGCTAAAAAGAAGAAAAAATAACAGAGGCACTAAAACACATAGTATCTAGGTAGTGAAATAATAGAAGAACCAATTTATTAAATAAAGGCGTTGAAACAAAAAATAGGCTAAAAATAGAAATTTATACCTAAAAAGATAGGTGTTGAAGTAGAAATCAGAGGCACTAAAACATCAAAAGCATTGCACTAGGATGCAAAGGAATTGATCTAGAATACTTGCAAGAAAATAATAAAAACCTACAAACAAAAAAACAATAACAACCAAAAATATCCAAAAATGTCAAAGAGTTAGTGAGAATAAATAGACTTGTTTGTAAACACCTAAAACTGAAAAAAACATGCAAAAACATGAAAAAGACAACATAAAATTACAAGTTCAGTAGGGGTGTTGAAGTAGCATGCAGTGGCATTGAACCATGTTGCATAGACACTGATGCCATAAACAAATGCATTTAACCATAGTCACAAGCATTGTTTTGCTACCTATAATGTGAAAACTTGCATAAAAACTCAATTTTTTGTTAGTTTTAGGGACATGGGTCCCACCGAGTGTGCCAAAATGAAGATGATGAAATGGTAAGAGAAAATAAAGACAAAGATAAAAGAAATAATGAACATTTACCTCAATCTCTTGCCCTTTGAGCATCCCATCGATAGCTTGCTAAACTGAAGCACCCATTTCACTTGATTTACTCTTGATAGTGTAACTATGTCATTGCTCTCCAATGCAATATAAACTTCGTATGGAAGAAATTAGGATGATGAATTTAGCAACTTGATCTTAGCCAACATGAGATATATGCAAATGAAATGGAAATGATCTAATTTATAGATTTTGAGAAGGATGAATCAAGGGCCAAGATCCTCTTATGAGATGGACAGTTGGGATTGAACGAGCAAATAAAATATTATCTTTGTCAAGAGGTGTAGAGTTGGAGGTATGCCAAGTTGGAAGAAACAAACTAAAATCAACAAAGCCAAACAAAAATCCTAATAAAGCTCATTACATCCTTGATCTTGATCACATTAATTTTTTGTTCAATATATTACATACATAATATAATTATTACACCTACAAGAATTAAATTTCATAATAACTTTGAAGAGAAGTACACTTACCATTGTAATTAAATTTCATAATAACTTTGAACCAAAACTACACTTAAAGAGTAAAGTCATAATGAAATGAAGTGCAAATTAAATGCTAGCTCTTTCTCTTATCCCCAAAAAGATTAAAAAATATATATTTATATGTCTATTCAAATATTTATAGAATCTCTTTAGTCAACTTAAAAAATGCTACCAAACTTTTTACCGAGAATAATTTGTGCATGGATATGATAGTTGGGAAAAATATGACGGTTGGAAAAAGATGACAGTTGGAAAAATAAGGAGTGTTTAGTTTTAAAAAATAAAAAAGCCTATAACGACAAAAATCATCGTTGGGAATTGAGAGATGTTTTTCTGCACCCGCTAAGTAAGAAAAAACAGCAATCTGGATTTGCATATTGGCGTTCATTTTCAGGTTTCGGGAAAAGCTCCTTCCATTTGCTTTTTAAGGTAATTAGTAGGTCGGCACTCGGCGGACTGAAAATATGGCTTCGCGTGTGGAGTAGGGCAGCCCACTGCTGATAGCCTATTAAAAGCTTCTGAACGGAGGGCGCTTATTCAGGGAAAATGGAGTGCGAAGAAAAGAAAGCCTCGTGGAATCCATTGCAGGGTAATCTTATGCCACCATTCATTGCATTTTATCCTGCACTTTGAGTTTGACGTGAATTTGTTGTAGGATTGATGTACAGATGGCTGTGGAGTACAGTGCAGGTCCAAGCAGATTGCGTGTTCGAGCCACCAGGCATCTGAATGTTGGTTTAGTGCTGGTCAGGGGTTCGAATCACACTAGAGTGACTATAATGATAAAGATGAAAGCTGTCTGCCGTGAAAAAGAAAGAGAAAAAGGGGAAGAAATTTATAGACTCGAAACACAAAGGCAAAGAAACTGAAGCTTTCGAAATCAGCGTACATGTAAGCCTCATTATTTTCTTGCAACTCAGTATTTCACGTCTTTGACCGTTTGGCATAATCAAATACTTTGAAAGACCATCTTTCTTCCTTTCTTGATTTATTGTGCAAAATTTCTAGCTGCTTGGTTGATCTGGTATATGATGTTTGAAATAGAATAATAAAGGCACTTCTTCATCTTTAATGTATCTATTAAGGCTTTCATTTTTTAGCTTAACTGCTAATTAACAATAACATGAAGCTGAAATTTCGAGGGTTTCGATTGATATCCATTGTGCTTTTGTGAATTTCTAGAATTTTATCAGGTTTTCATTGAAATACATAACCACATTTCATACGCACATACAATCCCATCGTCTTCCTGTTTGTTAGGTTAAACATGGTTTATATATTATTCATTCATCTGTGCCAGTAGTTAAATTGCTTTTTTTTTTGGCTTTAGTTTTTCTAGCTTGCCAAGGTCTGTAGGGCAGGGACTTTTACATCTTGGCAACCACCCTAACAGGGAAGATCTGAAAATAATCTAGAGAATATTTCTTAAAAACTATACATCCTCGTTGATCCTTTGTGTAAATATTTTGTGTGTATGTTGTTCAAAATTCTTTTTGGTTATTTGATTGTTTGTGGGTTTTATTTATTCTAATTTTCTGGGCATCTTAAAATGTATGTAAACGAGAGCTGTGTGCCAGCTGGAGTCCCTGCCTTAAGCAATTCTGGGTGTATTGAAATAGAATTTATTGAAGTGTTCGTAATTAAATGTTTGAAAGACCAAAATTTTGTTACAAGGGAATTATGCCAGAGATTTAGCAGTAAAGGGCACTTCCTAGCATTTGTGATGAGAAAGTATCTAGAGCAGTGTTCTACCATCCTTCAAAACCTAAAAGAAATAGCAGCAGTACAAAGATAAGTGAGAAATTGTCTAGAGCACTATTGTACCCTCCTTCAAAACTTAAAAGAGATAGCAGCAGTACAAAGATAAGTGATAAACACAAACAAAACTATCTATATATTCATTGAAGTATATCTTAGATCAGGTGCAAACAGTGTCTAAATGCCAATATATGCTCAATGGGACCTATCTCATGACGAGCATGAGAAATCTGTTTAGTTGTAATAAATTAATTAACATAATCAAAATCTGATGCCAAAGCATGCTATTATGACATTTCATGCTGCATGTCTGCAACAAATCTTTTACATGAAGAATCTCAATGGCTAAAGACTTCAGATATCCAAGACAAACTCAACTAGAATTTCTATTTACAAACTATCTATAGCTTCTGTATACAATGTGTTCTCTGACATAATTTTAGAATTTTCTCTATTTTCAATTATTTCCACATGTATTTGATATGCTAAAGCTTGCCCTATGTATAATACAAATAGAGTGGCGTATATCTGTAGATGCAAAATCATCTCTTGAGCTCATGGATAAATCTTTTTCAAGTACTATTTCTTTTTTGTTGATCAACCCTAGAAAGAAACTGGTTTGAAGAGAATTGTTTTCTGCAACACACTAAATCCACTTGGCATCAATGCTTTTATAAAGAACACATTAGAGTGCTTTAGAATAAAAAGAATGGAAAGACAAACAGAAAACCAAAAGTAGTTATCTGTGATAAAAATAGAACAGATAGTCTTACCTGTTGTGTATCAACTTGATCTACTTTGTTGAGAACTACCCTTATCTTGTCATCATGACCACGGAGGGACCCAATAACATGCTTGAACTCGTCACTAATATCAAGCTTGTCAGTGTCAAATTACAAGAGTATAAGATCACACTTTGAAGCAAACCAGGAAGTCATAAGTGTGTTGTGTACGTTGCCTTTCTCTAGATAGAACTCCTGGAGTATCAACAAACGTGATATGCTCCAAAAGCTATAGACATACAATACAGACATCAATAAGTATGCAGACAAGGAAAGGGAAGGAAACTATGGATCCTTCGTCAGGGATCATCTTAAAGCCTCACAGGACATGGCATTGATAAGTGTACAAACTAGTAAAAAGAAGGAACTATGGGTCCTTTTTCACGGATCTCTTAAAGACTTACCGGATGTGGCATTTGCGAGCACTCAAATTTAGAGAGAAAATCAGTGCCAAATCTTGTTAGCCCACTAAAAGGCATATCTGCTTGCACTGCAATTGTGTTTCCTATAACACTTCTATCATCAAGCATTGACTGAAAACAAAGAAAAGATATTTAAATTATATAACCTTCAGAAATATTCTAGGCAATAAACTAGTATGCTCAAGTTTTGAAGTATCCAAAAAAGCAGATCCATGTCAAAAAGCAAAGATCATGTTTAAACAACAAAGGTTTCTAAATATAAATAAAGGAAATTTGTCATCAATAAAACTCAAACATATTTGAATTCTGAACCAAGAATACCATACAAAGGTGAGCATAATCAATTCTTGCATGCAGTACCATGTTATCAACATTTTTCAGTGTTCATAAAGGTTTGTACCCAACCAAACAGTAAAAAAATTGTGACAGACAATGAAGCCCATACCGTGACCACAACAAATCGATCAGTAGTGGGCTCTGGTCCAATGTTAGCCCCTATAATTATAAGAAAACAATCAGTAAATTTTTAATATAAGATTGAAAAATATAATATTTTACCAATTGTAGTTTGATGTTTTGCCTGGATAATTAGCTTTTAATAAGTATTTAATAAAGTTTGTCTTTCCAATTGAACATTGACCTAAAAGCATAACCATCGATTTGGCATCATAGTCACTGTTGGTCTGTAATGTCAAATGAAACAAACAACTACTATCATTTTTTTCCTTGTATAAAATTTTGAAGAGAATTATCATCCCCTTTTGAATGATTAAAGCACTTAGTTTCCCTCGTTTCACTCAAACTCTAAAAAGGCATTAAGAATTTAGCAATTACTAAAAACATGTAAATTGAAGATAATACTTCCCTGTGTAAGTTTAATAAGCTACATTTAAAGGACTTAAGGGAAATCTTGAAATATTTTAATAAAATACGTTTCATTGTATACTAGAACGGGTGAGCAAAAGTCATTGAACTGATAAGTAACTTCCAATGGTTTTAGTTTCTCTATGTACAGTCTCTTCACTGTAAATGGTTTGTGCACATCATAGATTGTAATATGCACTCTCCATGCAAACTCTTCAAAATTACTTTTAAATTACTAACAGGCCTTGTCAAATCTTTGTGCAAACTAGAAATTGAAATATCAAATATTGCAATTCAGAAAGCATAGAATAAGTTGCTAGTATACCGTATTATTAATAATTCAACACTTTTTACACCATCCACTAGAATGATTTGTTCTTCTCGCTTCTAGCTCTCCCAAATGTTAATAATCTCTATCACAAAATAATTTTAACTAGATGAAAAGAAGATTAACATGCCAAAGGAATGATCTTACCCAAATGGGCAGAGTAACATCATTGCACTTCCATTGAAGTGCTAAATCTATAAAAATAAATAGAGCAACAAACACTACTGTAGATACTAGGATGACATCCTAACATCCTTAAATTTTGGAGCTTACAATTTTAAGCTGAATTACACTACCAGCTTTGAAATATTCCTAAAATATCTCAGCAACACCCACTACAATTTTTTAGGAAGCCCCCCGCCATAAGACCTTACCCTTAATGGAGAGCGGTTATTTAGTGAAAATGGAGAGTGAAGAAAAGAAAGAGCTCAAGTAAGGCCTCGGGTAATCTTTTGTTCATTGTTTGATTGCATTTTCTCTTGTACATTGTGTTTGATTTACAGATGGCCGTGGAGTCGAGTGTAGGGCTCAAGCAGACCGTGTGTTCGAGCCGCCAAGCATTTGAATGCTGGACTAGTGCTGATCAGGGGTTAGAATCACACTATAGTGAATATAATGAAAAAGATGAAAGATGCCCTATCGTGAAAAAGAAAGAGAAGAATGGGAAGAAATTTATGGCCTTGAAACAATTCTTGTGATAGATGAAGAAAGTGAAGCTTTTGAAATCAGCGTAGATGTAAGCCTCATTATTTTCTTGCAACTCGGTGTAATTTCATGTCTTTCACTGTTTGGCATAATCAATACTTTGAAAAACCATCTTTCTTGATTGTATTTATTAGGACTTTCATTTCTTGATTAATATCCATTGTGTTTTTTAATTTCCGGAATTATATCAGGTTCTCATTGAAATACCCTTTGCCTTTCAAGGAATGCCAAGATTAATTGGAAACCAAGTGCTTCAGGTGGTGCTGCCAAGATTCTTAATTCAGGTTGGTTAGGCTTTTAAATTATTTATTTTGTTTGTTCATGGTGCCTCTACTTTCTCATGGTTCATTTCTGTGTCGGGTTTTGAACTATAAAATTTCAAAGGCAATATGCAAGAGATGTTTCATGATCATTTTAAGGCAATGGCTAGAATATACCGAAATTGAGAAACCCTATTTTCTTTCCATTCATAATTCATACAATGTAGGTTTTTGTGTCCTTCGAAAACATCTTACATGGATTGCAATGTCCACCTACTTTACTGAATCTTGGCACATTTCATATGCATATATAATCCCATCATCTTCCTGTTTGTTAGGTTCAACATGGTTTATATATTCTTCATTCATTTGTACCTTAGTTCAGTTGCTTTTTGTGCTTTAGTTTTTCCAGCTTGCCAAGGTCTGTAGGGCAAGGGCTTTTACATCTCAGCGACCATTCTAATAGTGAAGATCTGAAAATAATCTAGAGAAGATTTTTTAAAAATTATACATTCTCATTACTATTGGAGTGTTGTTTCTTCATGTAAATATCTTCTGTGTGAATTTCTGTTCAAAATTTTTTTAGTTGTTGATTGTTTGTGGGTTTTATTTATCCAATTTTTCTAAACATCTTAAAATGTATGTTAATAAGCATTTTTCCAGAATGAAAATTACATTCCTACCACCTATATATCATTTACAAGATGGGCATACCTAAAGTCATACTTTATTTTTGAAGGATGTTAGGATGTAGAATTCCAACAGCCACCAATAATGGTTGGTTTAGACATTGAACTTCTAAATAGAAGGCTAGTTGCTTTATTGAATTTTTAAGGATGAGAGAGTGACGACGACAATTTTTTCAACTGTACACAAAAATGCACACTATTAAACAACACGATAGTCATCCCTTAATTAACTACATTTATCAATAACACTTGTAGATTTTCTTGGATTTTTATAGTTCTAGGTTGACATCTGTAGACATTATAAGTTTTTTTGTTTAATTGGTCTACATTTGAAAACAAACAAACACTGTTAATCATTGGCTGAGAATTTGATCAATTCAATAAATTTTGCCAGTCACGTGACTTTTGTGAACATTTTTGTACATATGTGTCACATCCCCGTAAAAGAAGACTCATTTACGTGATCATTGCATGGATAATAAAACAAATAATAAATTAAATATGTCAATCAAAGTCATGGGGAGACAAGTTTGGACAAAGGAATGGTCGTCCATCATCCATTAAAGACCTTGAATTTTTTTAAGTTGATAGGTAAACACAGAGACTCCTCAACTCTTGTCAGCCTACTTGATGCGTACGCTATATGAGAACTCGTGGATTGGTGGATGTACATCAAAATAGAACAGATGGCAGGAAATGCACAAAAAATGGATTCATTAAAAAGGATTTTTGAACTGTAAAAGGGAGGACTGGAGACGATCTTCATTAAAAAATTTAAAAAAGAGAGGGGGCAGGCTTGGCTGAGAAGGGAGGTGCCATTAATAGGTATGGCATCCCTTCTTCTGGCAGCGAAGACTTCAAGCTGTGTGGAAAAGAATGCCACTTAGCAGCCTTTAAACCCTCATGACCCCCATAACTAATCATTCAAGTCTTGTAGGGAAGGAGAGAAATGTGATCTCAAGGAAGAGACACCGGAGGAATGTAAAAAAGGCATGGGAAAGAGAAGATAGATGGACGTGAAGAGAGGGAAAGTGAATAAGGAGTAGAATCACATGTAGAGGATAGAAAGGTATTGTTATCACTCAATATTGCACCCTTATTGCGTTGTGAAAACTCAGCCTACTAGTGAAACATTGGATCTCTTCCAGGTTTGTGGGTCACCTATGACGGAAGAGAACCTCCGGAGAGGGCTGGTTCCCTTGAAACTTTACCTAATTAGACCTATTCTACTGCTTTGCCGAGGAAAAGAGTAAGGATTAACTTGAAAATGAACCTACTTCTTTCTAAGGTGATGCAACAAATTGTTCTTTCAAACGTACACTGCTGTTTTAACACACAATTTCCCAAAAACCCAGCTAAAATTCACACAACTCAATTGTTTAACATGCTTACACGTCAGCATTTCATGAGAAAGTTGATATGTTAACAACTTTAGAAGGAAGACTAGATATATCTTTCAAAAATAAAGAGTGTAAACTTCAGTGGCATAACACATGACCTGTATAAGACATGCTTTCTGCTTAAAGGTGTTAAAATGGGACAACAAGTTTGAGGATTTAGACAAAAAATCACATAAATAAGTATCAATCATTCATACACACACAACGAAACAGCCATTGAGAAGGTACACCCACTGAATTTTATTGATAAAACAGGTGCGTACACAGCTGCACATAAGTCTGAAAATGAGCTACAATTGTTGTCCAGCAAACAAAGAACTCCAAAAGTTACAATACAATGCTTAGAGAAAAAAGAACTAACTAAAAATTACTTCTAAAGCCTGCTTATATGCTGTTCAACATCTTACAAGATAATAGGAGCACGTGCAGAGAGAAAAGGATAAGTCTTCACTTCATCTTGCTGGGTCAAGCTTCTTTTGGTCGTCAAAAACAGAAAAGCCTACTTTTCAGCCCCCAAAATTGCTCCAAAAGGTTGTTTTAGTGGTGAAAAAGTCATGTCTTGACCTCATGTACCATCAAGGCTCATAAAAACAGCTTCTAGATGCTCTCCACTGCCCTTAAGAAGCTCAAAACTGCCACCAAACTGTCTTGACTTCTTGTCAACTGCTGCACAACCCAACAAACTGCTCTATATGCTTGGAACTGAGTTACAACTGCTCATTTAAACTCTCAACTGCTTGGAGACTTCTTCAAAACTGTTAAAAGGACACGTGTATAGATCTCTAAGGTCTAAAAAGTGACACATGTTCTATATCCTAAGACTTCTTTATGTTGCCACTCCTCAAGTTTCATGGCACAGTCCTCTTATTATGACTATCTTGTACAGTGTCACTATCCATTTTGCAAAAGGCTGTTCCTTTTGAAGCTTGATACTCCTTTAATTCACTTTGCATTGCAATCAATAACCTTTGTTATTCAACTCTGCTCATCTAGCCTCTTTTGACACTACAACCCCAAGCAGCCTACTGCAATGTATTATCACATTCATATGATAATGACTAAGTAGCAAGTGAAACAAAATGAAGAATCAATGATAATGATGTCTTCATCTCATATTTGTGCCATGAGTTAAGAACTTAAGAACACAACTCTGCTGTTCTTGCCCTTTATCCTTAAACAGCAAAAATGCTTCACCATTACCAACTATCTATTCTTTATGCCATAGTTTCTACACAAGAAAATGAACAGATCATTGTCATCTCATGCTTATACAACTATCATGCATATCATTTTTCAAAACCTTTCCTGCTCTTAACTCTGCCCCCTGATACCACTATAGAGTGGCCTCTTCATGAAATATCCTTTTCATCTTTGTAATCAAAACGTTGTCCTCCTTCAGGGAAGAGTATTGTACATTGTGCTGACTGAGTTGCTTCTCTATGAATATGCTGACTTTGAACCCTCAAGGTAGTGATGTCTTTGCCAAGTTATTAATGGTAGGGAGCAAACATTCTTGCTTGCAGACCCTCTCTTTGCTAAGAAAGTGTAACATGACATCATGTCTTCGACAACATTCTATTCTTTTTTCATTTCCCTGTCATCATTTCTTCATGGCTACTGTCACTCCAAAACTATGTCTGCCTTCATCAGTATTCTGAGTAGAACTGCATTGTTCTAGGCTTCTTCAATAAAATATCAATGAACTCTAATTCTCAAATATCATTGAATAAATACTGTAACATTGCCCATAGCTTGAAAACATCTGTCATTGCTCATACATAAATTGAGTTTATGTTGTCTTCTGATCAGCCCTTTCTAGAATATTCATAGTGAAATAACATATGAAGACTGTCCTAAGTTATCGAAGTGATAATATTGACAATCAGCCTCTATTGCAATGACCAAGATCAAAGGTTGGGGTCTTCATCCAAAACTCTAAACACAAACCACTGTCTTCCTCCTTGAAGTTTCATGTCTTCACTGTTTTCAACAAATACAAATCTCTTAAGACTGGCATGTCATGTGACTGTAAGCTATTGTGCCTTTCACTGTTCTTTTGATACTGTTCACTGTACTCTTGATGGCACTAATCATCAACAGATTATCCTTGGCCTTTATTTATACAGTTCTCTGCTGCTGTGCAGACTTCTATGTAGTGACATATCATTGTTTTTCTATATGATGACTTCTTGTTTTAGTTGGAAAGCAAATATCAAGCCCTAATGCAAGCAAATGTAGAGCCATGAACAGTACACCATTATCCATAGATCAGGGCATTGTCACAAATATTGTCATACACTCGATTGCATGACTGTCCCTGTCACTGTTCCAAAATTGTTGTTGCTCTATCCACTAAGTGGGAAACAACCCATGCATGCAATCAATATGAAATTAAGAATGGACTTCATAATGCCCTTTGTCTATAAATCCTAGATGGTGACTATCACTGTCTTTTCTTTTCATCAGAAATGACAGTCCTTCGTGACTTATACAGTGGACTGTTTTGGTAACTGTCCCGTTTCATGACATTTGCTACCTCATGACATTCCTACCTTCCATGATAGCTTTGAAACAATGAACATACCCGCTTAATATTCTGAAAACTTCCACTTGCGCGTTTATATTTGACAAAGTCTCAAGAACGTGGCTGTGAAGGTCTGCAATGTATCTTGGCCTGAGAAGAAGACTGTAATCTCCATGCCTTGAAGGGAGGAAGACTTACTCAACAGCTGGGCAACAAAATCCTAAAACCTCTAAGAGTCTTGACATATTCAAAACAAGGAAAACCCTTTTTGTTATGCACGTGAGCTTATAAAATTGATAAGGTCATTAAATGGCTTTAAACAAGCTTATGGATATTTGAAACCACAACCTAAACTATAGCATGGCTCAAGCTCCCTTCAAAAAGGTCTGCACCCAAATGTATGCACATAGCCATTTGATAGCATTGAGCATTAAAAGCTTTTGACTAAAACTCTTTAAAGCACTTAATTTCCTTAGAGATGAACTAGTAACTCATAAACAATCACGAGCAGCTTGGTGTGACCTATTTAGACCGAAGGACAAAATAGGTTAACATGTAGACAAATGCCATTGGAGCCGTTGAAGCTAGACTCCACAATATTAGGCAGCATCCTCCCTGCTCGTGCAGAAGTGAGAGCATTGGAACAAATTATCGATTGCCATCCAAGCATAAGAAGTTATACATAAAGCGATGAGATTATTGCAGCTGAGCGATGAAGAAAGGCACATCCAAGTTGAACGAAATCTGTTAAGGAAACGTGGTCAGTTGGAATGCGATGATAGCAGGATATGTGCAGTATGGTGATTTTTAGAAGAAATGCCTCAAGAAATGTGGTATTATGGACAACAATAATTGCAGATTATGCACAAAATGGAAGTGTTGAAAAGACTCAGAAGCTTCTAGGAAAAATGTAATTGGCTAGTGTAAAGCCAAATTCCACAACAGTTGCCCATATCCTCCTTGCGTATGCTAAAATGGGAGTATGGGAATGGGAGATAGACCTCTGTCAAAGAATAAGGATGGAATTTTTATCAGATGCTAGAGTTACACTTGGTATGGTGGACGTGAATATCAAAGGAGGACTCCAAGACATGATATACGCAAACCGATTTGCTAAACAAACACTCCAGGTAGCAGTTAGCATAGGTAACCTCTTTTTTTATCATTCTCTACTTGTTCTCAGCTGGGTTATTCTATTTTCTAATCTGAAAGCACCCTTTTTAATTAAAAAAACAATGGTTAAATGGTTCATCAGCACTTTGGCATTGTTTCGGGTGAAAACAAGGCCATCTCAAAATGATAGTCTGATTTAGTTTATGATACTTCTGACAGAATTAAGTCTATTATTCTTGAAGGTTGTCATGGGTAGAGAGGGTTATGTGTTTTGTTAAAAGTTATTATGTGTGGTCTTTAAATTGTAGGATCATGTAGGAACCCCAACTGGTTCAATCACTGAACTCACTATCAGCTGCAACTGTGTTTGATTGTTTGTAATTTTTTTTTGTGCTTTGAGGGTTTTGACATAAAGAAAAAATAAACTACTTCTAATACACTGATTATAAGGAAGAGATATTGCAATGATAGACAACTATATTGAATGCAAACAAATACTCATTCTTACAATGGAAACCTATAACTTTTATTGAATGCTTATACAAAAACAACTGTAACTAATAGGAAACCTGATATAAATGCCCAAACTACTGATCCGAGTACTGTAGCGCACTATTCACGAGTACTGTTGCGCACTGTTCATGCACTGTTCACGGGTACTATAGCGGCAAATAAACCTTTGAAAATAATCCTTTGCAATCTGAGAAGAATCTGCAACTCCAGCGTCTTAGATCTGATCCAAAATTCACCAAATTCATCCAATTGAAATCCAAATAGAGCCTTTGATTGAGACCCTCCAAAATCACCAATTTCATTGTGTATTTCACCAGCTCAGGTGGTTGCTCACAGAAGAACTACGTTCTCCAATGGCTAAATAAAATGAAACCCTTGGTTTCTTTCACAGTAGAAAATCATGAAGTTAAAAATCAATAGCCTAATGCTCAAGTCGACTTCCTTAACAGATAATAAGGCCAATCCCTAATTAGGGTTCAAAATTCTCCAAAGGGTGTGAATCCCAATGAATTACATTTAATTACCAATTTGTAATTAAATTTCTATAGTTTGGCATTAATAATCTTCTTTTAATTAATCATTCAAATGGCCTCGTCGGACAATGAGATAACCCTTCACTGAAATCACTTAAGTTATAATATAAAAGTATATTATAACTTATAATATAAGCTCACTCATTTAATATTTATTAACCATCAATAAATATTAATATCTCCATAATTACTTATCAGAAATGCATGCCGTCTGAACTGGAGGCTGGCAAGTCGATCCTGCATATGAACATACCCACTTACTAAAAATAGCAGGGGTCCATCTCTATCCTCAAATGACTTACTAAAAATAGTAAGTTTCTGCTATAGACTCTGAAAAGTATCAACAAAAGCCAAAGCTGAATAATATCTCCCACTGAAGATCATCCATACCCCAAATAACCCTCTATCCAAGCACACTAGCCTACGAGGGTCTATAATAGGCTAATCTATTTTATCAAAAAGGATGTCAGCCGGAAGGGGACATTACAGTCCGCCCTCCTTGAAATTGCTTGTCCTCAAACAATCTCAACACAAGATGTTGTAGAATCTCCTCACTCTCCCAAGTAGCATCCTCAATTGGCAAATCTTTCCACTTTACGAAATATTCCCTGACGGTCTTCTTGCGCAGTTGCCTCTCTCGGGTCTCCAAAAGAGCCTCAGGTATTAAAATCAATTTCCCCTCATCATCCAGGGGAGGTAAGACTGTAGAAGGCTCCACACGATGTCTCAATGCTTTCTTGAGGCGTGATACATGAAAGACATTGTGAACCCTGCTATCTGCTGGTAAATCTAGCTCATAAACCACCTCTCCAACATGCCTGATCACCCGGAAAGGACCATAATAACGTGGCTTGAGTTTCTCCACTCCACTCTTCTTGAGAGTAGACTGACGATAGGGCTGTAGCATCAGATACACCATATCTCTTATCTCAAAAGATCTCTTAGTCCTCTAATCTGCATACTGTTTCTGCTGATTCCGTGCCTTAGCAATATTCTCCCTAAAAGCCCTCATGGTATCCTGACTCTCCTGTAGCAATTCACCTGCGCTAGGCACTCTACTGTCACTCAGCAATAAGTTAAGAAATTTGGGCACCTCATAACCATATAATGCCCTAAAAGGAGACATCTGAATCGTCATATGGAAAGTGGAGTTGTAGTAGTACTCACAAAGATAAATCCACTTAACCCAAGCCTTTTGCTGCCCGACTATGTAATTCCTGAGGTAACCTTCCACCCATTTGTTAACTATCTTTGTTTGACCATTTGTCTACAGGTGGTAGCTGGTGCTAGGTGTAAGCTTGGTCCCACAAATTTTGAATAATTCCTGCCAAAAATGACTCAGGAACCGACTATCTCTGTCACTAACAATGCTTCCCGGTAGCCCATGCAATCTGAAAACCTCATGAAAGAACAACTCTGCTACCTACGTTGCCATATAAGTAGTAGTGATTGGAAAGAAATGAGCATATTTCGTCAGCCGATCCACAACCACAAATATACAATCTCGTCCTTGGGCTTTAGGCAAGCCCGTAATAAAGTCCATTGACAGGCATTCCCAAGTTTCCTATCAGGAATCGGAAGTGGTTGAAGCAAACTTGCCGGATAAGTGTTCTCCTGTTTGTTCTGCTGACAAACAAGACACTCTCTCACATACTGAAGAATATCTGCCTTAAGCCCTTTCCACGTGAATCTCTCCTGTATCTGTCTGTAGGTCTTAAAGTACCCTGGATGTCCCGCTGTGGGTGCATCATGGAAGGCTCGCAGTATAGTGTTCTTCATCTCCGATCTGGGGGTCAAATAAACTTTGTTCTTGTAAATGATCAACTCATTTACAAGTGTGTATCTACTATCCTCTATAGACCCCTCCACAAATCCTGAAGCCCAACTGTCCTTGGCATACTCTGCCACAATGAGGTGTCTCCAATCCTCAGATATTCGAACCATAGAGCTCAAATATGAACAATGAGAAAGCGCATTAGCAACAACGTTCTGAGTACCTTTGATATAAGAAATATCAAAGTCATATGCTTGTAACTTACTAACCCACTTCTGCTGACGATCATTTAGGTCTTGCTGTCCTAGGAAATGTCTTAGGCTATTATGATCAGTTTTGATACAAAACTTACTACCAACAAGATACTGCCTGAACTTGGCCAAAGCATGCATGATGGCCAACATCTCCTTATCGTAAATACTATAGAGCCTCTCTGGTTCCCTAAGCTTCCGACTTTCAAAAACAATCGGATGCTTATCTTTCATGAGTACAACCACAATGCCTTCACCCGAGGCATCACATTGAAGCTCAAAGGGCTTTGCAAAATCCAACAAAGCAAGAATAGGGCATGTAGTCATAAGCTCTTTAAACCTCATAAAACACTCCTGAGCGCCAGGAGTCTAGATGAATTCACCCTTTTTCATCAAATCGGTCAAAGGTGTTGCATGGCATGAATAACCACTGACAAACTGGCGGTAAAAACCACATAAACCAAGAAATCCACGCAACTGAGTAAGGTTCATCGGAGTCGGCCAATCTACGATAGTACAAATCTTCTTAGGATCCCTATGTACCCCTTCTGCACTGATAATATGGCCCAAGTACAACAACTTTGTCAATCCCAAATCACATTTGGACTCCTTGGCATACAAGGACTCCCTATCCAGAATACCCAACACAATATCTAAATGAGCAAGATGCTCCTCCCAAGTCCTGCTATATACTAGAATATCATCAAAGAAGACTAATACAAATCTCCTCAACTAAGAATGGAAAACCTTGTTCATGGTGGACTGAAAAGTAGCGGGAGCATTGGTTAGCCCAAATGGCATAACCACGAACTCATAGTGTCCACAATGACAGTGGAAAGCAGTCTTCTCTATGTCTTGCTCTCTGACCCTGATCTGATGGTAACCCGACCTCAAATCTATCTTTGAAAAATAGATGGCACCGTGGAGCTCATCAATCAACTCATCTATGCGGGGAATGGGGTACCTATTCTTGATAGTTCTCTTATTTAGGACCCTGTAATCGATACACATACGGAGGGTACCATCCTTCTTCTTCACCAAAACCACTGAAGAAGCAAAGGGTGACTTACTCGGCCTAATGTGTCCCATAGCGATCAACTCCTTGATAGTTTTCTCTATCTCATCCTTCAGTCGCTTAGGGTGCCGATAAGGAGTGATCATCACGGGCTTAGCGCCCTCCTCAGGCTCTATAATGTGCTCAATCCCCCTGTCTGGAGGTCTCCAAGAAGGAATGTCACTGAACACCATTCCATGCTTAACTCTCATCTACTGAATATCAGGGTGATACTCTGTCTTATGCTGCCCCTCCTGTGTAGGCATCAAAGTGCACTTAGCTGCCCATTCAACCATGTCATGCTGTATGAGTCTCTCCATCCTTCTGCAAGACATCACCTGGAAACTGCTGTCACAGATGGCCTTCAGAACGTGTGTCTTCCCTTCCACCTCAAATTTGATCTCCATATCATGAAGGTTGAGGGTGACTACCTCAAGTGCATGAAGCCATTTCATGCCCAAGACTACAACAATATCTCCCATGTTCACCACATAGTAATTAGCTTTGAAATCATAGTTATTCAAACGCATGGGAAGATCTCTGATCATTCGGTCACACTTAAGAGTGTAACCATTAGCCACCTTAACTCTTATGCCCTCAAATTCCTTAGTAATAATACCATGCTTCTCAACCAATCGGGCATCTGTAAAGTTATGTGTTGCACCTGTATCCATGAGCCAACATACCACAGAGTCTGAAAGATCCCTCATGTTGAATACTAGAAAGCTGTGCCTCCTGTAGGTGTAACTCAGGTTCTATTTCCTCCTCTTTTTCTGATTTTTCCTCTTCTAACTCTTCTGGATCAGCTTGCTGTTCTGAATTTTCAGAATCTGAGTCTTCATAGAAAGCCCACATAATACGGTTGGCCTTACCCTTGGGCCTCAACGGACACTCATGGTTAATTTCATAAGGACCCTTGCAATAGAAACATAGTCTTTTTCTACTCAAATCATTAAGAGTTTCACGATCTAAAGGGGCTTCTGATTTTCCCTTTTGATAATTCTTAAAATCAGATTTCTCCTTGTTTTTATTGAAACCTTTATTGTCCCTAAATGAAGAATTACTTTTAGGCGGAAACTTGTTTGATGGGGCAACAATTTCCATGTTTCGTGCCTTCTTCATTGCCTCTTGTAAAGTTGGTGGGTCAAATGCCTTGATCCACCCACGTAATGGTTCCAACAAACCCTCCATGAAAAGTACAACCAACCTCCTCTCTGATATATTTGGAACCATGACAAATAATCTCTGAAAATCAGCAATGTAACTCTCGACACTTCTACTCCGCTTCAGCTGAGCTAAGTCTTGGAAGTAGGTCTCTAGATCCTTCCTGTCAAACCACTCCACCAGTCTATCCGCAAACTCCTGGTATGACGTAATGCGGTCATGCTGCAGAGTCACCATCCTGTGGTACCACCAGTCATGTGCTGCACCATCCAGATGCAAAGTGGCATATCTAATCGCCTCCTCTTTTGCCATGGGACATAGATTCAAGAATGTATCCAACTTAAAAATCCATGAACGTGCGGTGATTTTGCTGCTACCATCAAAAGTGGATAGTGTAAGCTTGTTGGTGGCATGTCTCAAATCATTGTTCTGATCCTGATTCCTGGGTCTCCTGTCTGGCCTGGTGAACCTGTAGTGCTCCCTCCATTGGTTCACGAACCTCTCAAATGTGAGGCACTCTCTCACCTGGGGTGTCAAATGTTCCCATTCATCATGGGCTACTATGAGGACATCTACAAAATTATCATCAGCCTCTGGCTCTGGCTGCTGAATTTCCGACTTTGGAGTAACAAAAGTAGGATGTGTAGGCCTATTTGCAGTCTGTGATTGTGCCCTCTGCACTCTGGGAGTCCCAGCTACACTCCTGTTATCATCTGGCACTGTATCATGACGCCTGGTATTATCCATGCGCTGAAGCATGGCTGTGAGTGCGTCTAAAGCAATTGCGACCCTGGTTTGTCTTGTAGCAAGGATTCTGAACATTTCCCTGGCATCACCATCTGCATTGTTACCCTCTTCTCTGGGTAGACCCTCTTCTCTTCTGTCACCCATTTGTGTCGGCTGTAAACCTATTACCTGGCTATTCTCCAAATAAGCTCTTCGGCATGTGAAGCACCTATGTGAGCCTGACTCTTATGGCTGCATGCGACCTTAACCCTCCATGATGGCAGGATTAAGCTCTGATACCACTGTAGGAACCCCAACTGGTTCAATCTCTGAACTCACTATCAGTTGCAACTGTGCTTGATTGTTTGTAATTTGTTTTTTTTGTTTTTTCTGATTTTTTTTTTGTGCTTTGAGGGTTTTGACATAAAGAAAAAATAAACTACTTCTAATACACTGATTATAAGGAAGAGATATTGTAATGATAGACAACTATATTGAATGCAAACAAATACTCATTCTTACAATGGAAACCTATAACTTTTATTGAATGCTTATACAAAAACAACTGTAACTAATAGGAAACCTGATATAAATACCCAAACTACTGATCCGAGTACTGTAGCGCATTGTTCACAGGTACTGTAGCACACTGTTCACGGGTACTGTTCACGCACTGTTCACGGGTACTGTAGCAGCAAATAAACCTCTGAAAATAATCCTTTGCAATCTGAGAAGAGTCTGCAACTCCAGTCTCTTAGATCTGATCCAAACTTCACCAAATTCATCCAATTGAAATCCAAATAGAGCCTCTAATTGAGACCCTCCAAAACCAACAAGTTCACTGGGTATTTCACCAACTCAGATGGTTGCTCACAAAAGAACTACGTTCTCCAATTTCTAAATGAAATGAAACCCTTGGTTTCTTTCATAGTAGAAAATCATGAAGTCAAAAATCAATAGCCTAATGCTCAAGTCGACTTCCTTAACAGATAATAAGGCCAATCCCTAATTAGGGTTCGAAATTCTCCAAAGGGTGCGAATCCCAATGAATTACATTTAATTACCAATTTGTAATTAAATTTCTATAGTTTGGCATTAATAATCTTCTTTTAATTAATCATTCAAATGGCCCCGTCGGACGATGAGATAACCCTTCACTAAATTCACTTAAGTTATAATATAAAAGTATATTATAACTTATAATATAAGCTCACTCATTTAATATTTATTAACCATCAATAAATATTAATATCTCCATAATTACTTATCAGAAATACATGCCGTCTAAACTGGAGGCTAGCAAGTGGATCATGCATACGACCATACCCACTTACTAAAAATAGCAAGGGTCCATCTCTATCCTCAAATGACTTACTAAAAATAGTAAGTTTCTGCTACAAACTCTGAAAAGTATCAACGAAAGCCAAAGCTAAATAATATCTCCCATTGAAGATCATCCATACCCCAAATAACCCTCTATCCAAGCACACTAGCCTACGAGGGTCCGTAATCTCTTTCATCAAAAAGGATGTCAACCAGAAGGGGACATTACAGATCAAGATTTAGTTTGGATGAAGTGTATAGTAAAATATTATTATTTATTTTCATGGTGTTGATTGTTAATAATTCTATTACTAATTTTTATTAAATCTGATTTAGTGGGACATAATCATGAGTTAAGGTGAATATTGATTTATAACATTTAATAATTGAAATCATAAGATAAATAATATTATTATTTTTATTAAGGGTATATCTTAATATGATTACTTAACAAGCATAATTCTTTTACCTATCTTCAATATGACTTTGGCATTAATTATATTTTAAACAAGTTTATCATTACTTTTGTATGTCTCCTTATAGTTGGACAATGCACTATAGTTTACTTGGTGTACTTATCTTGAAGACAACAATTTTAAGGACTATGACAATGTTATCAGATATGAAGTTTTGTTTAATAAGTTCAAGCACAAGACTAATGGATGAGCTTTAAACATGAGTTCCATATAGTTGGTGATTATATCAAGGAAAATATGATGATATGATTGAAATCTTACCATGTTGTCCAGTATCTGTAATTACAAGAAGCATTTGGTTACAAATGTCAAGTGCAAAAAATTACCTAATCCAAGAACCAAGATATTACTAAAATAATGGGTTACACAATAAGGAAAATGAATCTAAAACGTTAAGAATACTATTATTACTAATATTATAGTGTATATCCTTGCATGGAGATACAATGAGCCACGTGTTGCCAATTGTCTAGAGTGTGAATCGAACATTGATCATGCTTAACACAAATTTGTAAACGCTAACATATGTCTTTGAGGTTCAAAAGGAATTTATGTGGCTTTATTAGGAGGATGTCATATCTTATTATGATACTCGATATTATTGAACCATTCAGAATTAGGACCCCATCGGGACCATTCAGAATTAGGACCCCATTGGGAGCCTTATTGAGGCTTTTGCATTATTAATAGTGTGACTATACAATGGCTATTGACCTCTTAAGAACAATAGCCCCGATATGTGAACTATCATGGGAACTAAGGAAGGGGTATTGTGGTTGTGTTCAATGATGGTATGTTTGTGTGTAGGAATCATGGCTAAGACAATGATACACCTATGTTGTATGACCTATGAGGTTTTCGATACTTGTGATATTGGAAATATTAGATGTAGCATTACATTGAGAAGATATCAAGATATATTGTATCATAGACCATTTGGAAATTCTATTGCAGTGGCAATAGGTGTAATAAATTTATTTAATTTATTTTTATCCTCCTTACTAAATACAATAATAAGACATGCTGTATGATTCTATAATGGTATTTAGATATTGGGAAAAAGGCTTGCAATGGCTATTCGATATGAATTGACCTCTTGAATATAACACCCTCTATAGTTAATTTATTGTGTGAATTTAGATTAGAAGTGTTTCCCTATGTGTTGGGTAAACTAATGTAATTCATGTTGAAGCTTAGCCCCTATGTTGATAAAACAAACCTTGGGATGTTCAAGTGGGGTTATGAACAACATTGGTAGAGTTTGATTAAAGACATTAATATACTTAAAGGAAGTGTCATAGTATGAGTTGAAAAATGCCGAACTTATGATTTCCTAACTACTGTCAACTATTATTAGTTGAAGGGAAATAAAACCTTGATTATTGGAACCCATGTGTGGGTCATTTGAAAGACCTTGTAAGGAGAACTATGTGTGACTTTGATATGTTTGGAAGTAGGTATGTAGGTGGTCCTTGGAAAAAATATGCCTCTACGACTTCAAGTCCGTAGGGGGAGGGTCCAGGGGGAATAACTCCCAGATATTGGGGTTGTTCCTAATTGGTTGAACCTTCTCTCTTCAGTAGGATTTAGATGAGGTGAATGGGTATTAGATGGTTATGAAAGAAAAATTGATAACTTGTATTCAATTCATAATGTGTATCTGAAGAGTAAGCTAAAGGAAAGGAATGAATTGGACTTCTTGGTGGTGGTTACCTTTTGAGTTGAGCTCACCTCGTGTTGGTACTAAGTGAATTCTTTTATGTATTGTGAATATTAGCCTCATACTTAAATGACTATGTAGAGGCTTCTAATTCACTCGATTGTGATCTACTTATTCTACATTAAGAATCCATCTTCTAGTTATAGTGCTAAGCATGGGTCTAGGAGCAGTACTATTATGCTTAAGATTGACAGGTGTCTAGGGGTAGTACTATGCTCGAGATGGACAATAGTCAAGGAGTAGTACTATTATGCTTAAGATTGATAGGTGTCTAGGGGTAGTACTATGCTCAAGATGGATAGTAGTTAAGGAGTAGTACTATTATGTTCGAGATTGATGGGTTTCTAGGGGCAGTACTATGCTTGAGATGGATAGTAGTCAAGGAGCAATACTATTATACTTGAGATTGACAGGTGTCGAGAGGTAGTACTATACTCGAGATGGACAATAGTCAAGGAGTAATATTATTATGCTCGAGATTGATAGGTTTCTAGGGGCAGTACTATGCTCAAGATGGATAGTAGTCAAGGAGCAGTACTATTATGCTTGAGATTGACAAGTGTCTAGGAGCATTATTATGCTCGAGATGGATAGTAGTCAAGGAGCATTCTAAGCCAATGATGGCCAACCTTGGTTGCTTAGTTGTTCGATGGATTGTAGGGAAAAGAGTTTCTAATTAAGAATAAGTAGATAACAATTGGACCAACCTTATAGTATAGTTTTGGCATATCTTGATGTGGAAATGGTATACTTGACCCTATTGAGTTGAGGGTGGACCCCCGGTATAGTATGAGATGCATTGAATCCTCTTCCTAGTTGTCCGATGGTGTAGAAGATTGGAGAAAAGATGGGACCCACGGTGTAGTGCACAATGCACCGACATTCATTTCGTATCTGAGATGTACTAAGGGCAAGTATGTGATAGCTAATGTGAATACATGTTGCGAGACACTGTAGTATATGTTATACTTATGAGCTCATCACTAATGTACTTGTGATGTGTATATGAATTAGTCACTTTGTGTATAAGTGATGTATGCTACAACTAGTCATTCTGTATATGTAGTGTATGTTGGAGCCAATCATTAGGTATATGTGACATATGATGGAACTAGTCACTATGTATAAGTGATGTATGTTGAAGCTAGTCATTGGGTATGTATGATGTATGTTGTAGCTAGTTACTGTGTATACACGACGTATGTTGGAAACATTCACTATGTAAATGTGATGTGTATGAGCTAGTCACCTTGTGTATATGTGATGTATGCTCGAGTCACTCCTTATGGGAATTGGGGAATTATGGAATGATATGACCCTTGAGTATTTGTGTATCTTTGCACACTATTGATTGGTAATATTTGGTATAAAACCGACACTTTATGGTGAATTGCTGTTGTTATATTATGATTGGACTATGTTTTATAAATAGTCATAGTTTAAAGAGAGATTAGAGATCTCATAGAACATGAGAGAATAAACTCCCTCTAATATTGTGGGGCAAACTATGAAGCCTCTGATTTCCCATGAAGGGATACATAGGCAGGGTCATCAAGAATGAACCCTTGAGGCTTAGGTCTAGGTCTAGGAATGATCTAGTAACCTTGGGAGCTTATTACTCCCATGTGTATGAAAGTAAGTGGCGACGTCTAGTTGATTCCACCATGGTAAATGAAGAAGTTTTGAAGTTAACACTTCTAAACTACATGGATGATGTTCATGATTAAGTTTTGTATTTATTTTGAATTGATTTTAAAAAAAATTGGTAGCAACTGAGGGGCGGTTGCTATAATATGTCTGTTTCTTGTGATGACCTCAAGAGAGTGCTACATAACCACATTTCTATTTGGTTTATTATTGATAGTTATTACTTATGTGAAAGGTGTAAATTTGTTAGAAATGTGCCTCATTGAGAACCATCATTCCGTATGAGTGGTGGCCCTGTAACAATTAGTGGGTTTTATTCAGTCCACATTTTCTTAGTTTGGTTATTTTTTGGAATTATTATAATTTCATATTGTTCTAAGCTACTTTCTATTTTTCATATTTTTTTGTTGGCTTTTTTTAATGTTGGAGCTCCTTGTTTTGTTTAATAATATAGTTATTTAATTTAATATATCTATAAATTATTTTTACTGTGATTGTGAATTAATTTAATGGATTTTGAAAAAAATAGTTTATATTATTTAGGTGGCAGTTGTTTTTTCATTTGGATTGTTGTTATTTAGTCTATGGTTATTTTATTTAGTAATTTGCAAATAATAGTAATCTAATTTTTAAAATTGTGGAGTCTTATTTAAAGTTATTTTTTGTTATTATAGAAACTCAATTCTTGTTTTTATATTTGGTGGATTTTATCAAATCCCATTATTTTAGTTTGGTCATCTATTGATATTAGTTTGAAATTGCTCCAACACTTATTTTCATCATTTTGAATAGTAGTTTTTATTATTATAAAGTCTAGTATGTATTTCTCTTTTTTCCTTTATATACAAGTTGTTATGGGGACAAATTTCTTTAATATTAATAGAAAAAGAAAAATATGTTAAGAGTCAACTAATGTATCTATGCAAGGTAGGTTATTATTCTTATTTTATAGGTGTGACATGTAAACCTAAGGGTATAGAGTTTGTAGGCTCGCCAAGATTTTTGCTTTTCCAAAAATTGTTTCTAACTCTTATTTTCATCATTTTGAACACTAGTTTTTCTAATAAAATCAAGGATATATTTTTCTTTTTTGATATACAAGTTGTTGTCATGGGGACAAACTCCTTTTATATTAATATAAAAATAAAAATACATTTTAGTCCACTAATGGATATATCCAAGGTAGGTTATTATTCTTATTTTATAGGTGTGACATGTAGACCTAGAGGTATAGAGTGTGTAGGCTCACCAAGATTTCCCTTTTCCAAAAATGATATTAACCTTCAAGGCCTAATATTTTTCTCATCACCATTAGATCTATATTCTCCTCATGTACAATTACGTAGTTATACAAGAACCTCCAACCTACTCCCATAGTTTGTTATTTTTCCCCTATGTGAGTAGTGAGTTGTTATTTTCACAATGCATCCACAAATCCTTGAAAGAGTATGAGATCAATCCTTTTTGTTGATTAGATTAAATTTCTTCTCAGATTATAATTCGAATCTTGAACTTGATAAATCTGAAGTTGATTCCAAATTGACGTTGAAGATGTTGATCATGAATTTACATGTTTGAATTTTCTTTAATGATATTCGATCCACACGAGCAAATATTGATTTCGATGTCTTCAATTGTGGATTAGATCTATATTAAATATCAAATGGGGAGACATGTCCCATGAATCTGTGCTTTTTTGTCCAACTAACCACCCAATCACTAATCGGGGTTAGTTTACTTAATAAACATAAATGCTTACTAAGTTCGATATGAGTTTATCTTGCACAAATAAATAAAATTTATATCCAATATGGAAATGATCACCGATAATGATGCTTTAATCGGGATTCTATGAAAAACATGTAAAGCCAATAATCTGCAAGTAATAACCTCTAAATGCAGATCGATAATATACTTGGGGTCTAGTAGGTTTTGATATGTATATAAATGATGATATAAATATTTATACAATTAATATATATGTGTATGCATATGTTAGTACATATTGACATATATATACACACACATATGATCATCATTTGTATATTAGACCGAAGCTACCATTTTCAACACTCCCTCTTAGCTAGGGAAGATAACACAACCAAGTATATAGTGATATCACCTTCCTCATGATATCAGGAGATATGGTATGCTTCTAAGAGTGTCAAGTCACATGATATTCTTCATAACACATCTTCATTATGGTATGTGCACTGACATCAAGTCTCATGATGTCTACCATAATAAATCATGGCATATCCAAGGATACATTTATCCACCATGATTATCCCATAAGGATCATAATGATCTTCAATTGATATCAAGTCTCTTGATATCTATCAAAATGTCCAAGAGATACTATCATGACATATCCACAGATATCAAGTCACATGATATCCATCATGATAGTGAAACTAAACATTGTAGAGTCCTCACTTTACAATGTCAAATACAAGTGTTCATTATTAGAAAGATCGTCACCTTTCAATAATGTACACAGGGGGAGAGGGCCCATAAAGTCATGGAGTAACACACATGACAAAAGAGTTTACACATTAAACATCTTTTAAAATATATTAGTACAAAATAAACAATTTGAGTCTCAATGTTAATAATAATTTACATTTCAACCATACCAGGTTTCTTCCTGAAGTGTTCAACTTTAACTTTGGAGAGAGGCTTCGTGAGAATGTCTGTTGTTTGATCGTTTGTACTAATATACTCCAATTGGATTACATTCCTTTCTACCATGTCTCTCACATAGTGGTAAGGGATCTCTATATGCTTTGATCTATCATGGAATACTGGATTCACTGAAAGCTTAATACAACTCTGATTGTCACAGTGGATAATAGTAGGATTCAGGGGCTCACCAAATAATCCCACAAGCAATTTCTGGAGCCATACTGCTTCTCTTTCTCCCATAGAGGCTGCAATATATTTGGCTTCAGTTGAGCTTTGTGCCACTGAAAATTGTTTCTTGCTAATCCAAGAGATCATAGCTGATCCTAAATTGAGGCAACATCCTGATGTGCTTTTTTGATCGGTTACACTTCCAGCCCAATCTGAATCAGAGTATCCATGTAAATCTAGGTTGACATTTTTGTATTTAAGACTATATCCAATAGTACCTTGAAGGTATCTCAATATATGCTTCATAACAACAAGGTGTATTTCCTTTGGCTCACACATAAACTGGCTTAGAGCATTCATTGCATAGAAAATATCTAGTATGGTGTTAACCAAGTACATTAATGATCCAATTATCTATCTATAGAGAGTAGGATCTACAAATTTTGATTCTGCTGTTGCTTCTTTCAATTTGTGTAAGTTGGTTTCCATAGGTGTAGACATGGGTCTACAGTCTAACATCCCAAATCTCTTCAAAATATCAATAATATACATTCCTTGATTTAAAATGATACCATCTTATTTCTGCCAGACTTCTAACCCCAGGAAGTAATGTAAAAAGCCCAAGTCTTTCATATCAAATTCTAAAGCCAGGTTTTTCTTACATTGAGTAATAAGGTGATCTTCTCCTGTTATTAGTAGGTCATCAACATATAAAATTAGTATTATCATATCACCTTTAATTACCTTAAAATAAAGATTTGGATTTGCATCGTTCTTGGAAAATCCGAGTCCCAAAAGATAGCTATCGATTCTTTCATACCAGGCTTTGGAGGCCTGTTTGAGTCCATATAGAGCTTTCTTCAATCTTCATACATGTGAGTCTGCATTATGTATCAAAAAGCCTTCAGGTTGCTCTAAATAGACTTCTTCTTCAATGGTCCCATTGAAGAAGGTAGTTTTCACATCCATTTGATGGATCTTCCAGCCTTTAGCTGCTGCAATAGCTATTATTGCTCTCATAGAGGTGTACCAGGCAACAAGTGCAAATGTCTCTTCATAATCAATACCTTCCTTTTATGAGAAACCTCTGGCAACAAAATGTGCCTTGTGTTTCTCTATACTGCCATTAACAGCATGTTTGATTTTGAAGAGCCATTTGGAAGAGACAACAAATTTCTCTTTCGGTCTAGGTACTATATCCCATACATCATTTTTCAAAATGGAATGATACTCTTCCGTCATAGCATCTTTCCATACTTGATGCTTGAGAGCTTCTGTAACGCTAGTTGGTTTTGAACTAATGATCTCGTTCATTAAGGAAACATAGCTTGAGAATCTTTTGGGTCTCTTACTTTCTCTAAAAGTTCCTTTGGGTGTTGTATAATTCTCAGCTTCCTCAATCATCTTTCTAGCCCAAAGTGGTCTCCTTTTGCTGTTGTCATTAGAATTCTCTTCTGGAGCAGTTTGGTTTTCATTTATGATTTCTTCAGAATATTCCCTCTGAATCTCAGGTGCCTCCTCCATGACTTTAGGAGAATCTTGAATTTCTATATCATTAGAACTCTTTGCCCTTTTGAAAGCAATGTCTTCCTCAAAGATGACATCTCTACTTAGTTCAATTTGTTTTTGTCCTAATATGTATATTCTGTAAGATTTTGTTTCTGTCCTGATATGTTTATAGCCCACAAATATCCCTTTCTTTCCAGTAGGTTCTAATTTAGATCTCTTTTCTTTAGGTACATGAAAGTAGATAGGGCAACCAAAGATCCTTAAGTGACTTATGTCAGGTCTTACACCAGTAAATGCTTCTTCAGGAGTTTTATTATCTAGATGAGAGTGAGGACATCTATTTTGAATGTAGACAACTGCCCTAGAGGCTTCTGCCCAAAATGTAGTTTCTATGTTTTGGTCATACAACATTGCTCTAGCAACTTCTACAATAGTTCTATTTTTCCTCTTAGCAACACCATTTTGTTGAGGATTGCAGGCTACAGTAAACTCCCTCTTAATCCCAACATTTACACAAAATTCCTTAAAGATTTCTAAGGTATATTCCTTCCCATTATCTGTTCTTAGTATTTTGATTTTCTTCATTGAAAAGTTTTCTGTAAGAGCTTTGAATTCCTTAAACCTTTTAAGGACTTCTATCGATTCTTTACATTTAAGAAAATATATCTAGGTCTTTCTAGAGAAGTCATCTATAAATATAACATAATATAAGAATCCTACCATGAAGGGTACAAACATGGGTCCACATAAGTCAGAGTTTACTAGTTCTAAAATTTTTCTTGGTTTTACTCAAACTATTTTGGAAGGTCCCCTTTGTATTCTTTACTAGGGCACACCCTTTGCACGCTCCTTCATGAATTTGTTTTAGTTTGGGTAATCCTGTTACTATTTTTTCTACTGAAGGTAGGGCACGAAAATGAATATGTCTTAATCTTCGATGCCAAATTTCATTTGAATCAGAGGTCTCATGAATAAGGGCTTGATTAGTGTCAGTGCATAGTTTGTAGAGATATCCTTGTCTTATACCTATAGTTTGTGCTTTCTTTATAGTGGAGTTCTTTGGCCATGCCATAAATTTTCCATCAATAAAGATAACCCTATATCCGTTGTCTTCAAGAGTAGAAATGGATATTAGGTTCCTCTTTATTCTCGATACAAACAATACTCTAGTGAGTTGTAGAGAGAGGCCATATTTCAAATTTATGGTGCAAGTTCCAACCCCCTTTACTGGATGTGCAGAATCATCCCCAATAGTTACTTCTTCATCAGTTTCTTCTATCATAGTATCTAGGTGTTCTCTGAATCCTGTGATGTGCCTTGATGAATCACTATCAATTACCTAGTTATTGACTTTGTTTGATACTTTGCTTGATAATGCTGAGTAAAAGACAAATTTCTCAGAATCATATTCTGTATTTGTCTTTGCAACTTTAGCAAAGGATGCTTGTTGTTTTGTTCTATCAGGGAACTTGATTGCATAGTGTCCATACTGATCACATTTGAAACATTGTATTTGGGAGATGTCTTTCCTTTTCTTGAATGATCCCTTTCCATACAAAATCTTCTTTCTCTTGAAGTTTTTCTTCTTACCTTTCTTATGAGAATTTGTGTTTAGCACATGAATATCCTCATCTATGGGTTTATGATTGTTTCCTTTTGTCATTAGTCTTGTTTCTTCTTGTAAGCAATATGTTCTTCGCCTATCAAATTTAGGGAGTTTTGATCTTGCACTTATTCCTTGAACAAATGACTCCCATGAGTTTGGTAGGCCACCTAGAGCTATTAGTGTTAACTCCTTGCTATCAATTTGATATCCAACTGTTGACAGTTGATCTCTTAGTTTAGTGATTCTCATGAAGTATGTATTAATAGATTATCCCTTGTTTATTTGGACATGATTAAGTTGCCTCTTTAGAGCAAGGGTCCTACTGGTGTTGTTTATTTCAAAAGTGCTTTCAAGGGATTTAAACATTAGGAATGCAGTCTCATGTTAAGACAAAATAGGTACTATATGGTACCTGATTGCATCTACTATAATTTTCATAGTTTTCTCATTGTTCTCAATCCATTGAGTTTTCTCTGAGTCATTCTCTTGTTCTATCTTGTTTTCTTTCAAAAATGAGTCTAACTTATTTTCTTTTAGAATCATCATGATTCTGAATTTTCATGATGTAAAGTTGTTTGCACCTTCAAGATGATCCTCAAATCTAATTACACTCGACATTATGAAGAATGGAATGTGTTTGCGATTTCAAGAGAGAATACGATTAAATAATCTGATATTTGAATTTAATCCGATCTTCCTTAACGTGGCTCTGATACCATGTTGATTAGATTACATTTCTTCTAAGATTATAATTCGAATCTTGAACTTGATAAATATGAAGTTGATACTAGCTTGATGTTGAAGATGTTGATCATGAATTTACACGTCTGAATTTTCTTTAATGATATTCGATCCACTCGAGTAGAACATTTATTGATTTAATGTCTTCAATTGTGGACCAGATCTATATTAAATATCAAATGGGGAGACACGTCCCATGAATCTGTGCTTTTTCGTCCAACTAACCACCCAATCACTAATCGAGGTTAGTTTACTTAATAAACATAAATGCTTACTAAGTTCGATTTGAGTTTATCTTGCACAAATAAATAAATAATATCCAATCTGGAAATGATCACCGATAATGATGCTTTAATCGGGATTCTATGAAAAACATGTAAAGCCAATAATCTGCAAGTAATAACCTCTAAATGTAGATCAATAATATATTTGGGGTCTAGTAGGTTTCGATATGTATATAAATGATGATATAAATATTTATACAATTAATATATATGTGTGTATACATATGTCAGTTACTTACATATATATACACACACATATGATCATCATTTGTATATCAGAGCGAAGCTACCATTTTGAACACTTTTCATCGCAAGTTCATACCTATTTTCATTTTTGTGTTGTTTATGACAGCTTTAATGGGGAAGACTCTTGATGTCATGCTTGTTCTTGGTTATAACATATTACTCTATGGCTTTTATGGCATCACATCTATAATTCCTTTGGATTTAATTTGCTACCATCAATTTAGCAATGCTCATCTTAGAGGATATCAATGATGTTGGACAAGAAATTTTCTAATCATTTTCTAGTTGTGTAGATGTGCTTCTTGCATTGCCAAGAAGTTATTCGCAATCATCATTCAAATTGCCTTTGTTGCATGCAATGACCTTATACAAAAATTCCATCTTAGCTACTTAGGTAGAATTTTTTTTCTATAGTCATAGTTTCCATGGGGAGAGATCTTAAAAGGCATTTTTAGCTTTGAGTATAAAGTAGAATGTCATTTTTATGCCCCTCTACTACCCATGATTTTCCCCTTATCTTACTAAGATTTCTCACAAAAAAAGTTATTTTCCAAGCCACACAAGTTAGTTGTTCCTATACTTTAGGTTGTGTTTCTAATTATTCTTGGAGGCCAACTCCATTCCAAGAATTTGAATGTCAGTCATAATGATTTCTTCAATTTTTTTTATTATGCAATTTTCCAATGTGAATGTAGCTTCCCTATAACAATGTTGAACTAAATAATTGTCCATCTTATTTAGAATCAACCATATTTGTGCCAATTTATTTTTGAATTTTCAATTTGGGGTATTTCTCTTTAGCATGACATTGTTGGTGATCAATGAATCACCCTCAATTTTGAAATCAATCTTTTTGTTCTTGCACATTTCCAACCCTACCAAAAAGCTTGAAATTTGGCTTCATAGTTATTCCTAGTGATATGTTTTAGAATCTACGAAAATTAAAGTGTCGTGCTCATACCCAAGTATGTAAATTGCATTGGATTCCCTTGGGTGCCCCAAGAGTGTAATGAAATATGAAAATGCAAATAACACTTCATAATAATGTCATATGATTATATAACCCAAGCAAAACAAATATTTAGGGGAAATTTTCACAAACCAAAAGTATAAGATTTTAGAGAAGAATGAGAAGAAATTTATGGTCTTGAAACAACACGTGCAATAGACGAAGAAAATTCATGGACTCGTAACACAAAGCAAAGAAACTAAAGCATTTGAAGTCAACGTACATGTAAGCCTTGTTATTTTCTAGCAACTCAGTATAATCTCACTTAAGTCTTTGACTGTTTGGCATAATCAGTATTTTGAAAAATTTTGTTTGTTCCTTTCTTGATTTATCGTGCAAAATTTCTAGTTGCTTGGTTCATCTGGGATATGAAGTTTGAAATAGAATAATTCTTCGTCCTACTTGTATCTATCAATACTTTCATTTCTTTGTAGATTAACTAGTAGTTAAAAATAACATGAAGCTGAAATTTTCAGGATTTCGATTGATATCCATTTTGTTTGGAGGAATGCCAAGATTAATTGGAAACCAAGTGCTTCAGCTGTTGCTACCAAGATTCTTAATCCAGGTTGGTTAGGCTTTTCAATTCTTAGATTGTTAATCTAGGTTGGCTAGGCTTTTCAATTCTTTACATAATATCACTGTTTAAGACAAATTTATTCTATTCGTTCACGACACCTCTACTTTTTCATAGTTTTTTACGTGTCTGGTTTTGAACTATAAAATTTCAAAAGGCAATATACAAACTTGACATTTCATCATCTTTTTTACGACAATGGTTAGAATATAAAGAAAACGAGAAACCCCATTATCTTTCCATTCATCATTCATACGATATAGGTTTTTTGTGTCTCGTGAATACATCTTACGCGGGCTGTAATGTCCACCTAGTTTACTGAATCTTTGCATAACCACGTTTCATATGCACATACAATCCCATCATTCTTCATGTTTGTTATGTTCAACATGGTTTATATATTCCTCATTCATCTATACTAGTAGTTCACTTTCTTGTTTTTTTTCCTTAGTTTTTCTAGCTTGCCAAGGTCTATAGGGCAGGGGCTTTTACATCTCGCGACCACTCTAATAGGGAAGATTTGAAAGTAACCTAGAGAAGATTTCTCAAAAATTATACATCCTCATTATTGTTGGGGCTTTGTTCCTTCATCTAAATATCTTTTGTGTGAATTGTTCAAGAATTTTTTGGTTGTTAATTGTTTATGGATTTTATTTATCCAAATTTTTTGGGCATCCTAGAATGTATGTAAATAAGCATTTTTAGAATGAAAATTACATTCCTACCACTTTATATTATTTATTAAGATGGGCATACCTAGAGTCATACTATAACTTCTAGAGGATGTTAGGATGTAGAGTTCCAACAACCACCAATAATGGTTTGATTATTTAAACGTTGAGAGTTTGTGGGCTACTACTACTTGACAATGCATGGCAAGATATAGCTGGGTGGACATCTTCTAATTATTCTACCATCACTACACCCTCTTCTTCATCCATATCTTCATCATACATAACCTAAATGTAGAATAATTTCTTCTTAGCATATTTACGTCCTTTATTGTAGTTTCCATCACAATTGAAACATAACCCTTTTGCCCTTTTCTCTTCAATTTATTGAGGTGGAAATCTCATAGGTTGAGGAAATGATGATGAAGGGGCCCTCCAATCTCCCTTGCTAGGGAATTCCTCCCTTCTATTAGCCAAAAAAGTTCTTCCGCTTGCCTTGCCATTATTGTGGCTTGGGATGTAGAACTTGGGCAAAACATGCATACCTCATATTTGATGTGGTCCTCTAAACCCCCAACGAATAATTCCTTCATATTTTCCTTTGTAATATTATTCCCTCATAAGGATAAATTTTAAAATTGATAAATATAATAAATAACCAATACCTATTTGCCTTAACTTGGTAAGTTGGTTGAAGTAGCTATCCCTAAGATTGTCTCCATATTATGTAGTGAGCTCCTCTTGAATGACTAACCACATGGCCACACAACCCTTATTTTTCTTCTAAATTCATGATTCTAAATGAATTGTTCTAGTTCCAAGTATAAAGATGCCATCTCCACTTTTTTGTTGACAAGGAATATGATGAAGATCAAAAGACTGCTCCATTTGGCATTGCCAATTGGTCGGGTCCTTGCAATAAAAATTTCTCATATCCAACTTTGGTTTGAAATTCCTAGGCATGGGTTTACTTAATTGTTGATCCATCTTGAAATTTGAGTCAAAACCCATAAAAATCAAATCCCTTAGAAGTATTGTCTCCACCTTTTTATGTGAATATTCTTCCTTATAATTCATACCACACATAAGGGAATTCATTTTCCTTGATAATTCATTCATCATGTTTTATCTCATTCTTTAATGATGAATTTCTTCATTAACCTTGGTGATTTCATCACTATGGGTAATATTCTTAATCTCTATCTCATCCTTGTCTAGAGATTTTCCAAGTGTGACCAAATTCTTTTTGCCACTTGTTGCAAGGCCCACCATGATGGAATAATAATAATTTTTTAATAAATCACACAAAACAAGTTCAAAGACACACCAAGCAATCATGTAAGAAGTTTACCTAGTTATGTGTAACAATTGATGTTTTATTGGTGCATATTGTTGATACAATTCTATCAAGAGATGTTCCTTGATGTGTGCTAGATTATTCTAGATAACCATAATGAATTATGGTTTTTCCTTTAATAAAAAATCTTGAAACAGAAAACTTGAATTTTCTACACTCAAGTTGATAAATTGCTACTTTTATGCTAGTCATTGCAATAAAGACAAAGGGGTCAAGGTGAGTCCAAAATAAAAGGGAAATGTCCAAGGAATGCAATTTTTACCTTTACATTTATATAAATGATAAGTGATAAGTACATCAAGAGGTATTAGAGAGTTTGGCTATTATAATTGTGATTGATTTTTATTTTTTATTGGTTAAATATGCACTATAACTAATGTGATAGAATCCAAACTTGTTAATGAAATGATGTTTGGATAGTAGAGGGAAATTGATACATAGTCTTATGGCACTCAAAATGAATTTACACTCACAATTTGGTCTTTTTGGTGTAGTTGTGTCCTCATAGCACACATGACATTTTCTATTATAAACTTGTAGGATTTATTTGCCTTTGCTTGTACTTGTGTTTGAAAGAGGACTAGCATTGAAAATCATCTTAAGGATCTATTGCATGTTTAGAGGGAAGGCTTACAACTTCATTGATAATGGGTTAGATGTTGATACATCATAATGTGATGCTAATGTAATAGTGTATATAAAGTTATGTAATATAATCTTTTGACAAACCTTTTAAATCATGAGTACAAATGACCTAGGATTATATATAAATGCAATATCCTAGATCCTCAATTCATAATGTTTTGGCACATAAGTTGACAAACAATGATTATATTCTAAAAGGATCAACTTAAAGATTAGGAAAATATAATTTCAAAAAGCGGGGACTATAATGCAACATAAATTAGTCTAGGGGACAAGTTGTATCCAAAATTTAGTCTAAGATAAAGGAAAGGATGTAGGCAAGGTTATTATGAACAATTGAGAGTTATGAATCACTAGTTAATTAATAGATTCAAGACTAGGGTTAATACATGTGGTAAAAAAGTTTAATGGAATAACTTGCACAATAGAAGAATATAATGGGAAATATAAAGCAAATACTTGATAATAATAATATAGAATAACAAGCCACTTTGAGGGGGGAAAACCTCCAAATATCTTTAATGAGAACACAATTCACAATTCGATGATAATAAACTAACAACTAGTTCCTATATATACCATGTACTTATGCACTAGATATCATACAAGCCAACTTAGATACACAATTATAACACTTATGATGATTTAAATATCTAAATCAAAATATAATGATCAAAGAGTTAAGGTAGCCACAAGCTGACTACTCATAACCCTATTAACACTTTAAGATTAAGGATGTAACATGCCCCCTTCTTTAGAGAAGCCTTGTCCTCAATGTTGATCAACCAAGAATACTTCAAATTTTTTTTATTTTCCCATGTTTCGTCTTTGATCAAACAATCCTTCCACTGGATGGGGACTTTTGTAATTGTTTGACATCCCAATGTTGGATCCAAAATGACTCTTCTTTGTCTAGCCCTTGTAATATTGTTTGGGGTGAAACTTTGTGCTCATTAGCCTTCAACCAAGCTAGATACATTGAATACTGAATGTTTCTTTGTTGACTTAGATAGCTTCGACTTGTATGTTACATTGTTTGTCCTTTGTGAACCCTCATATACGGTGGGTTCTTGCTTATTATCTGATTTTTGATGTTTCAAGGATTACTTGTATGGATTTTTCTTGTATTGGATATGGTTGTTAGCTAACCTCATCATATTATGTACACATATGGGAGAAGTGATGGATGGTGGTGGATTCTTTGGTAATTGAAAGGATTGACCTTGATCACTATTAGGAGGCCATATTTTTGGCATATTCCATAGAAATATAATTGATTGTAGACTAGATGATGTAGGAATCTTTGGTTGCACTTTCAATGATAACAAGTGAGTTGCAATTCTATCTACATGTTGTTTAGGAAACTTTTGCATGTGGTGGGAGCTTACCATTTATGGACTTTATACAACAATTCTTCTAGCTCAAATTTTCTACCGTCTAAGTGGAAACACATGAATAGTTCTTGGAAATTAATGTCTATTGTGCCTAAAATAATGAGCCATGGTACACCCAAAACAATGTCTTCCCTAACTACATGTATGGAAAACATAATATAATTATCATGTATTTTTTGTTAGTAATCTTAATAATATGGAATTTTCTTGAACATTGAGTGTACCATCATTTGTAATCATAACTTGGAATTTTGGATTGTTGATGAAGTTATGTGCATTCCTTGAGCCAAATAATACAATTACTTGTTGTTTCAATAAACCCCTTAACTTGAGAGTTTGTGGGGTACTGCCACTTGATAGTGCTTGACAAGAGATCATTGGGTAAACATTTTCTAAGTCTTCTACCATCACTACACCCTTTTATTCATCCACTTATTCCTCATAGGTACCTCAATGTAGAATAATTTCTTCGCAACACATTTATTCCCTTTATTGTACTTTCCATAAAATTGAAACATAAACCTCTTCCCCTTTTCTCTTAAATTTTTCAAGGTGTCAATGCCATAGGTTGATGCAAGATGATGTAGTACCCCTCTAGTCTCCCTTGCTAGGGAATTCCTCTCTTCTATTAGCCAAAAAATTTCTTCTGCCTACATTGCCATTATCATGGATTGGGATGCAGAACTTGGAGAAAACATGCATACCTCATACTTGATGTGGTCCTTTAAACCACTAAGGAATAATTCCTTCATATTTTCCTCTGTAATATTATCCACTCTTAAAGATAAAAGTTTAGAATTGATAAATATATTAATTGACCATACTTGTTTGCCTTAGCTTGGTAAGTTGCTTTAAGTAGTTATCTATAAGATTGTCTCCATAATGCATAGTGAGGTTCCCCTTGAATGACTAACCACATTACCACATAACCCTTATTTTTCTTCTCTTCACATAACCAATGATTCCAAATGAATTGGCCTATTTTCAAGTATAAAGATGCTATTAATACCTTTTGTTGACAAGGAATATGATGAAGATCAAAGAACTGCTTCATTGGTATAGCCAATTTGTTGTGTCATTACCATAAGACTTTCTTATATCCAACCTTGGTGTGAAATTCCTAGGCACATGTTTACTTAAGTCTTGATCCATTTTGAAATTTGAGTCAAAACCCATAAAAATCACATCCCTTAGAAGTATTATCTTCCATATTTTTGTGTGAATTTTCTCCCTTATAGTTCATACCACACAAGGGAATTCAAGTATCTAATACCAATTAGCATAATTTTATTTGGACTATATTCCGCTTTATTATTTTTTGAATACATTCCACGCTTTATATTGATAATTTTTTATGTTAACAAATGGGTTTAATTCTTAGACCATGTGTGTTTTCTTCAATCTTGACTTTCTTTCTTTGGTCATTTGTTGATAATAATATTTACAATTGTTTTAACTTTTGAACTTTATTTTATTTTAAATCTCATGTTTTTTTCTTTTCATTTTTTCGATATATCTTTATAATCTCTTTCTTTGAGTGAGATTTCCTCGTTTCTATTGGATGCGATTCAACCTTTATTTGTCTAATTTGATCATTCATAGGCATTAAAATTTGAAACGAAAATTTGAAAAAATTTAAATTTATTTTTGTTTGCGTTTTGGATGCATGTGGTCTATGTTTGCTCTACTACTTTTGCTTCAAGTTATTCGATCCCAATTTTCTCTTAATGAATTTTTCGGCATGGATATTTGTATAACACTCATTTTTTTTGAAGTTTGTGTTGATCTCTTTTTTTTCTAATTTTGTTAAAAATGTTTCTTGTTTCTTGTTTCTTGTTTATTTTTTTTCTATTTTGATTATTTGACCTTCTCTCTTGATGCAAGTATCTAATACCTATTTGCATAATTTTATTGGGATTATATTCTTCTTTATTATATTTTGATTAAATATCTTTTATTTCAATATGTTTAATGCTTTATCTTGATAATTTTTTGTGTTAACAAATGGATTTAATTCTTATACTATGTGACTTTTATTCAACCTTGTCTTTATTTCTTTGGTCATTTGTTGATATTAATAGTTACAATTATTTTAACTTTTAAGCTTTATTTTATTGTAAATCTTATTTTTATCTCTTTTTATTTTTTTGGTATATCATGCTTGTCTTTCGCCTTGAGTGAGATTTTTGTTTTATTTCTATTGGATGTCACTCAACCTGTATTCGTCTAATTTGATCATTCATAGACATTAATATTTTAAATAAAATTGTTTGAAAGATTCTAAATCAATTTCAATTTGAGTTTTGGTTAGATGTGGTCTATGTTTTCTTTGCTCTTTTTGTTTCAATTTTTTTAATCCCCATTTGCTCTTAATGAGTTTTCTTGGCATGGATATTTGTAAACATTAATTTATTTCAAAGCTTGTTTTGATCTTTTTAAATAATTTGTTGGAAACATTTCTTGTCCATGCCTTTTTTTTGTTTTGCTCATTTGGATTTCTCTCGATGCAAGTATCTAATACCTATTTGCATATTTTTTATTTGGATTATATTCTACTTTATTATATTTTGATTAAATAATTTTTATTTCAAAATGTTTCTTGCTTTGTCTAATTTGATATTTTGTAAACATTAGTATCATCTATGTTTTCTCTACTCCTTTTGTTTCAAGCTTTCCAATCCCCATTTGCTCCTAATGGGTTTTCTTGGCATGAATATTGATATAAAACTCATTTGTTTTAAAGCTTGGTTTGATCTATTTTAATAATTTGATGGAAATGTTTCTTGTTTATGTATTTTTTCTATTTGGTTCACTTGCTTTCTCTCGATGCAAGTATTTAATACCTATTTCGATATATTTTTTGGATTATATTCTACTTTATTATATTTTTATTAAATAATTTTTGTTTTTATATGTTTCATCATTTGCATTGATAAATATGTGTGTTAAAAAATAGATTTAATTCTACACTTTGTGGTTTTTTCTTGAATCTTGACTTTCTTTCTTTGGTCATTTGTTGATACTAATAGTTAGAATTGTTTTAACTTTCAATCTTTGTTTTATTTTAAATATTATGTTTAGCTCTTTTTATTTTTTTGATATAGCATGCTTTCCTTTTGCCTTGAGTGAGATTTTTATTTTGTTTCTATTGGATGCCATTCAACCCTTATTTGTCTAATTTGATCATTCACAGACATTAAAATTTCAATTAAGTTTAATTTATATTTGAGTTATGGATGGATATGGTTTATGTTTGCTATACTCCTTTTCCTTCAAGTTGTACAATCCCAATTTGCTCTTAATGAGTTTTCTTTGCACGAATATTTATCTAACACTCATTTGTTTCAAAACTTGTTTTGATCTTTTTTATTAATTTGTTGGAAACATTTCTTGTTTATGCATTTTTTTTGTTTGGTTTATTCAACTTTATCTTGATGCAAAAATCATTAGAATAATTCTATTTGGGCTATATACTACTTTATTATTTCTTTGATAAAATAATATTTTTTGAATACATCTTGATGCACGTGGTTTGTGGGTGATTGTGTGCATCTCCAAAGGATTAGTATCACCTCAACTCACCCCTTCCTGAACCCCAACTTGGCAATATGTAAGACCAAGGCAAGGTGAGTTGTACGTTGGGTTGGGTCGCGAGGATAACTTTGAGTCAACAATTTTTTTTTTTGAATATATTTCACATTAAATACATTGATAATTTTTTGTTTTAACAAATGGGTTTAATTTGTAGACTATGTGTGTTTTCTTCAATCTTGACTTTCTTTCTTTATTGTGTGCATTCCCAAGAGAAATTAGTCTCCTTCTCAGCTCAACCTTCATGAACCCCAACTTGGCAATATGTAAGACCAAGGCAAGGTCAGTTGGGCGTTGGGATGGGTCACGAGAATACCCATGAGTCAAGAAAAAAAATAAAATACATTTCACGCCAAATAGATTGATAATTTTTTGTGTTAACAAATGAGTTTAATTCTTGGACCATGTGTATTTTCTTCAATCGTGACTTTTTTTTTTGGTCAGTTGTTGATAATAATATTTATAGTTGGTTTAACTTTTAAGCTTTATTTTATTTTAAATCTTATGTTCATCTCTTTTTATTTTTTTCGATATATTTTTTCTTGAGTGAGATTTCCTCTTTGTTTCTATTGGATGTGATTGAGCCCTTATTTGTCTAATTTGATCATTCATAAACATTAAAATTTGAAACTAAAATTTGAAAGATTCTAAATATATTTATGTTTTTTTGGATGGATGTGGTCTATGTTTTTTCTACCACTTTTGCTTCAAGTTATTCAATCCCCATTTTCTCTTAATGAGTTTTTTTGAGTTTATTTTTTCTGTTTTGATTATTTGACTCTCTTTTGATGCAAGTGTCTAATACCTATTTTCATAATTTTATTGGGACTATATTCTACTTTATTATATTTTGGTTAAATAATTTTTATTTCAATATGTCTCATGCTTTGTATTGATATTTTTTTTGCGTTAACAAATGGATTTAATTTTTAGATTGTGTGACTTTTATTCAACCCCCTCTTTCATTTTTTGGTCATTTGTTGATATTAATAGTTGCAATTATTTTAACTTTTAAGCTTTGTTTTATTGTAAATCTTATTTTTATCTCTTTTTATTTTTTTGATATATCATGCTTTTTATTTTATTTCTATTGGATGTCATTTAACCCATATTCATCTAATTGATCCCTCATAGACATTAATATTTCAAATAAAATTGTTTGAAAAATTCTAAATCAATTTCTATGTGAGTTTTCGTTAGATGTGGTCTATGTTTTCTTTGCTTGTTTTATTTCAATTTTTTCAATCCCCATTTGCTCTTAATGAGTATTCTTGCCATGGATATTTGTATATTATTAATTTATTTCAAAGCTTGTTTTAATCTTTTTTAATAATTTGTTTGAAACTTTTCTTGTTCATGCCTTTTTTTTGTTTTGCTCATTTGGCTTTCTTTGGATGCAAGTATTTAATACCTATTTCCATATTTTTTATTTGGATTATATTCTACTTTATTATATTTTGATTAAATAATTTTGTTTCAAAAATATTTCATGCTTTGTCTAATTTGATATTTTGTAAACATTAATATGGTCTATGTTTGCTCTACTCCTTTTGTTTCAAAGCATTCTATCCCCATTTACTCCTAATGGGTTTTCTTGGCATGGATATTGATATAAAACTCTTTTTAAAGCTCGTTTTGATCTGTTTTAATAATTTGTTGGAAATGTTTCTTGTTTATGTATTTTTTCTGTTTGGCTCACTTGGCTTTCTCTTGATGCAAGTATTTAATACTTATTTGGATATATTTTTTGGATTATATTCTACTTTAAAATACTTTTATTAAATAATTTTTGTTTTTATGTTTCATCATTTGCATTGATAAATGTGTGTTAAAAAATGGATTTAATTCTAGACTTTGTGGTTTTCTTCAACTTTCTTTCTTTGGTCATTTGTTGATTTTAAAATTTAGAATTGTTTCATATCAAGCCCCATCCCACCATCTATATGAATCCATAAAACTCTTACCCACTTCCTACCCATACTACATCCCCCTCTCGAGATCATCACAACCCTTCACACCAAAAAATTAGCCAACACCAACAAAAAATTACAAGAAGCCAGAGGTAATCGGTTGTATCATTATTTGTGTCGTTCTGTAATACCCTTCCATTTTGTTTCTTGTTCAAGTTGCTTTATGCTATATTTGGTTGCAATTACTTTGATACTGGATACATTTTGTTATAATGTTTTGATTGTTACTATTGAGTAACAACTATTATTGTGAGATATAGTTATCTGATTTTGTTTCACATGCATTATGGATTAATGATGTTGTAGAGTTAGCATGAGATATTATTATGAGATTATTGGAATTATGATGGAAGTGTCAATTTTGATGAGTGAATGGGTGAAGAGGACGAGTTTGCATCACTCGCTTGCGAGCACCCTATGAATCCATAATTCCTTCTTCACAGTGTGTATTATATGCTGGACATATTGTATGATGTTGTTTTACTTGGTTGCAGAATTGCAGGTACTTGACATCGACTCCACCTGGCTTCACAGGTTTGAGCGTGTCGATCCAACGGTTACGTTGAATAGGAGATAGTAGCTAGGTAACATGTATCAAGTTTACACCCTAGCCTTAGTGTGTCGTCAGTTGTGTGGGTCGAGTCATTGTTTGTCTTGCTTTGATGTTATTTAATTCTGAAGCATTCTTGATTTGGAAATAGATACTTAGAATAATTGCATTTAAATCATGTTGATGATTATTTAATTTAAATAATGCAATGTGGATAAAAATTTATACTTAAATTAATTAATTATACTTAAATTATTTAATTAATTAAATTTAATCCAAGGGGGTTGAGTTTAGTTATTAAATAATTAAATTAATTAATTAAACGTGATGCAAGAGAATAAAAAGAAATAAAAGAATTAGAATTAATTTTGGAATTTAATTCCAACGTGTGGGAATTAAATTAGAAATTGTAATTAAATGTTTATTTGGGAAATTGGTTGCAACTTTGGAAATTAGTTTATTATTTGAAATTGCATTTTAAATTGAAAGTGGGTTTTCCAAAAGTGAAATTGAAATTGAAATTGAAATTGAAATATCTAATTTGCGTGTAATGTGAATTAGGATTGTAAATATTGAAATTGAAATATCTAATTTGCATGTAATATGAATTAGGGTTGTATTAGGTATTTTTGATTTATAAAGAATACATGTTTTAATTTTAGGGCAGAAAAGTTTTTAGAAAAATCTTTTAAAAAGAAAAAAAAAATATTTTTACAGTAGAAAAAGAAATTTTGAAAAATTTGCACAAGGGTTTGAAGAAAGTTTGATTGTAGAATTGATTGAAAAAAAGATTGTTTGCATTTGTTGGATTTTGGATTGGATTCATTGGAGGATTGAAAAAAATTCAGGAAATCTTTGGAGGAGGCTTGCATCAGAAATTCATCTCTTCTTATAGCTTCTTGTACCGGGTTTTCCTATTTGTGTTTTATTGTTTTTGATTGTTTTTCTTTAAAATAGTAATGATTAAACATTTGTTTGGTAAATCTGTTTTAGAAAATAAATTTGATATTAGAAGAAAATAAGTAAACAAAGTTACAGCCTTTGCTTGTGAAATTTTTTGAGTGAAAATTGTGAAAACCTTAATTGAATTTAAATTAATTGGGGAAATTGATCTTGTTGTTATTGAAAATCAAACATAGAGATTGAACAATGCATTTAGAATGTTTTTAAAAAATGAAACTTTCTGTTTATTATTAAAAAAACGGATTTTAAAATCTACAGTATAATTATATTTTCATGGTGATATGGTCTGATTGCGTCGCCTATAACTTACTTTTATAAACTGAGTTTTCAAGAAATTTAAAGAGTTGTTGCATTTTGCAATTTTCTAACCCCTGTCCAAAAATCTCAAATACCCAAATCGTAGTTTTTGAGTTATGCTTGAAACATGAGACTGCTGTTAAGATATTTTCCCATGGCTGTTCTGAAAATAAAATAATAATAAATTGATATTTATAAATATTAATATTTTATGTATTGTTATTATAATATTAAAATATTATTTAATAATATTTTATATTATAATTTATAATACTAAAGTATTATATTTATTTATATTATTTTAAATAAAATTTGTATATTAGATTAGTGGAATTAAAATTATAAACATATGGGGAAATTATTGTTTATTTTAAAATGACATGTTAAAGTTTAATTGAAGGAGTTAAATATTTGATTTAAAGAATGTATAATTTAAAATTTAATTGTGGAATTTAAATTCATATGTAAAAGGTCCAATTATTAATTTGATTTAATTGGAAAAATATATTTATATTTTGAAAAATTGATAAGAGATATTTTATTTTTGAATTAAACAATTTGATAATTGTAAATAATAGAAGATATGTTAATGATTAAATATATTAATTTATATTTAGTATATATATATATATTGAAGGTATATATCCATTTGAGAGAATAAATAATATTATTTTATTCTGTTGTGTGCAAATTGGGTATTATTAGTGATTCTAAAAGAAATGATTAGTATGTGTAAAAAATATATAAAAAAAGATATTTTTTAATAGAAGTAATTACTTAATTTAAAAGGAAATATTTATTTTGTTAATATGATTGAAGAAAAAATATATATATATATATATATCCATGAGTATTTTCAATCAGTATTGACCTTGTTTTATGTAAGTGCGTGTAATTTAGCTTTGCATGAAGAATTTAAATCATAAATTTTGAATGTATAGTCAAAATTGATAAGGAAAAAAATATTTAAATATATTGAAGAATTATAAAAATATTTATATTTAAATGTTTGTTTTAATTAATGAGATTTAATTAAAAACAATATGAATGCGTGGTCAAATAGATAAGCCAAAAGATATTTTTTATACATTGATGAAATTGCATGTTTTTAAATGGATAGAGAAACAATATGTTATTATATTAAAGTGACTGAATGTTTTAAATAGAAAATTGAATGAGATGTAAGATTTGGTTAGGAAATGGAAAGAGTTTACTTGCATGGATTTGTGTCGATTTAAAAGTAAATTAACAAGTTGTTTTATGGATGAGACAATCAATTATGTTATTTATTAATTTCTATTCAGATTAATTGAATCATTATGATTGGATTATGAAAGAGATATGAATTTAGTATATCCAAAAGTAGTATCTTCCTCATGACTATGTTAAAAGATTTAATTGTCTGTAATCAGTAAAGGGAAGTAAGTTTATTTGTTTTGGATTTCTAATAATGAAAAGGGAAATAGGGGTTATGATTATTTTAGATGATCTAGTTATCGTGTCTTTGACTTGGTCAACACTACCTATTGAATGAATATGGATTTAAGAAATCCAAATATTAGATTTGATTGATGACTTGAATGCTTTTGTTGCTATGTCATCAAGTTGCATTGTTGGTTTTGGGATTTAGTGTTAGTCATAAATTATAAGTCTTCCAGAAGATCTTAGAGGATAAGGGTTGTTGAATCTTTGTGCCATCCAGTTGTTTTCCCTTGGGTAGTGCATGTTCAGTTTTATCCGATTTTCATGAACGAGGATATTTGCACCTCCTTGGTTTAGGAGCGGATTATGGGATCCGTATCTCCTTGTATGGAGTGACCTTATTATGTAGTTTCATCTCGTTGCCTCCTGTGAAAGGAGTGGACTATGTGTTGTTGCCTCCAAGATGTTTGGAGTGAGATTTTTTGTACCTCCTGTAAAAGGAGTGGACTATGTGTTTGTTGCCTCCAAGATGTTTGGAGTGAGTTTTTTATTATTTGTATCCTCCTTGTGTTGGAGTGGATTATGATGCCTAGTTGGTATGCACTTGTGGTTCCCTTGATGGATTGTTTGGGTGTGTGTTGTTGAATAGAAGAGTGACTTTTGTTAGGCGCCAGAGCCCAAAGAGGTAAACTGGATAACCTTCAGGAGTGATTTAAACAAGTGATAATTAAAATAATGTAGTTAAAAGATTAGGACTGACTTCACATTAATCAAGATAATTTGATCGTCACTCATAAACACAAGTGCTTGTTTAGACTTGGGATGAGTGAGAAGGCCTGGAATGACAAGATCAACTATCTTGCTCTTGCGAGAGGTAGTTGATTCCGCATGAGTGAGTATGAGTGTCGAGATTCAGTTGAGGCCACCAGGATTACTTGTGCCGGAGCCTATGAAGAATGCACAGAGGAGATCTCATGACAAACCTTGCGATGACACTCTATCTATGACAACTATTGTTAATTTTTTTATGTGTATGGTTATTGGAACATACTTTATCTACTTTATGTCTGGAAGCAATGTGACCTATGTCAGTGATGTTGGAGTTGTACATGTATTGTTTTTGATTTGTACTTGTATTATACTTGAGTTGTACTTGATTCGTACTTGTTAATTCATTTAGTTGGTTATAACAGTATGAGTCAGTTTGAGTCTGCCTTTGGTTAGAGGTAGTAGATCTTTGTCCATGTTACTTTGTTACTATCTCCTAGCATGGGGGGTGGGCGGCCTTCAAGTACCACATTGGTAGGGTGGAACATGCACCAAAATCGTTGGGTCCCCATCGATCTTCAGTACTTGGTGGCGAGACATCTAGATGGACAGCTCGTGGTTCTTGTTGTAATTCTTGCTTTGTAATATTTTAACTTATATAAGTTATTTTATCCCTCTTATGTTTATGAGGTGGAAGTTTGTAATTGTAACCTTGAGTACTACTGTCTCATTCTGGGAATGAGTGATGCAACTATTGGTTTAAGATAATGTTTATGAGATTGTATCTGGGTTGATTATCTTATTATGTTATGTAGTATTCTTATGATGTATGATGGTTATTTCATAAAGTTCATAAGGCTATGGTTATATGTAATATGTATATGTGGGTTTAAGTAATCCTAACTTTGTAACCTTAGAGGTTGTTGTTAACTAGTAAGTGAATGTGTATGTTAAATGCACTTTATAAAATAAAAAATAGTTCGCTTAAGACGTTAATTACAACTTCCTTTAGGGTTACTTGGCGGGGCATTACACGTTCCATCAAACCAATACCCACTACAAAGAAACCCCACCTTCTAGCACATACATAGAATCAAGTTCCTGTTCCTTCCTTTCATCTCAATTTACACCAACTCTTTTTTATGTTGCTAGCCATGAAGGGAGAGATTACGAAAATCTTCTGTTCGTTCCTCCCCTTCGGCTGTGAACACTAATGCCCACTTGGATAGTACATCCGATTCTTCATTCCCTTGTGTCTGAGTGTGGGTCACCTTGAAGCTTTCAAAGAAGGTTAGATTTTCTTGCATGGCCTGAATGTATTTCTGCAAATGCCATGCTTGCGTTGTGCTTGCCATTATTGCCTTCACAATAGTGAGAGAGTCTCCTTCCAAGTGCAATTGACTTATTCCCATCTTCCTTCCAAGTTTAATAGCTTGAAGCACTGTCATGGCTTTCGCCACATTATTGGTCCCTTCCCAAATTCTCTTTGCTTCCATCATCAAGATATTGCCATTATTGTCCCTCACCACACACCCAATCCCTGATGGGCCTGGATTACCTCTCGATACCCCATCAAAATTTATCTTTGTCCAACCCTTCTCCGGATATTCCCACCTTATCATCTCACCTACTTTTGGTGCCATATTCACCCAACCCACTCCCTTTACAAGTCAGATTTTTATCCCTGGCCATTGTGTTCGGAAGAGCTTATCCTGATCCATATATGGTACCTTTGGCTTAAAGTATCTAGAAGCTACTTTTCCTACTATTTCTTCAATTGAGTGGTTTATTCTGAAAATAATTTTATCCACTATTTTCTTCTTTTCTTGAAATAACCTTCTATTCCTTTCCTTCCAAATCTCCCACACCACCACAAAGGGACATACCTTCCAAACACAAGAAAGTGTGGATCTACCTGAGCATTGTGGCCAACAAATAAAATGCTGCTTCAAAGATTTTGGTATAGGGCCTTCTCGTTGCAACATGTGCAAATGTGGTGAGGAAATAGTGGACCTACCCAACCATTTCCTTCGCTCTCTTGTGAGTATTCGGCCTCGGAATGCAAGCCAAGCGAAAGTCCTCGCCTTCGGGAGACACTCTATAACACCTTGCCATGCAACCCTAGAGGATGATGCAACCAACTACTTAAACATGCTAATTTTTTTTAAGTACAATTAATATATAAGTTCGCTTCCCAATGCAACCATCCCTTAAGGTTATGAGACTGAAATAACATAACAATTAGAAACGCAAACATTCCAACAAGATAAATTACATCCCAACATAATAAATAACTTTCAAACTCATTTATCCATAATTAAACAATAAGGTTACAACACTCATTCCCCGAATGAGGCAAGTCCAATAAATAGGATTACAATTACAAAATCCACCTCGATAATAAGAGGGGTAAATAATACAAGATCAACTGAAATGGAATAAACCAAGAATTGATACTGAAATCAACGAGCTCTCCAACTGGAAGTCTTGTCCACATGAACATGAAGATAGAACCCAACGGATTAAGGTGCATGCCACCCAACCAAGTGGAACCCAAAGGCCCACCCCTTGTGCTAGGAGATAGTAACAAGGAATCCTAGCCAAGACCATTTACCTCTAGACATAGGCTAAATCACCACTGAACCAAACTGACACATCCAATCACATGTACCACCCAAACACATCACAAGTACAACCCAAGTACCACATACATACAACATAAGTACAACAAAAGTACAACTCAAGAGCATCACGAGTACCTCACAAGTACAACTCTACATGGTCATATTGCTTCTAGAAATAAAGTAGAACAAGTATATTACGAGATCCATACACATAATAATCGAATACCAACTATAGTCACATCAGGTATATTAAGGAAACCATACCCATAAAATTGAATACCAACTATGATCACATCAGGTATGTTAAGGAAATCGTACCCACAATAAACAAGAACCAACTGTTGTCCTAGACAGAGTGTCATCACACAGTTTGTCATGGGTTATCCTCTAGGATTCTTCCTAGGCTTCGGCCCCCACTATGGGTTAGCCTGGTGGCCTCTACCGAATTCCCGGCCCCCATACTCACTCATGCAAAATCAAATACCTTTCGTATAGACAAGATAGATGGCCTTGCCATTCCAGGCCTTCCCACTCATCCCAAGTCTAAACGAGCCCTTGTGTCTATGCGTGAGGCATAATTATTTTGATTAGTGAGAAGTACCACCTAATCTTCTAAGTTTTGTTTTAGTTATCACTTGATTAAACCACCTCTGTAAGTTACCCAGTTTACCTCTTCGGGGCTCGGCCCCTACGGAAGCCACTCTTCTATTTGACAACACATACCGTCCAAACACCAAGGGTACCAAAGTGCAACAACCAGGATTACACGACCACTCCTTTCTTAGGAAGCGGCATAAAATAAACTCATCTTCAAACACTGGAGGTAACAACAATAACCAACCACTCCTTACAAGGAGGCATAAATCACATAACCCACTTTTTTCACAGGAGACACATGAATATCCCCATTCGAAGAAACCGGGTAAACACTGACCATACACCATGCACTACCCAAGGGAATTAACACACAGTTGACATCACAAGACAACCCCCAACCTCTAGGGTCTTCTGGAAGACTTACAGATTTAAAACACTTGACCCATTTCCCCAAACATGAACATAGAAGAAATAATCACATAAAGCATATGCGAGGAAATAACTAATTTTGGATATATTAAATCCATTCCCTTAATTAACATTCAGTAATCTATTGCATTTAAATAAACAGATTTACAATATGTCTTTTCAGACACGAGAGAAATTAAAACTCAATATTTAATTCCTTAATAGCTTTTAAATAATCATAAAATAAACATTTACTTATGCAATTCAAAAAATAACCTTTTAAAAATAACTTTGTCCTTACAAAATAAATCTTTTCTCAAAAGATGACTAATCTTTCTATTAAAACATATTACTTTTAGATCCAAGGCATATCGTTTTAAACTAAGTAATTGTTCCTTCTACTCGACATAACCAATTTAAAATACTTAACTCATCTTAATAAACATGTTATTTAAAATCAAAATTATTGTTTTCATCAAGATATATCCTTTTAAAAGGACTTCATTAATTCGACTATAACATGTTAATTTAAAATTCTCCAATTAAATTTAAAAGATCCCAATATTTAAATCCCCTACTCATTCTATATGTATTTAAATAATTAAATCATCATTTAGATATATTTAAGTATTTAAATCCTCTTTTAAAGTAATTATTAAACCATGCCATTATTTGAATTGACAGTTTAATATAAATATTTAAATCACCATTTAAACATTTAAAATTTCCCCAATTTCATTTAAAAACATTTAAAATTTCCTTCATTACTTTTAAATATACCATTATAAAAAAAAACAACCATTATATATATATTTAATATGTAAACTTTAAAATTTTAATATTAAATATTTTAATATTATAAAATATAATATTAAATATTATTTTTAAATATTTTAATATTATAAATTATAATATATAAAATATAAAATATTTTCTTTCAAAATTTCACAAGGTACACCTTCACTCACACATTCCAAAACATCATAATTCACTTAAAACTTTCAAAATTTTCCAACTTTTTTTTAAATGGCCAATAACCAATTTTTTTTTCAAAACACCATTAAAATAGCTTGAAATTTTTTCAAATTTTAAATTTCAAAAACCAAAAATTCTAGCAATACCCTTTGGTTCTAACTCAAAAATTAATAGGGATAATTCTATCCCTGCATTAAAATTCATCATAAAACATGCACAATTTCAATTTTTCTAATTTTATTTTACATTGGAAAACCATAAATTCCAAAAAACTCCATTGATGAAAAGCTTCAAATTTTAAAGTTTCAATTTCAATTTTCTAAAAATACCCTTTGGCTCTAAATATTCCCAATAACACACTTTTAACGTCAATTTGACTTTTCAATGATTTTGAAAAAAAATTGCTATGATGAGGGCACAAATTGACATTTTCCAAAAAAATCACAAACAATTTAAATGAACTAATTTTGCTCAATTTGAAATCTAAATGGGAAGTCCTATGCTCCCTTAAGGGTGAGCATGACCTCTAAATGACAAAACACAATCAAAGGGAGAATAAAAGATGAACTTACCTCAATTTTGTTGCCACACACAATCACACAAAACTTAGAAAACACAAAGACAGATGAAGAATCCAGACACCTGAGCAATCCTCCACCCATTCCTATCCAATCCAAAACAAATCCCATCTCTTTCCATCCACAAATGCATCCAATTCAAAATTTTCAAGAAAATGACAAGGAGAGGGTTTTAGAGCAAAAATCCTCCAAAATGAACAACCTCCCAAAACAAAAAACAAAATATCTTAAATACCTCTAATTTCAATTTTTGCATTTAAAGTTTTCAAAAAAAGAATTAAAACCCTTTTTCAATTTTCAAACTTAATTTCAATTCAAAATATCTATTAATTTCCAAAATGAATAACTTAATTCAAATCAACACAATTAATTTAATTAATCAATAAAATAAATCTAATCCAAGATTAAATTATTTTATTAATTAAATTAAATAACATTTTTCACATTATAACCAGATTAATTTAGTCAACAACTTAAATACATAAAGTCATTTAATTAGCCTTTTCAATTTGCAATTAAATAAAATCCTGACAATTTAAACAGTATTAAAACAATTGAACCAGACTAAAACCGATGACACACTTATGACTAGGGTGATGACTTGACACGGGAAACCTAGCTACTGTCTCCCAATTGAATATCGTTGGGCATTGGACATGCTCAAACCTGTGAAACCAGGTGGAGTCGACGTCATGTACCTGTCAACCTATGAACAAAGAGTATATCACACATGTATATTTGCATCATATAAAACACACCGTGAAGAGGAAATCACGAAATCGCAGGGCGCTCACAAGCGAGTGATGCAATCTCATCCCCTTCACCAATACAGTATTACCAACTGACGAATCTAACATCAATACTATAATCAAAGGCATAAAACATCATTAACTCAAATGTTCACAATGCTAATCTAAAGCATGTCACAATAATGACATCTGAATAAAATACCACCACATCAAAATACATCAAAAAAGCAAAACGGAGGGGTCTTACACACTCCTTGTTCAAAAACAAATGAGAAGGCCATACTTCGTCCTACCGCATGGAATCAAGGAGTTGGTACCCAAATTTAACAGAATAGTTTATAGTTGAGGCTCCACACCATACAACCCTATCCTCATAATTGTTTATAAGCACTTTCTTGTTTGTAAAAATCTCCTTCATTAAGGTTTGTTGATTTATCGTTAGACCCAATCGGCTCACATCTTTCTAGACCCACTCTTCCCCACTAGCACCTTGTTTTTTCTCCAGATAATCCTTAACTCTACTTCCCCAATGCTGCGTTAAGAGTAACTTCAAATTTAGTACTTGATGGTTTTCAACCAAAGCTGGGAGACCTTCCCACAAATCTTCCCAAAACTTTGCCATTTGTCCATCTCCTATTTGCCATGTGATCTGATCAATGATAACTAACCTACAAGAAACCATGAAGTTCCAGATTGCTGACCCTCTAGGAGGGTTTTGAATTGTAAAAATTCTATGATTCTCTTTAGAGTTGAGATATTTTGACTTCAAGATCCTCACCCAAAGCTGGTTTGGATTTGAGTACACGTTCCACACCGATTTCACACCCATGGCCTCATTCATCACTTGCTAGTTACGTAAACCTGCCCCCCCTTCATTTTTTGGCCTACAAATCTTTTCCCATGCCAACAATGAAATCTTATCCTGTTCACTTGCTCCATTCCAAAAGAACTTCCTAATTTTCTACCCAATAGTGCTAATAACCTTTTGCAGAATCCACAAACACATCATGTGGAGAAAATTGGGATTGCAAAAATGACCGATTTCAACATTAGAATGTGCCTTGTCGAAGCTAGCTAGTGACTTTTCCACCCATCCATTCTCTGTAAACAATAATCTACCAAATTTTTCCAAAGAGATGCTTTACATGGGCCATTAAACAAAGGCGTTCCTAAATATTTGCCTGGCAGTTTACTAGGTTTCATCTCCAAAATTCTGCTAATTTCTCTTTGCTTCCTTATTGGAGTATTAAAGGAAAAGACTTCCGATTTCTTCCAGTTCACACATTGCCCTAAGAGTTTGCTTGTCTTCATTGTGCGAGCCTCTCTGAGAGTGGCTTCTCCAATTAAAAAAGTATCATTTGCAAACTAAAGATGGGAGATTGGTTCCACCCTCCCTGACCACTTTTATCCTTTTCCACCGTCCTTCCACCCTATACTTCACAATCAATCTTCCTAAAGCTTCAACCATTATAATAAAAAGAAAAGGAGACAATGGATCTCCTTGCCTTATTCCTTTTGAGGACTCAAAAAAACCTTGGGGGTTTCCATTGACGAGCACTGAGAACCGTGGAGTATTAATACAACTTCCCACCCAATCAACCCAAACAACATTAAAACCAAACTTTCACAATACTTGTAACAAAAACTGCCTATTGACCTCATTAGAAGCCTTCCTTATGTCCAATTTTACCATAATTCTTTTTGTTTTTGCTTTCCTCACTGAATGAATAGCCTCATGTGCTATAATAATTCCTTCAACAATCGATCTTTGCGAGTAGAAATCACTTTGCTCTTCTGAGATGACTGACTTTAAAACTAACTTTAATCTATTTGCAATGACCTTCAAAATTACTTTATAAACAGTGTTGCAAAGGGAGATTGGCAAAAATCATTAAAATAATTTACCTCATCTTTTTTTGGAATAAGAGAAATCAAAGTATTGTTGAGATCTTTGAGCACAAACCCACACCTCTTTGACTCTTCCACTACTTCCCATAGATCAGAAGCAAAAATATCCCACAACCGCTGAAAATAACCAAGTTAGGAAACCATCTGGTCCAAGTGCCTTATGTTGGATGTTGTGGCTGTGTTGCTGATATGTGGTTGTCATTGATGTCAACACTATTAGCATTGATGATTCTAAAGGCTGTATATGTTGAGGATATTGAGAAAATTAGAGTAAATATGTTGCAAGCAGTCTGTGTAGTTGTGAAGATCAGAGTGGTGGAAAGTTGTGTACGTTGATATTCACAAGTCACACATTAAAGAGTTTGTTGCAAAGCCTATCTAGTATGTTGTCTGAAAGTTTCAGAGGTGCGCATCAAGATTGGAGAAAGTTATGAGTTTTTGAGTTCCTATAGTTATTCTGTTACTGTAGCAGGTGTTTCCAGAAGAAGAGATTGCAATTCTGATTGTGTACATTCATGAGATGTTCAGTGATGTTTCTAGATCATGCTCTATCATTGTGGTATATCCGCGTTGATTGGTTTGTTTGTGATTGAAGATTTTTCCTTTGTGTGTGCGAGTTTTTATGTTCTTTGTAGTGTATCGACACTTTGCTGATTGTCTTTCACTAAGTTTCGTAGATCTGATTTGGTTTTAATTTGTGTTTGCCTTTTGTGCTTCTGAGTTTGTTGGCTAAATATGCTAATAAGGTACCAACAAGCATATACATACTAAGGAAATTTCAAAATAAACTAAGCTATTGAAACCATTTGAGTACATTGCTCAATTTAGAGGCCAAATATAATTTCTTCATTACAAAATAAGATGCTTACAACATATAGTTTTCATCAGATTTGAAACTAAGTATTTCATAAGCCATACTTTAACTTACAACCAAACATCATTGTGAATAGTGACTTGCTACAGTACCCGTGCCCAAAGAAGTGAACACAACTCTTGAGATCCGAAATTCTCCCAACCCAATCCAACATGGGAAGCTTCCTCTACCAAGGGCGCCCCTTTTTGGTGAGATTGCAGCCTCTTAGAAAAGGCGTTTTTTCTTCTTTTGCTGATTGAAACCCTCATAAAAATGCAGCTGGTTGTAGCTTTCAAAAAATAGTCCCAAATTGTCTTAAAACCGAACAACTCCCATAAAAACAATAATAGGGACTATAGCAGCTCAAAACTCCATCAAAACTAGCTCGAAATAACCTGCAAATAGCAACACAGGTCTCTAACTGAAGCAACAATAACAGATCAACAACCTTACGGTGGTGTTTCACACCCTCAAGCTGCTCAGAACGAAGAACCAAGCCCCACTAGGCTCACACACTGCAAGAAATCCGGAAACCCTAGCCTCCTTCCTCCAAGCTTCACTCCAAAGTTTTCAATAAGAAAAATCATCAATGCATGAGAAGGGTCGAACTTTCTCTCTTCATCTATATAATTTAACATTGAAATCACTATTCATTAAAGTGAGCACTATTCACTTAAGTTATTTCTTTTTTCACTTTAGGCATGAATAGTAACTGCAAAATATAAAGTGACCCATTCATTTTAAAGACACATGGTCCCTAGGTCGAGGATGGTGAAATAAAAGGTGAGTATCATTAATTTAAGCACAAATGCCACAATTCACCCTGCCACCATATTCCGAAGATCCACACTGCAAATTGACGACCAAGTGCCCGTCTGAGAAACCCTCTATCCAGAACTATTAGCCTATGAGGTTCAGAAAAATAGGCTAATCCCCCAACTCTAATGCACATGAAAAAGGGGACATTACAGTTCGCCCTCCCTAAAATTGCTTGTCCCCAAACAATCTCTACTGTAAAGAAACCTCAATCCTCGGAAGGTCGAAAAGAAGAGCTGTGAAATGTCCCGTGCATCACTGACTAACTCCAGAATCACCAACATAAACATAGTTGCACCAAATATCCTTGGATCCCAACACCGGAACGAAAGTCTGCCATGTCTGATAACCTTTGACTTCCTCTGTGCAAATCTGATCACAACTTCACCATGTCGACAATTAGCGAAGCAACCTATTGGAACCCATCCAACTGCAGTGCCAATCCTGTCACCATCTGGATCTCTGTACAACCTGAACTCACATCCATTTGTCATGAAGAGACAAAAATACTTGGAAACATCCACAACAAATCTCTCTACAGTCTCTCCAAAATACCCATGGAAGTGACAACCAGTCAAACCATCATATCTGTTGACACCGTAATCACCCTGTAACCATGTATCCGTATGAAATCCCGGTGGTATTAAAGTAGAAAACCTTGTCGGATACATATCAACACGATGGATAATTGATTGTTGTCCCTGCAAGTAATCCTTTGCAAACAAATGAGTCAAGTACTTGCAGCCTCTAGTCCCATCTTCTGAAGATGGTAACTCTGGACACAATAAGGAGTCACTCCCCTTTTTTACACCAAGGAAAACACCCTACGCACAAGGATTGTGCATCGAACACGAGTCATGTACAAGTGGATCAAAGTCCAAACTACAAGCATTCCTCACCTGGTACACACTATTAAACTCCTCTATGAGCCCTATTTGGAATCTCGATGCACTAGGACTATCCCAAACACTGCGATTATTGCTCAACCCCGAACTAGTATCAGGAGTATGATTGACTTCCAGCTTGAAGAGTGGATTATCATAGACTGAACCGCCATCAAACTCAGATAAGGGATTATCCACAAACTGCGCAATCTCTCTGTGTGGGTCTGAATCATCCAACTCCGAGTCCTTGGAACAATACATTGAATTGTACTCCAGAATTGGCTCATCAAGCTGCCAATCATAATCAACTGTATGGAATGAAATGACAGATTTTCTTCTAGGAGAGGGAAACAAATCGACGTAAGAACCAATCTCCCAACTAGATGTTGCTCTGCATATCTCCTTGGAAGTGGATGAAGTAGTGTCATGAGTTGACACATAGCTTTTTGGTGAGTCAACTTCCATGTCACAAGAGCTATCGATGATTTGTTCTGCATCACCTGTCATGGGACGAAACTCAGGAGAACCTGGTGCAACACATGGCTCTTTGAAACTCTCAACCAATGCACTCATCCCATTTGTATTAACTACACCTGAAACTGTGATGGATGTAGTAACCACATCCTCAATCTCCTCACAACCACAATCCATGGACATATGTTCATCACCCACTGCTGCCATGGAAACCTGAACTATATCGGAAGAGAGTGAAGATTGTGCCAAACTCAATACCATGGTAAGCTTCGCGTCCAATGGTTGTGACTCTTGAAGGGCCAATTGAGTGCTCTTCAAAGAATCCATAGTCGTCTCTAGCTCATAAGTGAGCTCATCAACCTCCTCTTCTTTTCCCTTCAATGCCTTATGACAGATGCAACCCCACTTGAGAAGGAAATCTCTATCCGCAAGTAGCTGTAGGTAATTCTATTTCATAATTCCAACTGCCTCTCGAAGTGTATGGAATTCTGCGAGGGAAAGACTACTAATACCGTACTCATCTGACATAGGAGTACTCCAACCATAGGTTTCCAGCATCTGTCGAGCAACATCAAAATGCTCCAAAGCTGTAACAATCATATCATTAGTAACTTTCAACTGTCCCGCCAGATGATGATACCCCTATGACTCATCATTTCCACCCAATTCCACACTATAGTAAGAGGCTGAATCCTCATCACTCACCTTTTGATCAATAACATCATGTGTGCTATCATCAGTGCACACATCAGCAACTAAGGTACTGCTGCTATGTACCTCAAAGGATGGCTCAACTGATAAGGTAGAAGCTGCTGATATGATAATATCTTTGTACACTTCTCCTTCCAAGGCATTTGCACATCCACCCGTCTCATGATCCTGGGGTTCGTCGCCCTTAAATAAATTTCCTGATTGGTTTCCTACGGTTTGATATGAAAAATCAAACTCACTGTGGCATGAATCGTCACCATACATTGCATAATTAATGCCCAAATCTCACGTACCAACATGTGACAACTCTGTAGGAACATCATCCCTCAGTGAAATCACTATCCTCTCATGCTGATGCAAAGTTTCATCTATGTGGTCATGCAAATTAGAGCTATTATCAGTGCTGATAACAACTTCTTGAGCGTTGTGAATATCGTCCTGAGATTTCACCATACTATTTTCATGTTGTAAAATTTCTTTATCAACCACAACTTCAGCTTCAATCCCATGTCCATCTGTAGATTGTAGGTAATTCTCTGTTGACTTAACATCTTGTAACCCAAACACATCATAGAGACTTTTAGATACAACATCAAGTCTCTCATTTTTGCTTCGTGATAAGGTTTGTCTGGAGATATCACCTTCATACTGCTGCAAGCTACGAGCTAATCTTCGTTATGAAGGCGTGAGTTTTTGTTGGGTGTTATTCAAGATGCTCTCAATGCTGATCCTAACTCCACCATACCAAAAGTGGTGAAGCAATGCACTGGGACCCATCCAAATGGCAGTGCTAACTCTATCTCCACCTGGATCCCAAAATAAACAGAGCTCACATCCATCCATCATGAGGAGGTAAGAAAATCTGGAAGCATCTTCTACGTAACATCTCTCCATAACCTCTGCTAAGCTCTCATGGATGTGATATCCACTTGTGCCATGATGCTTGCTGACATTATAATCCCTATGTAACCATGTACCCACAAGTAGTCTCTGAGATAAAGAAGCAGCCAACCTTGTTGGATACACATTAACATGATGGAAAACTAAATATCGATCCTGCAAGCACTCACCCACCAACAATTGAGTCGAGTAGTTGCAACCACTAGTTCTATCTACTAAAGTTGGTAACTCTCCATCCCAAAATGGATGGCGTATACTCTGAGCCAATCCACACCGATGCGTCAACCAATCCTCCATGTGTGGAATAAAGGAGAAGTGATGGGTACTCCTCACTATGCAGTCATGGTAAAAAGCTCCAACCTCTGTCAATGGCTCATCACTAACAACATTGGAGTCAATTGATAGCTCATGCTTTTGATCCTACAACTCAGACTTGTGTGATTCATGAATTGACAATCCTTGCACATAAACTGAATTGGCATCTTCAAAATGATCAAAAGTCTCATCAACAATTGCTGATGTAGAAAATTCAAGGAGCTCAAAACCCTCATAGGTTTCATATGGGGCCCTTTCTTCATGTGCATGTCCCTCAACATGACCATCCTGCAACTCTACCTCATAAAGTGGATTAACATTGGACATATCAGCTTCTTTCTCAGAAAGTGGATTATTAGAAATATGAAAGTCACTTTCAACATTTTGTTTAGGCCCATCACCCTCATGTTCTAACTCTTTTTCATCTTCAAAAGGACTCAAGTACTTTTCCCCTACAACTGCCTTAGAAATTTCAACTTCATCATCAACAAGTAAATCTTCTAGGGGCTGATTTTTGCTCCCCATAGGATCAGTTGTATGCTGCTCATTAACTGTTGAGAATTCATTGTAGAGGCTTTTGGATACTGAAGTGTCCTCTTGTTTCTTCTTCTCTTCGTTTAGTGATGTAGACCTCTTAAAAATGGAAGCCATACACTGTACTGCTCTGTCTAGTTTTGTAGGGTCTAAAATTAATTCATTCAACCTTTCTAATTTTTGTCCAACTCTTTCAAACTTTGTTTAAGCTTCCCCATATTCTTATCCCACTACTTCCGAGAAATAGCCATGTTGTTCAACTGAAGCTTTTGTAGCTAAAACTCACCCAACAGGTTGGCAGGAAACCGCTCTGATACCACTGTAGTGTACCGACTCTGCTGATTGTCTTTCACTAAGTTTCGTAGATCTGATTTGGTTTCAGTTTGTGTTTGCCTTTTGTGCTTCTAAGTTTGTTGGCTAAATATGCTAATAAGGTACCAACAAGCATATACATACTAGGGAAATTTCAAAATAAACTAAGCTATTGAAACCATTTGAGTACATTGCTCAATTTAGAGGCCAAATATAATTTATTTATTACAAAATAAGATGCTTACAACATATAGTTTTCATCAGATTCGAAACTAAGTATTTCATAAGCCATACTTTAACTTATAGCCAAACATCACTGTGAATAGTGACTTGCTACAGTACCTGCACCCAAAGAAGTGAACACAACTCTTGAGATCCGAACTTCTCCCAACCAAATCCAACATGGGAAGTTTCCTCTACCAAGGGTGCCCCTTTTTGGTGAGATTGTAGCCTCTTAGAAAGGCGTTTTTTCTTCTTTTGCTGATTGAAACCCTCATAAAAATGCAACTGGCTGTAGCTTTCAAAAAACAGTCCCAAATTGTCTTAAAACCGAACAACTCCCATAAAAACAATAATGGGGACTATAGCAGCTCAAAACTCCATCAAAACTAGCTCAAAATAACCTGCAAACAGCAACACAGGTCTCTAATTAAAGCAACAATAACAAATCAACAACCTTATGGTGGTGTTTCACACCCTCAAGCTGCTCAAAATGAAGAACCAAGCTCCACCAGGCTCACCCACTGCAAGAAATCCGGAAACCCTAGCCTCCTTCTTCCTCCATGCTTCACTCCAAAGTTTTCAACAAGAAAAATCATCAATGCATGAGAAGGGTCGAACTTTCTCTCTTCATTTATATAATTTAACATTGAAATCACTATTCATTAAAGTGAGCAATATTCACTTAAGTTATTTCTTTTTTCACTTTAGGCATGAATAGTAACTACAAAATATAAAGTGACCCCTTCATTTTAAAGACACATGGTCCCTAGGCCGAGGATGGTGAAATAAAAGGTGAGTATCATTAATTTAAGCACAAGTATCGTGTCAAACGCCACAATTCACCCTGCCACCATACTCTGGAGATCCACACTGCAAATTGACGACCAAGTGCCCATCCGAGAAACCCTCTATCCATAACTATTAGCCTACGAGGGTCAAGAAAATAGGCTAATCCCCCAACTCTGATGCATGTGAAAAAGGGGACATTACATTCTTTGTCGACATGATGGTGGTAGCGTGTTGTAGATCCTTGTGGATTAATTTTTGAATGCTTGGCATGTTCAATGATGTTGATTTAGGTCTTCATTATGTTGTGACCGACTTAGGTTGGTGCGCATTGAGATTTGTTCATGCATTGGGCTGACAATTTTTAATTCATTTATTCTTTATTTGTGGCCAACAAAGTTGTTGATGTAAATCCATGTAGCGGATATATAAGAGCGATTGTTTGCTCATTTTGGAGTATGCTCAGTGAATTTATGTGAAGTGTGTGCAAAATATGTGCGAATAAAGATCAGATCATTCGATTGTAGAGCAAAGTGTGAAGACATTTGAGCGAAGAGTGAAGAAGTATTTATGTGCCTAACCAGAACTATTATCAGGCTTTTGAAGAAGCTAATTTCTCAGTTCAACTTCATCAGATGGATTTAATCTGATTGTTTTATGTAAGGCAGTGATCCTTCCCTTCTAAGCAGTGAGCCATTCTAAGCAGTGAGCTCTAGGCAGTGTGCCTGAATGCATGTGAACTCCTTATTCATTTCTATTATACTTTTAATAGTGTATAATTGTGGATTAACCTCCACCATGGTTTTTTCCCTAACAGGGTTTCCACGCAAAAAACCTTGGTGTTGTGTGTTTTTGATGTGTTGTTGATTCTTGCTTTCACTGTTAATTATCATATATGAGATTAAAGGTTGATAAAGTAACATAAGTTTTAAATTCTGTAACAATTGATTCACCCCCCCTCTCAGTTGTTTATCCTTGTTTTGCCAACACCTTATCCCCACCTAAAGCAAAAAGAGCCCTTCTTACCTCCATAACAGTTATCGACTCCAAAAGCAAATTGTTTTGCTCCTCAATACACATCTTGGAATAACATCCCACAATTCTTGATCGTCCACTCGAATATGAGCAACAACAAAATCTCTTTTAAAAAAGTGAACCACCTCCTGATTGATATCCTCCATGTTCCTTAAAATGTTACCCTGTTAATTAGCAATTGAGAAAATCTTGTTGTTCATCCTCCTCACTTTATATCGAATTGTGGATTTTTTTTGTGTTGCAGTCACCTTCCATTAACCATGTTTCTCGAGACTTTTGATACCAAAAGATGTCCTCCCTTCACAAAACTTCAACATATTCCTGATTTAAAGCTTTTTTTTGCACAAAATCCTGATCCAACATCTATCCCTCAATGACCTTAGAGGAGGTTTTTCAAAGCCTCTTCTAATTTCAGTTTTTCAACAAAAATGTTTTTAAAATATTCTCAATTCCATCGTTTCAAGCATTCTTTTAGGAACTGGAGCTTTTTGAAAAAATTAAAAGCCTTGTTGCCACTTCTCATCGGAGCAGACTACCACCAACCTTTTACTAGGGCCTTAAAACCTTCCGCTCTAAGCCACATTTTTTCAAACTTAAATGGGCATCTTGTTGGTGTGGCATATGCTTGAAAAGTAATGCTAATCGGATAATGGTTTGATCCAGTCACTGGAAGAATTTTAGCTTCATTCACCAAATTTCCCTTTCGCAACCTCCTACCACGAAAAAACAATCCAACTTTTCAGTAATGTTTACAAAACCACACCTCCCGTTAGTCCAAGTAAAGTCCCCTTTTCTGAAAAATATCTTAATTAAGCCACTAACCGTGACAAAATCACTAAAATATTTTTGAGCCCTGCTTCCCTAGCCTAAACCACCTTTTTTGTCTTCAGGGTGAAGAATAACATTAAAGTCTCCTCCCAATAAACACAGGGATTCACTTTCCTCATCAAGAAAATTCATGATCACCTGCCAAAGGGTTTTCTTTCCAACAACACTATTCGGGCCATAAGCATTTATCACTACAAACATTAAGTTCAAGATTTTAGAGTAAACTCTTAACCCTTGCCAATTACTTCCTTGTAGGATTTCCCGAACATCTACCTTTGAGTTATCCCACAACACTCCTAACCCACCAGTTGCCCCCACAACCTCAACCATTGTGCATCTCCATTTACTTAAGCTGGGCATAATAAACAAACTGTCCTCAGTTTTGAGCTTGGTTTCCTATAGCAAAATAAATTTTGGTCGCGTTTGATCAAGACATCTCTTGATCAACTGCCATTTGTCAGGGGAATTGCAGCCCCTGACATTCCACAATAAGACCTTCATCCTTCCTAGGAAAAGGCCTTTTCCCGACCTTTGTTTACTTTGGCCCGCTGCACAACCAACTATGTCCAACAATTCCCTTATTGTCGTTGCACCTCTTCTTTTCTTTTTACTCACTTTTACATTTCTCGTCAGGGCTAAAGACAATGCCAATCTTCTTTTTTCCTTGATGCCTAAAGAGGCATTCAACCCCAAATCATCCAAGTTCAAATCCTCATTTTCATCATAAAAGTTACCCTCTTTGTCACTGGAGTGTGTTTCTTCCATTCCAGCTTCTTCGAAGGATTGTTCAAGATTTCATATTGGGGAAATTTGAATATCTTTGTAAAACACCTCATCTTCTCCCGGTGAGCAGTTCCTTCCATCTTTACTAGGAGAATTTATGTTATCCATCCCTTCTTCGCTAATATTCATCCTGATCCCCACAAGATATTCTAACATAGGTAACTCCAAATTAATGTTAGGGTTTTCCATTTGTTCGTTTAGGCCCCCTTTAGAATCTCCATTCAGGGGTGTTTCACAATCACTGTTATGTAGGAAGTTTGTTCTTTTCTCCTGAAAACTCTTGACTTGTTCTCCTGTCACATTTGGCCCTACCTCAGGCTGAGAATATTGAGAACACCCAGACTCAAACAAAAGATCTATCTCTTTGCTTTGAAAACTTTCCTCACTTCTAGGATCCAGGTTTCCCATGGAGCAGACTTTATTTTGTGTGTGGTTTAAGGTTCCCGACAAAACCCCCATATCTTCCATTTCCAAATCTATACTTAAGTTAACCAACATATCTATTAGAGTATTTTGAGCCAGATCTTTATCTTTCTCATTTCTCAAACATTCGCTTGCTGTATGACCTACCCCTTTACATAAGGAGCATGATTCCACCGTGTCTTCCACTTCAATCATCTATCGCTAGATGCGTTCCCCTGCTTTTAGCTCCACCATCTCGGGGAGAGGGTGAACTACTTGCCAAAGTATACAAATTCGAGCATACGTTCTGAGCTCATTTTTTCTAACGCTTCACGTTCTGAGCTCATTTTTTTCTAGCGCTTCATCAACTTTCACAAAGACTCCCAGTTTATTGCCTATGCTTTTAAGTGTTTCCAAGTCCCAGTACTCATGGGGAAGATTGTACAAGCGCATTCAAACCAGAATTTCCTCCAGTTTCTCCTTTTTTGGGTCAAAGTTTGGTACCTAGTCCTTTATGTAAAAGCCCTTCCCATCCATAAAAAATGGTCCACTATTTAAAATCCATTCCTTATACTACGTAGTCTGGCACACTTCCAAAAAATATCCATTTGGAAGAGTCTTCAGAATGCAATCCTTCCCCCAGTGTTCATCACACCAGCTTCAAACTTTTGCAACAACCGGCCATGTCTTACTCCATTTCATAAAAAAGGCTTTTTCCTTGTAAAGGCACATCGAGTCCACCCATTCTATATCATTTATTAACATAGAAATCACCCTTGAATGCTCACTATTTTGACATACCTTGGTCGCCTGCAAAGTGGGTGTCCGATTTTTTGGTTGCCACAGTTTCGGTCAATCCTTTGAAAACACCCAGACTCCCCATTTGCAAAGAAGAGTAGCCCCATTGGTTTCTTGAATTTGTAGGTCGCTTATTCAAAACCCCATTTTCAAGTTTAAAACTTTGTTGTCGGGGATTTGCCGAAGCCTTTCAGGCTTGGGATGGTGGTCTCCATGCTCAGTTATGATAGTTCTCCCCAACTCTACACCTGAAAGGCCATCTCTTTGGTGCACTGCCATGTCCTCTAAACCCTATCGCCCTGTTCAAAACCCAATCTTTGCGTTGCTTCGCCATCCCTGTTATGGATGGAATTGTAGGGTATGGTGAATATTAGGGGAAATAGGATTTGCACAATTTTATTGAGACTATATTCTTCTTTATTATAGTTTGATTAAATAATTTTATTTCAATATGTTTCATGCTTTGTATTGATAATTTTTAGTGTTAACAAATAAATTTAATTTTTAGATTATGTCACTTTTATTCAACCTTGTCTTTTTTTTTTTAGTCATTTGTTGATATTAATAGTTACAATTATTTTAACTTTTAAGCTTTGTCTTATTGTAATTCTTATTTTATCTTTTATTTTTTATTTTTTTGGTATATCATGCTTGGCTTTCACCTTGAGTGAGATTTTTATTTTATTTCTATTGGATGTCATTCAACCCATAATCGTCTAATTTGATCATTCATAGATATTAATGTTTCAAATAAAATTGTTTGAAAGATTCTAAATTAATTTCTATGTGAGTTTTGGTTATATGTGGTCTATGTTTTCTTTGCTCCTTTTGTTTCAATTTTTTCAATCCCCGTTTGCTCATAATGAGTTTTTTTGGCATGGATATTTGTATCACATTAATTTATTTCAAAGCTTGTTTTGATATTTCTTAATAAATTGTTAGTAACGTTTCTCGTTCATGCCTTTTTTCTATTTTCCTCATTTGACTTTCTCTCAATGCAAGTTTCTAATACCTATTTGCATGTTTTTTATTTGGATTATATTCTACTTTATTATATTTTGGTTAAATAATTTTTGTTTCAAAATGTTTCATGCTTTGCTTAATTTGATATTTTGTAAACATTAATATGGTTTATGTTTGCTCTACTTCTTTTGTTTCAAACTGTTCAACCCCCATTTGCTCTTAATGGGTTTTCTTGGCATGGATATTGATATAAAATTCATTTGTTTTAAAGCTTGTTTTGATTTTTTTAAATAATTTGTTGAAAATATTTTTTGTTTATGTATTTTTACTATTTGGCTCACTTGGCTTTCTCTCGATGCAATTATTTGATACCTATTTGGATATATTTTTTGGGTTATATTCTACTTTATTATATTTTTATCAAATAATTTTTGTTTTTATATGTTTCATCATTTGCATTGATCAATGTGTGTTAAAAACGGAATTAATTCTAGACTTTGTGCTTTTTTTTCAATCTCGACTTTCTTCTTTGGTCATTTGTTTATACTACTATTTAGAATTGTTTTAACTTTCAATCTTTGTTTTATTTTATATCTTATGATTAGCTTTTTTTTTTTTTTTTAATATATCGTGCTTGTCTTTTGCCTTGAGTGAGATTTTTATTTTGTTTCTATTGGATGCCATTCAACCCTTATTTTTCTAATTTGATCATTTTTAGACATTAAAATTTCAATCTAAAATTGTTTGTAAGTTTTTAAGTTTAATTTATATTTGAGTTTTGGATAGATATGGTTTATGTTTGCTCTTCTCCTTTTCCCTCAAGTTGTACAATCCCAATTTGCTCCTAATGAGTTTTCTTGGCATGAATATTTATATCACTCATTTGTTTCAAAACTTGTTTTGATATTTTTTATTAATTTGTTGGAAACATTTCTTGTTTATGCATTTTTTTGGTTTGGTTTATTCAACTTTATTTTGATGGTTTGGTTTATTCAACTTTATTTTGATGCAAGTATCATTAGAATAATTTTATTTGGGCTATATTCTACTTTATTATTTTTTGATAAAATAATATTTTTTAAATACATCTTGATGCACATGGTTTGTGAGTGATTGCATGCATCTCCAAGGGATTAGTCTCGCCTCAACTCACCCTTCCTGAACCCCAACTTGGCAATATGTAAGACCAAGGCAAGGTGGGTAGGATGTTGGGCTGGGTCGTGGGGATAACCTTGAGTCAATAATTATTTTTTGAATACATTTCACACTAAATATATTGATAATTTTTTTTTGTTAACAAATGAGTTTAATTTGTAGACTATATGTTTTCTTCAATCTTGACTTTCCTTTTTCAGCGAGATTGCGCACATTCCTAAGATAAATTAGTCTCGTCTCAGCTCAACCTTTATGAATCCCAACTTGGCAATATGTAAGACCAAGGCAAGGTCAGTTGGACATTGGGCTGGGTCACGAGGATCCCTGTGAGTTCACAAAAAAAGAATATAATACATTTCACACTAAATACATTGATAAATTTTTGCGTTAACAAATGGGTTTAATTTTTAGACCATGTGTGTTTTCTTCAATCTCGACTTTTTTTCTTGGGGTCATTTGTTGATAATAATATTTACAATTGTTTTAACTTTTAAGCTTTATTTTATTTTTATTTTTATGTTTATCTCTTATTATTTTTTCGATATATATTTTCTATATCTTTTTCTTGATTGAGATTTCCTCTTTGTCTCTATTTGATGTGATTCAACCATTATTTGTCTAATTTGATCATTCATAGACATTAAAATTTGAAACTAAAATTTGAAAAAATCTATATTTATATCTGTTTGAGTTTGGATGGATGTGGTCTATGTTTTCTCTACTACTTTTGCTTCAATTTATTCAATCCACATTTTCTCTTAATGAGTTTTCTTAGCATGGATATTTGTATAACACTCATTTGTTTTGAAGTTTGTGTTGATCTTTTTTTTTTTTTAAATTGTTGAAAATGTTTCTTGTTTTCTTGATTATTGTTTTGATCATTTGACTCTATCTTGACGCAAGTATCTAATACTTATTTGCATAACTTTATTGGGATTATATTCTTCTTTATTATATTTTGATTAAATAATTTTTATTTCAGTATGTTTAATTTTTTGTATTAATAAATGAATTTAATTTGTAGACTATGTGATGTTTATTCAACCTTATTTTTCTTTCTTTGGTCATTTGTTTTTGATAAAGTAAGCACCATTTATAGGGTGCTGCACCCTTTACACGTGGAGCCTCATGGGCCAAAAAATATCAAGTCCAAGTATTAAAAATGCTATTCAAAAAATAGAAACAGCTAAAAAACAGCACGCCGACCACAAAATAACAACAAAAACACCAAAACACAGACCAAACAACAACTAACTAGCATTATCCTAATTTTTAGACAAGAGGTCCATGACATTATCCCCGACCCACTCTTGATTCTCCTCAACATTCTTATCCTCCAGCTCATCTTTAATCACCACAGATAGAGTGTTGGTGACGAAATGGACTAGCTTCACAGTGAAGCAGGTCAGGCCCCTGAATCTCTTAGCCAGTTTGTCCATTTTTTTTTTAGCACACGAAGCTCCTCTCCCTCATCAGCGACCTTCAAGTCCTCCACATGCTCAGCATCCTGCAAGTGCGAATATTGAGAGGCCGAGTTCTCTTTCAGATCATTGTTGCTGTCAGGGATGGTGTGGGGACCTTTCACATTTTCCTCCTCTTCCTCCTCAGACATCTCCTCCTCAAACTCTTTATTGCCCAACTGCTCCTCCTCCAAGTCCACAACCTGTCTTTTTTTGTTATTTTTTGCCAATCTCCTGGACCTCCGAATAGTGGTCTCTTTACCAGTCATAACTATTGCCTCCACCACCATGTCACCTTTGGAATCCTTCCCCACCACATTTTTTCCTCTGCCCTCTTTCGCCATAGGCTCCATTAAGCCTTTTTTGTCATCTTTGTCCTTTTTCTTTGGAGTGGCTTTGTAAGCAGTTTTGGTTGGAGTGGCCTTGAGCTCACACAAACTGGCCGTGACGCTCGTCTGCGCATTTCCCGTGCTACCTTTGACTTTTTTAGCAGCATGCTTGGGTTTGGGATTATCGGTAGTACCTAAATGGGGTTTTCGAGTGGGGCTTTTAGATTCAATAGGGGATATGTTAGCAACAACGAGTGGTTCAACGTCCTCCACACAGACAACAAAAATTGGCTTAGGAGGACATAAAGCAAGGTGGAAATGATAGAGCCTCATAATAAGCCCTTGGTGGAGAGGCAGATGATAGATGTCGTCCGGGTTAAGGCTAATAGTTTCCTTACATTTTTCCACCGAATTTTCCAAATCCATAAGCAGAAAAAATGAGAAACTTAACAAAATTTTGGACCTAAGATGATTCAACAGAGGGAAGTGGTAGAGGTTTTAAATGTACCTTTGAGTGTCACATATTTGATGAGGTCCAAACAAACTTGGTCTCAAGGCTACGTAAGGGCCTCCTGTTCGAAGCCTGATTGGTTGCAGACCAACTCCTCACTCCCCACAAAGAACATGTTCATGTTGTCATTATCCTGAGTACGAGTGTGCTTTATATAACTTTTTCCCTATGCTCTACATCCTAGTAGCTTGCACAATCACCTCTTCACTAACTTCAAAAGATATACCACCCAACGTCACTCTCCGGTCCTTCCAAGAATTGACAAATAGACCGAATAGGTTAGGTTCATGACCCATGAGATTCTCCATTAGGGGAGCTAAGCCACCCTCAACACAAATGTGTCAAACAAACGGATTTTTGTGGAATTCACCACAGTTATCAGGCTCAGTCCGCACACGATCGCCACCCATGATATTAACCTACACAGGAAAAAACTAGAGAACTTGTAAAAGAAAAATGTTAGAGATATTGGCTAAGGAATAGGCTTTCTTCACATAATGGATATTTGGGTGAATAATGCTTCATTGGTTAATCAAGGTAGTGTGCAGATCACATGCATGAAAAGGAAAATCGCTTATCATAAGTTTAGCAATATCATAAATGGGGATCTTAAAGTGATTGCGGCTAGGTAAGCAAGATATGATGGAAGAGCAAGGTTCATTGGCCACGTTGTCTTTGTACAAAAAATTAGGTAGAATGGTCGCTAGGACAAATTTAGTAATAACAAGGTAAGCTAGTTTGGGATGCAGAGTTAAAATAGTGGAAGCAAAAGAGCGAAAAGGGAGCTTTCCCTCATAATGAGTCGTCACATCAAGTTTTAAATCCATAGGATTAAAAATGAAATGATATTTTAACACAATCCCCATGAGGAGATATCACAAGCTATGACCCTTCAGATTCATAATTACAAAGTACGCATCAAATTCCCTTGCAAAGCCACCTTCATTTAGCACGAGATTACCCCAAAAAATTGAATTTTTCCACTTGTAGGCCACCTCAGCTTTTATGCCCATCCACCAAGCCCAAAGTACAACCATGTGGACCCCCCAAACGACCCCCATAATTCAAAAAATTGAAATCATCATAACAAATGAGGGTTTTGTTCTTTCAAGATTAAGTCTTAAATTCTTGGCGATAAGTTCCACAAATTTTTCCAACATTTAGAGAAACTCCAAAAAGTGCCACAGTTAGCTAAGGCATTTGCCACTTGGTTACCCTCCCTATAAATGTGTGTAATTTTCCTTAACCTTAGCTTAGATAAAAATAGCCTTATATCTAGAAGAATATCCTTCGTACTCCATCTAAGCAGTCTGCCAAAGTTCACAACATCGATAATGGACTTAGAGTCACCTTTAATGTGAAGGTTCTCTATCCCTAGAGAAACAACAATTTGAAGGCCCTTGAGCAACGCACGTGCTTCCACAATCATAAAATATTGGAAGCCAATTCCCCCCGCATAACTTGCAACAAGATTACCTTTGGAATCTTTGATCACACCTCCTATACTAGCTCTAACCAGGTTTCCTTTTGCAGCCCCATCAAAATTGAGTTTAAACTAGCCTCTATCCGGAGGTTCCCAATTGGTGTTTCTCCTAGCCAGGGATTTGGAATTTTCAAAAGAGTTTGCATCCAAATTCTGGTGCCAGGGCTTTGCCATTTTAATTTCAGATTCAGTAGGTCCCTTCTCTGGAAGTTTCCCATTGAAGAGGGAGATGTTTTCCTCAATAAGATAGGCACCAATACCAAAGACCTCCCTAGGACTCATCTCAGTATTCTTGAATATCATGTTGTTCCTTTCCTTCCATAGACACCAACAAATAATAGGAGGGACTTGGTTCCAAATTTCTCCAGGCAAGGGGTGAACATAAGGACCACACCAACCCAAAATAAAAGATTTGATATCCTTACAGATGGTCCAAAGAATATCCAATCTTTTAAAAGCCAAACCCTAGACTTCAGCAGCAAACGGGCAGTGTAATAGTAAATGGTCAACAATTTTCTCACAACATTTACATAAAAAACATCTAATGGGGATATAAAATCTTCTTTTCCTCAAATTTTCTTAAGGATCCTGTTGTGATAGGCAATCCACTAGAAGAAATTAACTTTTGGGATCATATGGCGGCTCTAGATCTTCTTCAAAGGATCAACCGCAACACCCTGTTTGTCAGCAGATTGTACATTGACTTGACAGACAAATTACCCTATTTGTCATAGGTCCAAAAAAATTCATCTCCCAAGCCAGATGAGGGAAGTCTAGTAAGAGAAAGTTAATCCTTAAGAGACCTAGCGAGGCAACAAAGTGCTAAATCCTTCCAGACCCTAGCCCTAGGAGGTCTAGAAACATAGTCCCTAATGTGGATACCGAAGAACCTTTGGGCCAACCTCTTGAGATTCTTGAAACCAAAACTTTCTAGAGGGGTATCAATTAACCAAGGATCTTCCCAGAACCTGATCTTATTACCATTGCCTATCTTCCATTTTATGCCACTCCTAAGAAAACTCTACGTGTTGCAAATGCTTCTCCAGGCTAAAGAACCCTGAGGATGAACTTGAGAGGCAGCTAATGAAAGACCTATTCTTAAGATATTTAGAATTCATGATTTTGCACCAATCCTTAGTGCTCCTTATTTGATCCCAACCCACCTTGGCCATCAAGGCATTGTTAGTGCCGGCTATATCCTTGATCCCAAGACCACCGCAATGTTTGGGCTAATAGACCTTTTCCCATTTTACTAGAGAAAATTTATTTTTGTCCTCAGTCCCAAACTAGAGGAAATTCCTTTGAATTTTTTCAAATTTCTCAGCTATATACCTGGGTATCTTGAAAATAGAGGAAGTAAATTGGTATACCTTGAAGAGTAGTGGAAAGAAGTTGAAGCTTACCGACGTGGCTTAGAATGAAACCTTTCCATCCAACAAGTTTCCTCTGAATTCTTTCAAGCACCTAGTTCCAAAAGTCGGGGGTGACCTCCTTGATAGTGAGAGGGAGCCCAAGGTAAATTGACGGAAGAGTCCCACTCAAACAACCCAGAACCGTAGTCACCCTAGCTTGCATGTTAGGAGTGCTGTTAAAGAAGTAAATCATGCTTTTGTTGTAGTTAATGCAATGACAAGAGCAGGCAGCATAATGGTTTCGAAATTTTTTCCATTTCCTAGCTTCAACCACAGAGGCTTTCCCAAAAATGAAGGTATCATCCACAAATTGTTGTATCACAATCGGTTCCAAAGAAGAGGCAACTTTGAATCCCTTTATAGAACCCTCTGGCAACAAAAAAACAAATTTCCTGCTCAACACATCCACTATCATGATAAATAAATAAGGTGAAAGGGGGTCACCCTGTCTGATCTCCTTACCAGCAGAGAAGAACCCAAAGGGGGCCCCATTGACCAAAACGAAGTACTTAACTATAGTAACACATTCCATTATGAGTTTGACCACAGGCTGATTGAACCCAAACTTGGTCAAAACTTTAGGGATGAAGTCCCATATAACTTTGTCATAGGCTTTTGAAATATCCAATTTGAGAGCCATCCCCACATAGTTGCATCTGTCCATGGAGTGGAGAAGCTCATGAGTGGTCATAGTAGCATCAAGAATATGACAACTAGGGACAAAACCTTTTTGGGTGGGGCTAATGAATTTGTCAAGAAGGGGTTTGATTCGGTTCACCAATATCTTGTAGAGGATTTTGTAAAAGGTATTGTACAGGCTAATAGGTCGAAAATCGGACATAGATTGAGGATCACCGATCTTAGGAATTAGAGCAATGAAATTGTGGTTCAATTGTTTGAGAAATTTACCAGTTTTGAAGAAATCACGAGCAACCAAAACAATGTCCTCACCCACAATCTCGTAGAAGATCTGAAAGAAAGCAGGGGGGAAACTATCGGGGCCCAGAGCTTTGAATGCCTTAGACTGAACGTTGCCAAATGAACCTCCTCTGGAGTGACAACACTAAGAATCCCAAGATTATCATTCTGGGTGATGATGGTCAGAAGGTGGTTTAACAACAGATTATCCATGGCCGGGTTGGGTGCCTCAAGAGGAGCCGAATAGGCCTCCTGAAAGTAATCAGCAGCCAGAAGGCCAATCTGGGCAGGTATAGATATCACCTCACCCTTCATATTAGTTAGTTTAGTAATTTGATTCCTTTTCTTGTGTTTGATGGCTGACACGTGAAAGAAAGAGGTAATCTTGTCGCCCTCTTTCAACCATTGGACCCTAGATTTCTGTTTCCAAAAGATTTCCTCATCCCTGAGGATTTGTTCCCATTCCTTCCTATTCTCTATTTCTTGGTTGTGAGTCTGCTGAATGTCATCCCCTTCCTCCATTTTCCTTTGTAAATTTTTTCGGATTTTCCTCTATAATCTTTTTCTTTTGACAAACATCACCAAAAACACTCTTGTTCTAGCCTTTCACCATGCATTTAATATGTTTAAGTCATTTGTTGAGATTAATAGTTACAATTATTTTAACTTTAAATCATTTCTTTGGTCATTTGTTGAGATTAATACTTACAATTATTTTTACTTTTAAGCTTTGTTTTATTGTAAATCTTATTTTTATCTCTTTTTTATGTTTTCGATATATCATGCTTGTCTTTCGCCTTGTGCGATTTTTATTTTATTTCTGTTGGGTGTCATTGAACTCGTATTCGTCTAATTTGATCATTCATAGACATTAATATTTTAAATAAAATTGATTGAAAGATTCTAAATTAATTTCTATGTGAGTTTTGGTTAGATGTGGTCAACTCGTATTCGTCTAATTTAATCATTCATAGACATCAATATTTCAAATAAAATTGATTGAAAGATTCTAAATTAATTTCTATGTGAGTTTTGGTTAGATGTGGTCTATGTTTTCTTTGCTCCTTTTGTTTCAATTTTTTCAATCCCCATTTCCTCTTAATGAGTATTTTTGGCATGAATATTTGTATGTTATTAATTTAGTTTAAAGCTTGTTTTGGTGTTTTTAAATAATTTGTTGGAAACGTTTTTTGTTCATGCCTTTTTTTTCTATTTTTCTCATTTGGCTTTCTCTCAATGCAAGTATCTAATACCTATTTGCATATTTTTTATTTGGATTATATTCTACTTTATTATATTTTGATTAAATAATTTTTGTTTCAAAAATTTTCATGCTTTAAAAAAGACTACCTAAAATAAGGCTCACTGCCTGAGATAAGGACTCACTATTCAGACTCATTGTCCATAGGGCTACAACCTGGATGGCTCACTGCCAGAGATATAAAGAAGACTAGTTACAAAGAGACGAAAATCCCAATGCAACAAAGGATTCCACCACAATCATTGATCAACTTGCATGAATGACAAAGTTCAGCTTTTGCTCACTGCATCCGAAAACTTAGCGTTAAGCTTCACATTGATCAACCATACACATAACTCACACACTTTCAAAATATCATCAAAGTCACGTCTACTCTTTCACTTATCTTCCTTCTTTTCTTATGCACACTTTTCAATGCTAACACATTCTGTATTTATACCATCTCCAACTTTGAAAAGATACAAAGTTGGCCATCCAACTTCAAATTCAAATTAGGTCGGCGCCAAACATCCTAGGGTGGAATTAGAATGAGGGCGACCCAAATACATGCTTCACCAGGACCCATAATAGATCCAACACGTTTCATCAACTTCAAAGATAGTGCTTGACAGACGGTCATCCAAACTAGTGTAAAACACATAGATCAATTAAGCTCGATACTTCCAAATGCCGAAACCATCTTCAATAGAACCAGGGCAACACAACTCTAGAACCATAAAAAGAAATCTGGACCAACAACAATACTCTTGGACCTCAGCCAGAACACAAAAAAAAACAGTTCACAAGTACCAGACCAACATCCTCAACAACTGAATACCTATAACCTTCTTTTAATACAATTTTCTCAATATCCTCAACATATTCAGTCAACAACAACTAATAGATAACTGGCTGATCGGTTGACATCAATGACAACACTTTCATTCCTCTTTCCATTCTTGCAACAACAACACCATCCAAACCCCTTCTACAAGCATTATATATGCAAATAAAATTCATTCTTAGTAAACTATGCTCAGACATGTGAGCTTTTACAAACAAAACCATCTCCCAACTCTTCTTAACCACCTATAACTCACATAACCTCAATCTTGGAATTCTAAAATCTTCATGGGTTGTCGTTTAACAACCCAAACTTGCAATAATCAACAAAAAACACGTCTCCCAAGAAAAACCATGCCCTCCTCTATTCTTCTTCAAAAATTATGATTTTAAAATTCTTTCAATGCTTTCAACAATTTCCATATTCTCCACTACTTGCACAAGAAAATCAATTAGAATTAAATTTCTACCTCCTTATGCGAGGATCGACATACTTTGCGGCTACAAATAAAAAAATTCAAAATAAAGATAAATAAAACTCATTTAAGATCCACTTAAAGCAGCCCCTCAAAAATAGTCTTTTTCAGGTTTCTTTCCTCCTCTCTTTGACTATTGAAAAAGAAAGAAGACAAATTAGCTTGGATGTCCACTTCTCCAATCCCTACTTTTTAGGGATCATGATGAGGTGTTGTAACTCCTCAATTTAAAAAATCCGAATTCCTAATAAGCTTTTGAAATAATTTGCAATTAAAGATTTAAGTTGTTTTTCTTACTTTTTCACCCCACTAGCCAACTTGTTAATGTTCAAGGGAAATATTTGGTAAATTTAATTACTCAAAAATAAATCATTTGCCATCCTACAAGATGAGTTCAAGCCAAAATTAATCTATTTCAACAATCCAAAATTGCTCAATTGAAAATTAATTTTTTTTGTTGATACAGGATAGCCAAATGCCATGGATGCTCCTGCATCAGACACCCACGGTAGAAAAGAAATATTTCATTGGTGAAACTCATAAAAATTTGTAGACTTTGTTCATTTCTTTTTCTATTGGAATATTCTTATTAATCAAATTCTCCAAGATTACAATATTATATCCTTTCATCTTTACTCCTCTACCTTTCATGTATATCAAAACTTCTAATCTGACCTTCCACCAATTAACAATCAAACATATACCTCCACCTTCAACAAAACAAATGTACTTCATTACCTCTATTGCTGTTTTACCTTTCATTTGTCTTACCACCATGTCTTCTCCATGAAATTTCATTGTGTCAACACTTTCTATAAGACATAACATCACTACAATCTAATTTTTTTCACTCAACAGAGTATTAGTACCATTATCAAGAGACCCATTTTCCAATTTTCCTAACAAGGAATCATTTTCACAAATCAAAACATCTTTATCTCCACTTTTCTCTAATAAAGATTTATCAAAAAACTCTTCATTTACTTTCACTTTACACTCTTCAAATTCAACTTTATCAAATTGTTGTACAACTACAATAAATTCTTCATCAAAGCAAACATCAAAATATGATTTTACCTCACCTTCTGATGTAACTTTCATCTCACCTGAGATTAACTCATCCCACTAATTTTCAACTACTGCCATCCACATCAATAAATCATCCCCTTCACTTTCTTCTATGTCCTTCAAATGACACCCTTTTGCTGCAACTTCATTATAATCACATTCATCTTCATAAAAATATTTATCAAAAATAAATTTTACCTCAATATCCTCCATTGTTGCAACTTTTGCTTCCCTTGCACAAAATTAATCTCAGTCTCTTTCAATCTAAATGAGTAAATCATCCTTCTCAACTTCATAGGTGTTCCCTAACGAACTTTCTTCTACTACTGCAATATCTATAGTCTCATCCTCCATGTCTTGTAATCTTTGTAGTCTCTTCTAAACTACCTCCTTTGGCGATCTATTTACAAAAACCTCTTCCAATATTTACCAAGATGATTGTAAACTGCCTCCTTCGGCGATCTGTTTACAATCATGAGAATCTCAGTTCCTCAAATCCTCTTAATTTTTTTTTATACTACTTGCACATTCATCTGCAAATAAAATCCACAAATTCTCCACACTCAAGTCTTGGTGCAAACTGCTTCCAATCGACGCTTCTGCCTGCACACTCAAGAACTCCTGCTCTGATACCACTAATGTAAGAGGATAACACACATACCCCTTTTTTCATACAACTACTCTCAAAAAAATAAAATGCATTGGAAATGCAACAAATCGGATTTTAAAAACTGCAACATGAACACTAGTTTGTTCATTCAAAACCGCCTGCAACAACAACAAAATCTTCTCAAAAGTGATTTTACCAATATTACAGCTTCTTGGGTTGATAAAATTAGTTTCAAAACTAATATTCAAACCAATAGTCAACCTTCACCAATCTTATTTAGATATCATAAAATATGATTGATCTAAACACCCCAATTTATGCAAGCAAAATCATAAAAATTCTCATGAAATTTAGAATAACATTACAAAACAATAGGCCAAGCCTATTGGCTCCTCATTACATAATCCCAATACGATTTAGGTCTAAGATCTGATCTTAGACCTGCAACAACACCATCCAAACCCTTCCTATAAGCATTACATATGTAAATAAAATTCATTCTCAATCAAGCTATACTTAGACATGTGAGCTTTTACAAACAAAACCATCTCCCAAATCTTCCAAACCACCTGTAACTTAGACAACCTCAATCCTGGCATTCTAAAATCTTCATGGGTTGTTGTTTAACAACCCAAACTTGCAATAATAAACAAAAAACATGTCTCCGAAGAAAAACCATGCCCTCCTCTCTTCTCATTCAAAATTATGCTTTTAAAATTGTTTCAATGCTTTGAACAATTTCCATATTCTCCACTAGTTGCATGGGAAATCAATTAGAGTTAAATTTTTTCCTCCTTATGCCACAAATGCCATACAATATGGCTACAAATAAAAAATTAAAAAAAAAAAAGATAATTAAAACTCATTTAAGATCCACTTAGAGCAACCCCTCAAAAATAGTATTTTTTAGGTTTCTTTCCTCCTCTCTTTGATTGTCGAAAAAGACATAAGACAAAAATTAGCTTTGACGTCCACTTCTCCAATCCCTACTTTTAGGGATCATGATGGGGTGTTGTAACTCCTCAATTTCAAAAATCCAAATTCCCAATAAGGTTTTGAAATAATTTGCAATTAAAGATTTGAGTTACTTTTTTTACTTTTTCACTCCACTAGCCAACTTGGTAATGTGCAAGAGAAACATTTGGCAAATTTAATTATTCAAAAATAAATCATTTTCCATCCTACAACATGAGTTCAAGCCAAAATTAATCTATTTCAACAATCCAAATCGCTCAATTGAAAATTAACCTTTTTTGTTGATATAGGATAGCCAAATGCCATGGATGCTTCTACATCAGAAACTCTGAATTGTTCAATCAAACAATTTTTTTTTGCATTTGAAAACCCTAAATTAAAATGAAACAAAAAAATTGCAAATGAAAACCCTGATTGCTTTTTGAAACCCTAAATTAAAATCAAACAAAAAAAATGCATTTGAAAAGCCTAAATTGAAATAAAACAAAAAAAATTACATTGAAAACCCCAATTGCTTCTTGAAACCCTAAATTGAATTCAAACAAAATAATTGCATTTGAAAACCCTAAATTGAAATCAAACAAAAAACTTTGCTTTTTGAAAACTTTGATTTCAATCTTGAATCTTTGAAAATGGAAAAAAATCATTTGCATTGCTTTATGGTTTAAATTTCATTTGTATTGTATGGAGAAAAGTATGAAGCCATGCCAACGGAAGAAATTATTCAATAGATTTAGGTTGATACATAGTAAATTAGGTTCCTTGATATTGACAATGAAATAGGATTTGATAAATATTATACATTGAAATGTATATTCATTAAGTTATCTAGACATGTTGAGACACAATCAATTAAACGTTATGAACATAGATATAATTAGATTAGAAAACAATATGTTAAACTTTACTTGTGGGACTAGTGGATCGTTAGAAATGATATAAATGTGTTTCTATTATGGATTATGCTCAATTAGTTTATTTATTTATTTATTTTGGTTTCGGAGGCCGTCCCCGCGGCCCCAGCCCAACGCCCCCCCCTTACACTGGTTCAAGGGGGTGCGAGCGGGAGGCGAGACTAATCCCTTCAGCCACGGGATAACCAACACTTCCCCCAAGTGTCCGTGATGGGGTAAAGACAAGCCAGAGAGTTGACCCCAAGACCTCGGGGAGCAAACCCAAGACTTAAGACCAACTACTCTAACCCATGGGGGCAGTTTATTTATTTATTACCACATGATAAATTAATAGATCTAAATATATGCATAATTTATGATGCTTCATTATGTTCTATTGAGATGTGAAATTATTATTTTTACCTTATAATGAAAAATATTTAACATGTATTTTGCTATTTTATATTGTTTTCTAATGGGCAATTAAAGGGTAATTGTATGTGGTACCTTAAATGAGTTAATAATATGGGCCTTATGCATCTATTATGATTCATACTATCTCACAACATGATACTATGCCATAATATGTTACAATTTAAACCATGATTGTTAAAGTGAGTAGATAGTTAAATTTTCTCACTAGAAGAGTAGAGACCTCAACATAATTTTATGATCACTCATATATTTATATGGTAGTGATATATATTCTATTTTTATGGATCTTCAAGGAGTGAACATATGTGTGAAGCTTAGGTTCAAACCCATGTTTGCAAGGTATCTAGTTAGAGCATTATAAAACTTGGTCTATGAGTTAAAGATCATTACTCAATAATTATATGGGAAAATACTCTTAAAATAACTCTACATTGACAAACCTCTTAAGGGTTTTGTTGACCTTGCTCCCAAGAATAATGTAGCTAGTTTAGGATCAATGAATCATTTTTCCCTACGCATGCTCAACAATCCTCAAATTTACTATGGATGATTGACTTGATCTAGATAGAAAATAAATCCAACTATGGTCATAGGTTATATTTCCATTCCTTTTATTCATAGACTTTGAAAACAATTAGGGAAGGAATATAAATTATCAATACTAATCAAGGATTCAATAACTAAATTTTAAAATCTAGCTCCAACAACTTGTCAACACATTTTGATTTTCTCTAAATATACGCATTTCTATAAATTCAAGATTAGACCATAAAGACTATCCTAAATTGTCAAAAGTGGGCTAATTTATAGTTGTGTGTTTAATTCCTCGATCATAGAAGTAATTTAAGGAAATAGTCAGTCTATTCATAAATTCAAAAATATTCAAAAACTAAAGTTCTTGCATATGTGACGAATCAAAAATATTAACCCCCTTACTTGCCATTGTATTACCCTAAACCCTGAACTGATGTCTTAAGGGGTCCTAATATGACATTTATTAAGGGGATCAAAGAAGTTCACAAAATTTGGTGAAGTTTCGCAAGACAACCAAATAACAATAATATGCATTCAATATTTAGTGATTAAACTATAGCCTAGAGCCTGCACACCTTCCTCTTGTTAGGGGTGTTAAGGCCTCAAAAATTTCAAGAGAGGCTTCTCATGGAAGAGGATGATGAAGGCTTCTCATGATAAGATCGTGAAAGATTATAATATGAATGCTATTTCATGAGAGGTTGGTCAGTCAAAACAAGAGCTATCTCAATCAACTGTTCCATAAGAATATGTTGTTCTGTGAAGAAAATATGGCTTGCTAAATGATTCAATGCCATTGCATGGTACGGGTAAATAATTCAAAGGATCTACGCATCTTTTCCATTCCTTTATGAACACTACCTTTTTCACTAACTTGCTAGTCCATTATTCTAAGGGCCACCCAAACTTCAACATTTTTAGGTTCTATCAAGTCCATTATTTGGAAGAAACTCATTTTGGAAGCTCAACCAATAAATTTTCTATAGAAAATTGCAAGGTCTTTTAAAGACCCTTTAAAATATCAACTTTTAGTAAACACACAGAGTTGAGAAAGGTAGTGCTTCATTATTTATATTTTATTTGTAGTTTGATATTGATGTAAAAAAAATTAGTTAAAGCTATAAGCACTATCTTGAACTTCACCAAATTTTATCCCCTTAAGCCATGAAATGTTTTTTCCTAGGACCTTACTTCATAGATCCTCGTAAGCCATCTTATTACCCTAAACCCTAAATCCATCATTTTGTCTCAAGACCTTAATTCATAGATCCCCTTAAGCCATCTTATTACCCTAAACCCTAAAGCCATTATTTTGTCCTAAGACCTTAATAAAATTCGGTTGCCTTTAGCAATTTCACCAAATTTTATTCCCCTAAGCCATGTCATTTTGTCTTATAACCTTACTTCATACATCCCCTTAAGCCATCCTATTACCCTAAACCCTAAATCCATCATTTTGTCCTTGGACCTTAATTCATAGATTCCCTTAAGCCATCTTATTACCGTAAACTCTAAATCCTAAATCCATCATTTTGTCCTAGGATCTTAATTCATAGATCCCCTTAAGCCATCCTATTACCCTAAACCCTAAACGTTAAACCCTAAACCCTAAACCCTAAACCCTAAAGCCATCATTTTGTCCTAGGACCTTAATAAAAGCATGTGATGAATTTGTGATGATGGCTTAAGGATATAAAAGGACAATTTAAATCAATTTCAACTAATAACACAAACAATATCAAAACATGTATTTAATCTATTTAAAAGGACAATATAAAACTAAAACTATATTTAACTATATTTACTTATTCCATTGTACCATCTGCATCCTCTTTTTTTTTGCAACTCATCTATGATTGTCTCACACTCTTCCATATAAATTGTCCATAACTCTTTATTTGTAGGTATTCCATGATACTTCACTAGTTTTATATTTGTTGCCACCACCAAATGTGAGTAGTGTATAATATTCTTATGTGTTTCATAATATTCGAATGCAGGCAAACTATTCTTCCTTATTAGGTATTTTCGTAACCAAGTGCTAAAAACCACCGTTGAACCTATTGGATAACATGATAGCCATCATCAAAGAAGTTCTCAAACTTTTCTTAAGGGGATCAAATATTTGTTATCAAAATTTGCTTAAGGGCATGTCTAAAGGGGATCACCATACCTATTGGATAATGATACCCATCATAATCTTCTTGAGGTGCTATTAACTTATGTTTAGTTTCCACAGGAGCCAACCAATATTTTGTTTCCTCTTCATCCCCCTTAGGTGTAACAACAATATACACGTCTTACAAAAAAAATTTGATTTAATAACTTGTACGTGTCCATATAATTTGACCAATCTACATGCATCCATTCATATGTACAAGGTTTGAAACACGATCATAGTCGTCTGATACAAACACTTGCTCATTGTCTTCAATTGTTCTTTCATATTGATCGTGTGCTTGTGTAAGTGTCAACGATCTTTGCTTTCACTCTTCAACCCATTCTGTATTTTCACATGCTTCCCAATCTTCTGAAATACAAAACTGACAAAAACATGTAAACTCCCTTGTCCATATAGTCCATGTGCTTGCATTCAAACTCTTAAATGAATGTGATTTAGTAGATTCACTGATTGTCTCACAATCAAGTCTATGTAGAATGTTCTCTTCTTCAACCAACCAAAAGAATCGGCGAACTGTAGAGTACTCGCTTGAACCAGGTGTAGGAAATCTTGTATTGCATCAATCCACAATCCCACGTGCATCTTTAAATTTTATTGTGTCCTCAAATTTCAATTGTTCTCCAGCAAGAATTCTTTTAACACACACACCGGCTCCATCATGTTCTCCTTTACCTTGTCCAGCTTAAAAAAACTCCACATATGTTGGACATTATGTTCCTTGTAACCCTACTTAACCAATAAAACATTTGAGCATTCTTGAACTGTCCCGTACAATAATCTAACCATATGAGATGTTCTGTCATCTGGATTCCTCTTTTTCTTAAATTTGTATAAAATATATTGAAACAGTGTTGAACAAAGTTTTAAGAGTGTAACCGGTTGTCACTCAAATAGAAATGATAGTCCCTAAAAAATTTTCTACCATCCTCCGTGCTATCATCTGCATGTCTATAAACAATATGAACAAACACAGCCACTTGTGCTAAATTGTAATATTGTGATTGGATTTTCTCTCGCGAGGCTAGAGTATAGTTTTCCGAAAAATCAACCACTGATAATATAGTACCAATTGGAAATTCGTTTCTGCATGCGCAAAATTGGCCATCAAGCCATCGAGCATGTATAGAGTGCTTGCCATATTGTGGTACAATCTTACTCTTAAATTATGATATGAATGCATGCACACTAATTTTTTTTGTAATTAAATCACAATGCTTTCCAAATTTTCCATCTTTTAAAGAATACTCAACATTCTTAAATATTTTAACATCCACTAATTGTTGTCCAAAATCATTTTCAACACTTTCATGTATGCAAACTCTTAATAATGACAGATTTCCACAACTAGTGCATTGTCCAAAAATATATGAACTTAAATAAAATAATTTCCCATTAGATCTTTCAGAGAATAAACTTGATATAAACTTATTGTTTTAAGTGGCATATTAATACCACATTCCTACATAATCATGTTAGTATGTAAACTACAATGTATATATCAAAAAACACCATAAAAATAACAAAATTGAAGATGCGTTTTACAACAAGATATTTGTTGTTTATTAATTTTTACATACTAGGGCTTACATTTTCTAAAAGACCTTTGACTTATTTTAATATTATCAGGGAACACTAAATCACCACAATTTTTTCTATAAAATTCAATTTGTGTTGTATCTAAAAGGTGTTTTGGATGAGGATCGTGAACTTTGGACCCCACTTTTAATTTTAAAACATCTCTAACGTTAGATGATACTCTAGTATTATCATGCCAATATTTTTCAATCAAAGATTTGATATTAACATTCAATTTCATGTCAGACTTCCAGAGTTGACCACTAAAATTCCAACATTAGTTGATTGGATCATTTTCTATAATTTCTCTTCTTTTTGTCGCTTTTAGTAATGTTTTAGGATGTATTTTTAGAATTTCACTAATATTGCTTACCATTCTTTTATTCAAAGTTTCTTTATTAAGTATAATAGTTGTTATAACTCTTCTTGCTGCATTTTATCTTTAGATTGACTATTTTTTCCAATAGACTCAATGGAACTAGCAACAATAGACATAACATGTTTTAGTGATTGATCTTTTCTTCTTGGTTTAACAAAAATATCTAATTTTTTCATTACTTTTCTCGTTTTTTGCATTCTCATCAATTGCATCATTAGTTGAAATTGAAATGAAAGTATTTTACGATAAAAGAACTCTTTGTATAATCTATTGGCACGTGCTCTTATTTGTCTCCAAGAAATCTTATTAGGAAGATTATCTAAAACATCACTTTCAATTTTAAAAAAATATTTTCATTTTCAACATCACATCTTGGATTTTTCATTTTCAACTTCAAAACGATTTTCATTTTCATTTTCATCTTCATTTTTATCAATAAAACGGTTTTCATTTTTCATTTTTATTTTCAACAAAAGGATTTTCATTTTCATCAACAAAATGGTTTTCATTTTCATTTTCAACAAAAGGATTTTTATTTTCATTTTCAACAAAATAATTTTCATTTTTATTTTCAACAACATTTAAACGATTTTCATTTTCATTTTCAAATTCATTTTCAACAATTTATATAAAATCTTCTTCTCTACGAATATTATCAATGTCAACATCCTTAAATCCAACATGTAAAATTTATACAAAAAAGTTTTCATTTCACTAAAACGTGGATTTGAAGATGTACCTAGATTTGTGCCTATTGAAACATTCTCCATATCATTGAAAGGGGGATTTGAAGACATACTAGGACAACTAGTTTGTATAATCATATTATTTTCCAAATTGACTTCTTGTAAATTAGCATCGTCTACAACCATGGTCTCCTTAACGCTTTTATCTTCAATAGTTGTGAAATTGAATGCTTCAATATTATTCATTCATCGAATCCTCATTCTTCTATCTCTTTGCCTTTTTGCCTGTTTGCCTCTTTCTCTCTTTGCTTCAATTTCTTCAGGGGTCAATACCTTCCTATCTTTCCTCTTATTATGAGCTTGTGAACCCATGATTATAAAATTCTTAAGCACAAATGAATGACAAAAGTGAAAGTCTTCCTCTTTTGTTCCTCCAAACAAGTAGAAAACGAACACAATTCCACTAAAAAAACTGTTTCAATGATGCCTCCTTTCAAAAATTCAATTCAAATTACAAGTTGAAGACCTGTAAAGATAAAACTTGATAGAAATTAGGTGAATTTGTCGTAGTCAGCTGTACATGTCAAATTGCAGAATTCACAGTAACATTTTGCTAGTGAAATTAAAAAAAAAGGATCAAAATAGAAACGAGATCTCGTTTATAAAATGAGACCACATTTAATAAACCAGGATCTCATTTTATAATCGAGATCTCGTAGTAAACATGATCTCGTTTCTATTTCAATGGTTCAAATAATAAATTTTAGAAAATGAGATCCCGATTTACAAAACGAGATCCTGTTTCTTAAAATTTGAATTTGTCGTCAGGTTTTTGACTTGTTTTTTGGTTTGGGAAAAGCCTTGGGGACCCGAACCTAGGCTTTGAACCTGGTTTGACCTACAAGTTGAAAGTCCTAACAATGTCACAGGAAAATAGTGACTTTGGACATATGTTTGAGTTTTTTTTTGCAGAATTTTTTGATGAAATTAAAACCCATTATATATGGGACAATGCATATTCCAAATATGTAATTTTTTTTACAATTGGATTTTTTTTTTCAATTAATTTCTGATGAAACTAGTCCATAGATTTGAAATATCAAGGTTTTTTACTATTTTAATAACTTTTTATTAAAATAGTGTTTTGTAAAATGAATTGCATGAAAACATACTTCTGACAAATCTTTTCAATTTAAAAAAAATCAAAAAATTATAAGTTTAGGTCATCTTATGCGTGGCATACATGACAATTTTTTTAAAACGACAAATATGGCTCATAAAAAAATTCTAAAAAAAATTCAATAAAATTCAATAAAAAATATCAAAAAATGCGTTTCATTGAGTTACAAATCTTTTCCCAAAAGGATTTAGAAAAATACGATTATTTAGGTCAAAACATGGATGACGTACACGTGCATGGTATGATTATAAAAAGTGTCTTTTAAATAGTGGTTTTTAGAAACACCTATTGAAAATCAATTTGTAGCATCTGGGTGTTGAAATAAATTATATATTTGGAAACTAGACTCCGAGTACTAGAATTTATGATTAGTGATTTTTCCAAGATTTCATCTCTAAGTGCAAAAAGACTTCAGGGAAAACTCTTCCACTTTTTGGCCAAAAAGTGGACTCAACTTCTTGCCAACACCCCCTACATCACAATATTAGCTCCAAAAACATGCATTATGCAAGAAGACTTAGACATGATGATTAGATCTTGAATGTTGCAATAAATCTCTGATATATTTGCTCTTGAATGCTCTAGATCATCAAATTTTCTATACTTTTTCTCTCATTAAAATGCTAGGTGAAGCTTAGTGAAATAACTTTGTATTTATAGGTATGTATCCTTAATTTCCCGAAATTCAAATATCACAAGCCGACATTGAAAAATGGATTTGGGGACCTTAAAATACCACTAAAAACATATTTTAAATTTAGGTTCAAAGGCTTAGGGAGGACCTATTCGCCCATGGGCGAATGGGTCCTAGGTCCCTATTCCTGGAACACACATTACTCAAGGTAAAGTGTTATGTATTGACATTAATTATTGTCGGGTTTCCCCTTCAAAACATGCAATTTATTAGGTTTGTAAAGGAATAAAATGACTATTAAGGTCTAATTAAGCTCAATTTAATTAAGAGGGCCCAAACAAGTGTGAAAATGTAAAAGGATATATTTTCAACACTAAATTAATGCATTATTAAGTCCATTTTAATTAGGAGGGTGCAAACAAGTGTGAAAATGTAAAGAGATACATTTTTCTACACTACAAATATTAATATTAATATTAATATATATAATATAATATATAATATATAATATTAATATATATAATATATGTATATAATATATATTATATATTAACATATATTTAATATAATATATGATAAATAATAAATAATAAGAAATATTAATATAATATACATTATATTTAATATAAATATTTAATGTTATATTAAATATATATAATAATATAATATTATAAAAATTATTTGATGGAAAGGATATCATTTTTTTTAATAATAAATATAAAATATATTATGTTTTTTATATGTAGGAAAGGGATTATATTGATATAGAAAAAAGATACAATATCATTTGCTATGCAAGAGACCAAAATGCAGAGACTCTTTGCCCTAGTTTGTTTACATATGCACCCCCAAATGTTGCATTTCCACCAAACTATGCATCATAACATAGGGATGCATATAAAACTCTAATCATGCGCTACTAATTCCCGCTTCCCTCTCCTCTGCCTATGTTTGAACTTCTTGCGTGCATGGTGGACTCTTTTTGGGGGTTCCCAACGGTCCCCCTCTGTCCCCCCTAACCTGATCACCTCGCTTTCGGGCCCGTGTCCCTCGGGTACCACCCTTGCGAGGACGTCTTCACCTACGAGCCTTTCAAAGACCTTTACGGTCCCAAGCGAATCTTCTATGCCGACGGTGGAGATCTTTCCGATTGTTGGTTGGTAGGATGTGTTATCCAATGGCAAGCAAGTCTCTTCCACGACCCCTCTTTTATTTGAGGTTGTCAAGGCTTCTGGGATGGATTTTGACATTCCTGATTTGGTCTATGATAAGATTCTCTCCTCCATGGAGAATGCTGTGGTGGGGGGATTTCTTTCTTTCCATCCAACGGTGGATATGGTTTGGAAATGGGCGGTGGCAAAATGGCATCTCAAGGGCAGTGTGGAGATCTGTGTGGTGGCTGGTGGTATTTTTCTGTTCAGATTCACGGCTGTGGAAGACATGATGGTAACTCTTTCAATGGGTCCATAGGTGTATGGGAAACATAGCTTGGCTATATGTCATTGGAAGCTGAGTTTTGACCCTGCTATAGATCTGAATAAGTCGGCTCCAATTTGGGTGCGGCTGTCGAGCGTACCTCTTGAGTATTGGGATGAAGTCATTTTCAAATGCATTGGGGATTCATTGAGTCAGTTTGTCACCATTGACTCTATTACCAAGTGGAAATCTAGGTTAGTATTTGTGAGATTCTATGTTAATATTTGTGTAGATAAAGTCCTTCTGAACATAGTTAAGTTGTGCTCTAAGTTTGGTAATTGGACACAACCAATGTGTTATAAAAATGTTGTGGTCTACTGTCAAAAGTGTGCAAAAGTTGGTCATCTTATCTTTGACTACAAATCCTCTTTTAGTCGTGAGGCTAAGGTTGACTCTACCTTGGAGAATCGTAATCCTACGGGAACCGATCCCCTTCCGCTGGAGGACTCTGGGCTTCTTTCTCCAAATGTTGCACCTTCCCCTGCTGACCCTCCACCTTCACCCACCTTTTCTGAACCACCATCTGGCCTAGTTGACCCCAATGCCTTATTGGAGTCTGTTGTTAAACCCCTGACTATCCAGATGTCCCAGGACCCTGGCTCTTCGGTGGTTGTTCCTCCGTTTGAGGTGGTCTCTGTGGGGAATTGTGAGACAATGATTGAGGATGGTGAAATTTGGGAAGAAGAAAGCATCGGTTTGGTTGATGAATCTATAGAAAGTATGGGGGCTTTGAAGCTTGAGAAAACTGTAGAAGAAGGGATCTGGACAACGCCAAACAAAAAAGGAAGAAGGCAGATGTAGGAGGTGACTCAAAGCCAGGAAGGCCCTCCCAGAGGAACACTAGGATGAGAGAAATGACAAATGAGATTGCCCTGGGTAAACAAAGGACATTGGATGTGTCCTCAAAGAAAGGTCAAAAATGAGAGTTATGTCATGGAATGTTCATGGGCTCAATAGCACCCACAAACAACTTGCTTTGAAGAACTATATTTTGGAACATGATTGATGTGTGCCTACTACAAGAAACCAAAATGATGAAGACAAATTTTGATAAAGTTGCTAAATTTATTTGGCCAAATGCATCCTATGTCTACAGTGATGCCGAGGGTGCTTCGGGGGGTCTGGCTATGCTTTGGAATTCTTCAAAATTTCTGGGCTCTGAACTATTCCACTATAAAAATAGTGTGGGGGCCTTGTTTACTTACCTTGGTGAATCCTGGTATATAATTAATATTTACACTCCAAATCAGAGGAATGCAAGGAGTACGTTGTGGCATGACCTTGCGGTTAAAATTAATCAGAATAGGGAAGGTCGTTGGCTGTTGGCTGGAGATTTTAACTCTCCTCTCTTTCTGTTGGAAAAAAGTGGTGGCCTTTTGGATTACTCTAACAGCATGTCTAACCTGACTAATTTTCTAAATTCTTCAGGTTTAATTGATATTGAGCTAATAGGTCAAAAATTGACTTGGTCTAACAGACACTCTAGTGAACACCTGATTCAAGTCCGTTTAGATCGTTTCCTCTGCTCTTTCCATTGGACTAATGCTTTAGATGCTAATCTAATAACCCTGCCTAGGATGGTCTCTGACCATAACCCCCTTTTGCTGACCACTAATATTCATCTTGCTGTGGGTCCCATCCCCTTCCGTTTTGAGATAATGTGGAATTCTCACCCTGACTTCAAAAATAAAATTGTTGAATGGTGGAATATTCCTGTCCATGGCTCTCCCATGTTTAGGATTTTTTTCAAACTCAAGCATAATAAAAACATGGTTAAAGGATGGAACAAAAGTGAGTTTGATGACGTGTTTCACAAAAAAAAATTGTTAGAAGAAGAGTTGAGGACTTTACAAAAGAAAATGGAGGAAGGAGGTGACAGTCAGCGGACTCACAGCCAGGAAAGGGGAACCAAGATGGAATGGGAACATGTTCTAAAAAATGAGGAAGTCTTTTGGAAGCAAAAATCCAGAGTCCAATGGTTAAAGGAAGGTGACAGGAACACCTCTTTCTTCCATGTGTCATCCATAAAACATAGGAAAATGAATCAAATTTCTAAACTGACTGATGATTCTGGTGTGGTGATTTCGAATCTTGCCCAGATTGGCCTTTGTGCTACTAACTATTTTCAGGAGGCTTATTCGGCCCCAACTGAGGCACCAAACCCGACTTTGGACAATGTGCTTCTCAACCATCTACCTACTGTCATTTCCCAGGAAGATAATAAGGGGATTCTCAGTACTGTTTCTCTGGAAGTAGTTCGGCTAGCTACTTTTAGCATGGGGGCTTTCAAAGCCCCAGGACCTGATGGTTTTCCTCCTGCCTTTTTTCAAATTTTCTGGGATACTGTGGGTGGGGATCTAGTGCTAGCAGCCAGGGATTTCTTCAAATTTGGTAAAATCCTTAAACAACTAAATCACACCTTCATTGCCCTTATTCCTAAGATTGGTGAGCCTCAATCCATGATTGATTTTTGGCCCATTAGCCTATGTAACACCTTTTATAAAATCATTTCTAAGATTTTAGTGAACCGTATCAAGCACCTTCTGGATAAAATCATCAGTCTTACCCAAAAAGGTTTCATCCTTGGGCGCCATATTGTTGATGCCACTTTGACCACCCATAAGTTGCTCCACTCTATGGATAGATGTAACTATGCGGGGATGACTCTTAAATTGGACATCTCTAAAGATTATGATAAAGTTTTATGGTACTTGATCCCAAAGGTTTTGGCTAAGTTTGGATTCAACAATTCGGTTATCAAACTCATTATGAAGTGTATTAATACTGCTAAGTACTTTGTTCTTGTTAATGGGCCCCCCTTTGGGTTTTTCTTTGCTGGAAGAGGGATTAGACAAGTGACCACCTATCTTCCTATCTCTTCATCATGATTGCTGATGTGCTCAATAGGAACTTTATTGGTCTGCTGTCGGAAGACTCCATTATGGGCATCAGAGCGGCTTCTATTCTTGGAACTGGTTGTTGTGCAACAATTTGTGGATGACACTTTTCTTTTTGGGAAAGCCTTTATGGTGGAAGCTAGGAAATGGAAAGCATGCCTTAACAATTATGCTTCATGTTCTTGTCAATGCATCAATTACAATAAAAGCACGATCTATTTCTTTAACAACACACCTAATTTGCAAACTAGAGTGACTACGATTCTAGGATATGTTAGTGGGTCCCTCCCCTCGATCTACTTTGGGCTCCCTCTCATGATTAAAGAGGTTACCCCTGATTTCTGGAATTCGATACTTGAAAGAATCCAAAGAAAGTTGGTTGGGTGGAAAGGTTCTATCCTAAGCCATGTTGACAAACTCCAACTGCTCACAACAACCCTTCAAGGTATACCAACTTATTTCCTTTCCATATTTAAGATGCTTAAGTACATTGCTGATAAGTTTGAAAAAATTCAAAGGAACTTCCGTTGGTTTGGGATTGAGGATAAAAAGAAACTTGCTCTGGTTAAATGGGAAAAGGTCTGTCAGGCCAAAAATTGTGGTGGCCTAGGAGTCAGGACTATTGTCAACACTAAAAAGGCTTTGATGGCCAAGGTTGGTTGGAATCAGTTAAGGAACACTAAGGATTGGTGCAAAATTTTGAATTCCAAATATCTTTAGGACAGACCTTTGATCAATTGTCTCTCGGAGTCTCACCCCGAGGGTTCCTTGGCCTAGAGGAGCATCTCAAGTAATAATAAGGCCTGCTAAGGAATGGGATTAAGTGGAAAATGGGCAATGGAAATCGGATTAGATTCTGGGATGATGCATGGCTAATTGAGACCCCTCTGGTTTGTTTTGATTTTAGGACTCTTATGGGATCGACTTAGAGGTATTTTGGTATCCATATCAGTGATTATGTTTCTAGACCCCTTAGGGCTAGGGCTTGGAAGGACGTAATCCTCTATTGTCCCTAGTATCATTACCTTTTTTGTTTGGCCCGATCCCTCTAGGAGATCCTCTCTACCAGTAGGTTTCCCTCTTATGATAGAGAAGATGAGTTTTTTTGGACCTTTGACAAACAAGGGGATCTTTTTGTTAGGTCGGCGTACAAACAACTGACAAACCAGGGTACTGCAAAGGAACCTTGGAGGAAGATATGGAATTGCCACATGATCCCTAAAATAAATTTCTTCTGGTGGATGGCCTACCATAACATGATTCTTATCCGAGACAATTTGAGGAAATGGGGATTTTTTATTCCCAATAGATGTTTACTTTGAAAGTGAAGGGAGGAAACTGTCAGTCACCTCTTGTTACACTGCCCATTTGTTGTTGAAGTTTGGGGGTTGACCTTTAAAAAAATGGGAGTCTCTTGGGTGATGAGTAAGGATCTCTTATCCTTCATCCTGGGTTGGAGTGGTCCCTATTCCCATCCCCTGCCTGGTGAAATTTGGAATCAGGTTCCTCCTATTTTGGGTTGGTGTCTATGGAAGGAGAAGAACAATAGGGTCTTCAGGAATATTGAGAGGAATCCTAGGGATGTTTATGGCATTGCCATCCAGCTCATTGAGGAAAACATATCACTCTTTAATGGGAAACTCCCAGAGAAGGGACCTCTTGATTACAAAATTAGAACGGTCAAGGCTTGGCACCAAGGGTTAGAGGCTAATTTGTTTGACAATTCGAAATCCTTAGTTAGGAAAAATACCAGATGGGAGCCTCCGGATAGAAGTTGGTTTAAAATCATTTTTGATGGGATTGTTAAGGGCAACCCAGGCAGGGCTAGTATGGCTGGTGTGATTAGACACCATGGGAGGGTTATGGTTGCGGGATTTTATGGAGGTATTGGTTTTCAATTTTCTATTTTGGCAGAAGCTAGGGTGCTGCTCATGGGCCTCAGAATTTTTGTCTCTCTAGGGATCGCTAATATCCACATTGAAGGAGACTCTAAGTCCATTACTGATGTTGTGAATATGGACAGACTAATTGGCTAGAATACTAAGGATATCTTTTTGGACACTAGGTTCCTTTTATCCAAATTTAGGGGTAAAAAAGTGACACATCTATTTAGGGAGGGAAACCAAGTGGTGGATGCCTTGGCTAATCTCAGCACTTGTTGGGGCTACTCTAAATGTTGGAGGAAAATGGAGAAGATACCGCCAAAAATTCAAGATATCATCTTGAGAGAACAAAGCAACCAATTATCATGATGAATTCAAATCTTTGGGTGTTGGGTGTTGGATGGGGGGTCCACTTGATTGTCTTTTGGGTCTAGTGGATGAGCACTAATGCTGAGATGGCCGACAGGTGGAGGGATTCTAACTGTTCGACTCATTATGTGTTTAGAGATCTTCGGGTGTTGGGTGTTGGTTGGGGGACCCACTTGTTTGTCCTTTGGGCTTGGTGGACAAGCTCTATTACTGAGGTGGCTGATAGGTCAATGGGTTTAAATTTTGAGGTTTGTAATATGAATAAAAAATGTGGCTTTATGAAGGGAATAAGAAATTACGTGACTTTGATGAATTTGAGAAGTCGTAACATGTGATCTCTCCTCTTTGGGATTATGTGATATCTTGTTTTAACTCATCATAGCCTCTGTAAGGCTGTGAGTTTAAATACTGATTTGACCCCTCATTATGAAGGAATGCTTCCTTCTAGTGCCTTCATGCTTGCTAGTTTAGCGTGGGTCTCATATTACACCCATAGGAATATTTCTATTTTTAGCCATATAGCCAACTTGTCTTGTTTTTCGTGCACTTACTCCAAGGCTAAGGAACCCTACATGCCCGCCAATTCCTATTTCATTAGCCGCAATCTTCTTAAGATCCAATTTTACTCCATTTTCAAGTCACCCTATGGTGATTTTCCCTTCTATGTGTGTGACCTACATGCTGGCATCATTACCCATCGCTGCATTACTCATCTAAATGACCTTGTGATGAATATTTGTTGCCTTGCTGGATTTTACAATTTGTGTCTTCTGCAAACTCTTTGGTTTTCTATGTAGGTGGATAGAATGGGTGGCAACCACATTTGAACTGAGCCAGACAACTATGATGAATTCTGGAAGAATCCATTAGTCTGGCACATCTATATTGAAGGTGGCATTGCTCCTCTAATGGAGATTTTGGTTGGCCATGACACTAATTTGTCTAGCCAATTTTCTAATTCATGGAAGGACCGAAGGGTCACGATAAGCGGTATTTCTTTTGAAGTTAGTGAAGAAGTTATCGCGCAAGCCACCAGAATGTTGTGTATCAGGAAAACATACCCTCAGCACACTAAGAAGTAGGACAATGAAATCTTGAAATATTTCTTCATGGGGAACGAGGAACCGGTGCAGAACCAGTTGGGTTTTGAGTGAGAATCTCTTCTAGAGCCTTGGGACCAGGTGTGCTTAGCGTTGATGAAATATGTTGCCTTGGAAGGTAGGTTCAAAACCTATTTCTTCTATCATTTTCCCCTGTTAAATTATTTAAGACATAAGATGTTGCTTAGCTTTCCCTTCTTTTTGCTTATGGACCTAGAAAATTCGGTTGAGAAATGCAAAGAGCTAACCAACCTTAACCCCAATGACCTCCCGCCTCTTTCACTCCATCAAGGGCTTATCCTAAGACTTTACCACTTCCACCTGGCCCTTTGTCCTCCCAAAGCCATCTCGGTTGTGTGCATTATGAAATTGAACCCCTGACTATTGTGAATATTTCCCCGGCTGAGTCAAAAACCCCTCCCTGGAAATCCAATCTGGGTACCGCAGGAAACTCCAAAGCCAAACCGACTACCAAAAAACTAAAGGGAGGGTTGGGTAATTCACATGCTAATGCAGCAACCAACCTCTATGATTTGAAGTCCACCCCAAAAAAGTATGCCTATAGGGCCAACACTGCCAAAAAAGGAAAGGATGGTAAGAAAGGTATGTCGGAATTGAGTGTCAGAGAGGGGAAGGGAAAAAACATAATAGGAAAAGACTCAAAAAGAGATACTATTGTGGAAATGATGATAATGACTGGTGGCAAGAACACCATAAAGAGATCCGAGTGGCTGGCAAAAAGTAGTAAAAAATAGAGGTAATTGAGGATTCAGAGGAGGAGTGGTCTGACAGCAAAGAGTATAAGGACGAGGAAACTGAGGAAGAGGAGGACGAGAATGTGGAGGGGCCCCAGTTTACCCTAGAAGAGAACAAGTTACCAAAAGAAACCTCGGCCTCTCTTTCTTTGCATTCCCCGGTTGATGAGCCTGAAGAGATCTCGGGGACTATGGACGTTAGGGAGAAGCCCTGTGCCTTGGAGAAGAAAATGGACACGCTCAACAATAGGCTTTGTGGATTGACCTGCTTTACAATGAAGTTGGGCCACTTCATCACTAGCACCCTATCCATTGTTATCAAGGAGGAGTTGGAGGGTAATAATGGCTAGGAGAACAAAGACTAGGTTGGTGATGATGTCGTGGACCTCCTGTTTAAAAAATGGGATAATGCTAGTTAGATGTTGTCTGTGTTGGTGTTCTATTTTTTGGCTGCCTTTATGTGGTTTATGTGTTGTCAAAGTGTTGTCTCTATTACTTTTTGCTTCAATGTTAGATTTTTAGACTTGTTCCTTTTTGGCCCGTGTGGGTCCTTGTGAAGGGTACAACGCCCTTTAAATGCTGCTTAAATTTTCAAAAACAAGAGGAAATAACAATACATATTACTGTAATAGGAAAAAAAGATCAGGAGATTCAAAATTTGAAACTGCGGATAGAAGAAAAAGATACATTTACTAATGAATTGCATATACAAATTCAAAAATGGAATCAAGAGAATAGGACATGTAATGCTAATTTTTCTGATAAGGATAAACAAATTGAAAGTTTGAAAATTAATTTTATGCACATGTCTCAAGCTTTTGAAGAGGAAAAGAACAAATAGAGTGAAGAACTGAATGTTTCTCTCAGTAAGATTGTGGACCTAGAATAGGATTTGCAGAAAAGCACCAATAAACTGATAATGGAATCAAAAGGAACTCAAATCGAACCAACTATAACTGAATGGTTCCAAGTTTGAATTCCCCCATTATTGATCAAATGGACGGAACAATGCTATTTCTTGAAAGATGCTAAGATTGAGAATATCAAGTTAAAAAAAGATTTGGTACTCTTGAAATAGCCATTTCATAGGGTCTATAGGGCAAAGCAAGATGCATGTCAAATAGGAGAATTTATATTAGCATGTAGGAGACCATCAAGACTATATTCAATGTTTTTAAATGAACAATTATTAAGATGGAAATTGCTAAGAATTTATCATGACCAGCCACATGACCCTAATGACAGAGAATTTTTTTAACTATTTATAGAATCAACTCCTGAACAACAAGATATGCTATGTGAATTCTTTGTTCACAATCTACTATTGGAAACACATATTGATTTATTTATCAACCTTTTTGTTGGAGAAGTGTAATTGAGATCTTTGTTATCTACTATGCGTAATCAGGTTCATTGGCAAGAATGTACTAGAGAATATTCCATGTTATCTAAAGAACATGGGTCTTCAGATAAGATGCCCCAACAGTAAACCTGCAGCTTTTAAAGCAACCTTTTTAGCTATTAAAGTGGATAAAACTATGAAGCAGAGATATGATGATAGCCTCTGACTTTGTTACAACCATTTCATAAAATAAGGGCATTAATTGATTGGTAGAGCTTGGCATGCTTGTGAAGAGAGATACACCCCATTACCAGCATATCTAAAGAAAAGAGAAGTGATCTCCCCTCTTAACATCAAATGGTCCTTTAGAAGAGCAAATACCTTGGCAAAAATCCTGAAAAACCTCAAAACAGATTAGATAGGGATGAGGTATAAACCTCCCTTGTTGCTCTTTCCATCTCCTGTTTTTCATATTAATAGAGATCAAGATGATGGATTCTTCAGTATGTGGAAAAAAGGAGTTACTTATCATCAAGGCTTCCTAGGTGCACCTGAAGATTTTAATAAAACAACAAATGATTTGTATGATATTAGTGCTAAGTATGAAGAATTGAATAGAGATGGAAGGCGGGGATCACAGCAAAGGGTAGGACCTGCTAGGAATTAGGAAGGGGAGGAAGTGATGAGGTAAAAATATCCTCATCATGATAACATAATAAATCTCTTCCTCATACATGAAAAATACTTATTCTCTTCCAATTAATTAAACTTTAGGCATAATAATTTCTTGTCTTTTGAGAAAAATAGTACAAACTTTATTTCTTGTGATTTATTGAAGTATCTTGCCAATGCAGATTTAATGGGTTGTTTTAAGTATTTTGTAGGATAAGTAATTGGTCATCATTCAGCAATTAAAATCGTTCAAACAACATGAGCTCTAGAACAGATTAAAGATAGGCGCTGGAAACATACTCTAGAACTTTAGGATGATGGACCGAAATCATAATTTCTTTTAGTTAAATTTTTTTTTATTTTTTAAAAGTTTAAAGAATTCATGGCTCGACTCGAGCCCCTTTAATATCTATGTAATGGGCATTTAAATACATAAAGTTTGTTTACAATCTATTACAGAATTTTTCAATGGTAATCTAAGCCATCTGAAATATAGGATTTAGTTAGAAGTTTTCTATAAATATGCAATCTCTAGAAGCAAAAGATAATGTAGAATGGTACTGCTATGTTATCGACATGTTTTCTGAATATATATGAATAATGAGACTATTGCATATCACTCTCTGAGTTGTTAAAATTATGGATGGAAATTATTTTTAATGAAATAGCTCTTGAATATGTTGTGAATGTGACCTTAGAATGAACGTAGGAACCCGCGAGTTGGCCACTCGAGGGAGAATAGATTAAATAGATGAGTAATTTCCTTTCTATTATCTTTATTACATGAATAATAATTATGAGTATAGTCATTTTTCTATGTTAATTCTGTAGAAGTCATTAAAATTGTTGTTATAGAGTCTGAAGTTCTGGAGCACTCGATGTCTATCATTTCTGTAGTGTGCTAATTGTTATGAACCATTATTTCCTATTATTATTTAGATGTTCCATAGTTTGTTTACAAGTTTTTCTACTTCTATATTTTACATGCTTTTTAGTTTAGTTATTTTTGTGCTTTCTCGTTTAGTTACCATGTTTTCTAGGTTAGTCATTTTGTGCTTTCTAGTTTAAATACTTTCAGTTTTCCTTAGATAAACTATTTTTTTTCAGTTGGATAGTTAGACGGCCTTAGTTTAAGAGTTAATGTTAGTTGCTCAAAAAAGTTAGAAAATCTAAGAGAGTTAGTCAAGTCACCTTCTATTACAAACAACCTTGGACACTACTTCGTCGATATATTGAAGTTTTATCTTCTAAATTAATGGGACCTAATGACAGCCTATCATAAATCATGCGCCACAACAATCAAAAGAACACCAAATTTTACGTGGAAAACCCTTGAAAGGTAAAAAACATGGTGAGGATTAACTCACTATATATCATAACTAGTTACAATAGATCACATCTTAAAGGATTCACTATCCAGAAAATAGGAGGGCTCACTACCCAAGGAAGATCACTTCTTCCTGAATTACAAATGAACATACAAAAAAGGCTCACTACTAGAGTTTGAACTATTTATAATACATTTTCTATATGTTATGGACATAGTTCCTTGTTCTGCTTAGAAAACTAACTTTACACACTTCATCCTTCACTTTCACTCTTATGTGGATGCACAATATTACCACTATAACCTCATCCTCTTCTCTCTCCACTCACACACACTTGAATTTTCCTCTCTCTTTGTTTCTATATATATATATATCTTCTACAATCATTCACAGCAACAACTAGGTCAGCCTAATTGTATAAAACATGTGAACACAAAACATGTTGGCTCAAAACTCTAACATACATGCCTTATGGAAGTAACCAAATCATGTTCTTCATCAAAATAGGTTGGCATGACCTATAAATAATCCTATGATTCTATTCTATACACAATTCAGTCCCACACAACCCAAAAAATCCTTACACTGGCACTACATAAACAAACTGATAAAGCAATACTCAAAGAGCCAACTATTAGTCGAATAATTGACACATGAAACACCAAACCACTTGAAACTCAAAATGCACAAACAACTGACATCTCCAAGCACTTCATGAAATTTGCAAACCATAATAATCATCTATGGTGGAATGCAGAGTATTCCAACATGAACTTTGCACCAGTAACTTTGTCACTACTTAGTCTGGTACTCTATCATTAATATATTTTGTTGTGAAAGACATAAAAACCTAATTTTTTTGATATGGACTCCTTCAATACATACCATTATCACCTCAAAACCCATTGTGTCATCAAAATTTTTAGCCTTTGACACTTTTCACTCATTTGGACCCTTGCCTATAGATTTTGGACCTTTTTCAACCTCTTTTTACCCCTTTTTCCAAGCCTTATTTCAAAGTGTTGTAAGGTGTTGTAAAACATTTTCACACTTTCCTAGGCTTGTCATCACTAAATCAACCCTTTCTTATGCTATAATGACCCCTTAATGCACATACATGCCTAATTTTAGTGTGTTTCATGAGACAATCTCGACAAACATCAATAACCACATGATAATCCCCAAAAACCAATCAAAATTGCCCAGGTGGACTAGGTCGTCACCTTGGGCGACCTAGTCCCATGTGGCATAAAATTCAAATTTAACTTAAAATTATTCTGGGATTTTGTCTCCTAAACCCTAAGGTCGGCCTGTATGGTATTATTTTTGAGAAATTAGGGCGTAACTTGTATAAATAAGGGTTTTTCTCATCTTTTTCACCCTAATCTCTAATTCTTCTATCCTATTCACACACCTTAGTCTTCTCAATCATTCTTCTCTCCTTCCTCTCAAGCAAGCTAGGGTTTGAGCATTCCAAGTCAGCAAGACATCTTTTCTGAAGCATTCAAGGGAAGATTGTTGCAACAACTCAAGATCTCTCATTGTGGAAAGTTACTAACTCCATTACTCCATTGTTTCATGTTTCATTACATTATTTCATCATTTTAGTTTAGTTACCTAAAAGGGGTTTGACTAAGGCAAACCCCCATGCCCTAACAATCAACATTTTTTCCCTCTCTCCTTATGTGTTTGCATATTTAGGAACATTGAAGAACATTGAAGGCTTTGAAGACTTGTTAAAGACCTCTCCTTTCTTGCAAAGTCCAAACATCCACCAAAAGTCACTTTCAAGCCTGAAAATCAGAGTTTTAGTAGTGGACACCTATGAAGAACCAAAGTGCAGATCGAGGGATTTTGTTTCCCCTTTTGAATTTCCAAAAATCCAAAAAAGAGGACTAAGTCACCAACAATGGTGACCTATTCCAATTGGACATGTTTTTCAGTGATTTTTACATATTCAAACACCCATTTGGCAAAAACGAGCTCCAAACCAGTTTTTCCAGATCTGGGACTAGGTCACCCAGATTAGCACAAGTTTCCTAGTCGGATTTTGCAATAATTTCATCAACGTTCCAGATCTCCATTAAAACCTTATTTAGCTTTTAGGTGCACACATTCTAGATCTCACATCTTTTTGTTTAGTTTAGTGTACATTTCTAGGTCACCTTGTACATGCTTGCATATCATTATGTGTTTTCCAACACTTTGCATTTCAATAGTTTAGCATCCAATAAATCCTTTCCTTTTCAGTTTATTGTGCTTAGACACATTCACACACACATCACAAAACCCCAATCAATCCCCCTTTGAATGAACCCTAAAATGAAAAGGTGTGAAAGAGAGCCACATTTCCTAACCTTAGCTTCTAGGTGAAAAACCCTAGAGGCTCATTAGGGAATCCTCTTTCCCCTCTTTGTTTTTGGTGGTTCACCCATGACAAGATAATGCAAAGTGGAACAATGTGGACCACAAAATTGTTCCTCTGTTATATTGAAAATATACTTAGTTTGGGACTTAAGCCAATTTTCCCAAAAATACTTGGTCTTCTCATAACTATGTTCATACTGATAGAGCATCAATTCTACAATGGGTTTACATCAATGAAAAAACCATACACCATCATGATCATGTTTCCAGCAATCTCCCTATAGTGTCCTTTAATCAGTTTAATAACTAGGAACATGAATTCCTCTACTCAGGGCTTTGAACGTCACAACTGGCAGTCATAACCTGCTAAAGAGCCTCATTTAATCATCAACCCAGGGACGTAAACTTGAAATGGGTCAGCACAATATATGCATTAATCACCTTTCCCAAACATGCATGACTTCCTAAAGATACTTATACTGGAATTTGAGTAATTGGAAACAACTTTACTGAATAAACTTGCTTAGAAATGAAAACTGAAAGACAAAACTATTATGCATCTAGTGGCTGCAGGAACATTCAATAGCTCTGTGTTTCTGCCAGCTGCAGGAACAGTCACCTTAACCTCTATGAAAGGAAGTGCAGCTATTCTAACTTGTAGAATGAAAGAATAGACAGTTCCCTAAATGGGCCCCCTTAGGAAATGTCAAAGGTAAACAACATATTAGGTGGTAAAGTTCATAAAAACTTTATTGATTCAAGATAGACAAGTACATAGCACACAATCTCTTGATTGTATTTTTGGAGACTGAAAATGTGTTACAACAATTATCTTCCAGCCCTTTCTCTGAAGGATAATGGGATATTTATTGAAATAGAATCTAACGACTAACTAACCTTCCCTTATAAAATGGGAACTCTTTATTACATTCAACTAACTAAGTAAAGAGGTGGATGGAAATGCAAGAACTAAGTCAAATCGGTTCATCAGTATTAAAGTGCCACCATCCTCAATTCATGCACCATCAAGACACCTAAGCTATATTTCTAGAACACTCTTCTTGCATGGTGGATGAGTTGAAACTGCCTCCCTATCTTTTGTTGTTTGAACCAGTCTTCATTGATTCGGTCTTTAGCCTTCAAGTCGAAATTGAATTCCTTCTTCAATGTGGTACCTACAAAATATCTTGACAACTATTCCTAAGGCATAAAGTTAGCTCAACACATTCAACCTTTAAGACGATCCATCACTTCATTTAAGCATTAATCTAAAGCAAACATTATTTCAGACATGGCTGCAGGAAGTTCAACAGTAGAGGCTGCAGGAAAGGTTTTGCCATCACACAAAATTATAAGGCTTTCATCAAACTAATAAAACATTCCAAAGTAATAATTATGGAAAGATTTAGCATAATATACTTATTATACTAAGCATAAATTTTTTATGTCTTGTCCCATAATCAACACTAAATGTTTGTTTTAGCATAATGAAAAGCATAACAGTATTTGTAAAAGCGTGCTCAAAATGTGCCAAAAACTTGGCTCATCATTCCCCTCAACCATCTACTTGTTGGTCCCTTCAGCAAGTCTGGCATTTCTTCTTCTGGAAAATTTTCTCATATCAGCATTCAGTTGTTGTCCACACTCTCCATGTTGGAAACTCCAGAAGTGAGCTCGCATTGCCTCCAACCTTTGCCATATGTTATCCTCAAAGCTTCTATTATAAGTGTTGTTGTCTCCCTGTATGGCTAGTAATGGCCATAGGAGAATAGGTAGTTGCATAACTAAGGGTAACCAATTTTCCTTTTTTGTCCTGGCATTCCTCATGTATCTTTATGCCCTTCTGGTTGCTACATACAAGGCATTGGGAGTGTGCGGTTTTTCCCTTTTTAATTGAAATGGAAGATGTTCCCATTTGGTTTGAATGTGCAAGGTTGCAGCATTAAGATCATTGTTTATAATTTGGAAAGACTGAGAAAATATCTCTTGTCTCAAAAGCTCAATCAGTGGCCTAGCTCTTTCATCTCTCCACAATTTCTTCCAATCAAAGTAAATACCCATCCCATTTCTAGATTCATTCCTGATAGATAATGGCATATTGACTTCATCATGCTTATGACTATTAAATTGTTCCCCCTTGCTTATCTCATTAATGATCCAGGAGATAAGAGCGCTGATGTGAATATCACCAACATAACATAAGGGGTTCCATTCCTTATCCTGGGGTACAACCAAGTTGTGCAAATAAAATTCACACAGGAGGTTCCTGATGCGTAGAGGTGAATATTTGTATGCTTCATAAAATTCTTCCAGGGTGTTTAAGGAAGGGTTCTTACCTTTCCAAATTCCGATCAATTGGAAGTTCAAATATAGCTCCCTGAGGTACATTGCATAGACATGTGAAGGTGCTCAACATTGCATCAATTGTGGAACAAGATTCACTACCTGGTTGTGAGTGTCGATTAATTATCAATTTCCAGATTCTTGTACTGGATTATCCTTTGTAACCTCCCAAGTTCAAGTGTAGAAGTAGTTTGTTGATGTTGGAGTTCTTCAAAACATGTCATTCCTGCAAAAAAAATCATGACATGGGACAGAGGCCTATGATTATGACTTGATGCAGGTGTCTTCTGTATTTCCTCAACTACATCCACTTTGTCTTGTTCTACTTCTCCAATTATTTTTGTATCACTTGACTGCCTAGAGTTTTCCTATCCCAAATTATCATTCTATTGCCAGACTTCATGTTCTTCCTAATCAGTAGGCATAACATCAATCATGTCAATGTTTTCACCCTCTTCTTCTGATGGAATTATAATTGCTACCTCCTCCTTCTCAACACATCCCACATCTTCTTGCAATTGCTCTTTCATCCCCTCTTGTATCTGTTCTGCAATAGTTTCTAGTTCATCCAGGCCAGCTCCTTTAGGAGTAATCATAGTTTCTTCGACAACAGACTCTACCTCCTTGAGTACAGGGATGGAAGGGTCTGAGGTTGGTGGTGTGGCTTGAGTAGTATCGAGTGATTGGCGGGTTTACTAGTTCTAGAGTCTAGAGCTTCTTCTTACGGGAGTAGGAATTATCTTATGCTCCTTTGAGGGTTTGGTTGCAGGAAAAGGGGAGTCTCCCATTTGCTTCTTTTGACAGGTTTATGAGCTACCATTATGGGTGACTTCCCTTTGTTATCTTTGGAGGAAGGCTCAGGGTTTATGACAGGGTTTTGTGTTGGGTGCTTAGACACTTTCTTAGAAAGAGGAACTCATCTTGTGAATTAGATGATTCTTGAATAGGAGACACAATAGCAAAGGACTGACCTATGGATTGGGAGGCTCATTGCTTGAAGGTGAGAGGTTTCCCTCTAGGTCCAACATTTTGAATCCTAGGGTTAAAATTGATAACGAATTCTTCCCAGTACATTCCTAAGACATCTTTAATAGATTTTTCAACAAGTAATTTAATAAGGCAATGGTGGGAAACAAAGTTAACCCGACCCTTTTTAAATTCATAAGCATTATTACATAGAAAATTATACAGGAAATCAGGGATATTCATCAATAAGCCATGGCATAAATGATATAAGATTTTAAAGTGATGAGAATGTAAGACTGAAAACCAACCTTCACAGGTTATATATTTGATTATGTACCCTACTCATGATACCCAGTCCTGCGGCAGACTCATCGTTTGTGCACCTTGCTTATCTACTCGTAAAGGAGGGTCATTCGGCCGAGTAAACTCCACCCTGGCACTTCGTGTATCCCTTCCTCTAGGGAATAACTCACCGGTTTGTGGCAACCTAGTTATCTCTGCTATTCTGTCAACTGATGCATTTATTGTTATACCCCTAACTTTTTCCTCTCCTTCTTGGAATGTCCTCGTAAACTCCTTTGCAATTCTCTCATCAAATTTTTCAAGCTTCAGGAAGTAATTAAGCCATCCATATTGTCTAAATACTGGCACATGTCATACATCTTGCAATAGGACGTTATGATATGTAGGCTCATGTTGAATTGGATCACCTCCCATCTCCTTAATTCTCTGCAATTTTATGTTTCCAGGGCGATACTTCACCTGGCTTGTTCAACTTACACAATGTAACTTCCTGCAAACCAATTTTACTGCACTCTGTCTCCCCTCAACCTAAAATTTTGAACCTCTCTTCAAAAGATGCATAAAAATAGGAAAATGATTTCAAACATCTTATCTTATTAAAAGGAAATAGTAATCATGGAGGAGCGAAAGGAATTCTAGAGAATTATTGTAGGAAGTACAGTTATTTTGATCGTTTATCACAGTTTATCAAATATTTGGGGCTTAGGCCAAAAAGATAGTGACAATTGATGTTTACAAGGCATTGCAATGATGAGATTAATGACGTGGCTTATAGTTATGAGAAAGAAAAATATGCTCAATCGTGTGGAAAAGAAGAAAGAAATTGCAGTTGTATATGAATGTAGTTTGCATTAATTAATACCAAAATAAATGTAATAAATGAAACAACTAAGCAATCTTAAAGTGAAGTGGAGCTTACCTGGAACAACCCACCGTGATTACCTAATGTGACTTCACTTCTTCATTGAAAATTGTGATCCGTAGAAACGTGGATGGTACGATGAATGACAGTTGGATGAGGCGGCATATAGAGAGTGAGTGTATGGATTGCGGATGGAGTGATTGAATGGAATGGGGATCCTCATGGATGACCCCTTTATTATGATGGTTTTAGGGTCTTTTATGCATGGCGTAGGGAAGTGAGTTGAGACTCAATTCCTTTGGCTACAGGATC